>SJYX01021788.1:45509-171019 GCA_006410675.1 Oreotragus oreotragus | reverse complement strand
GAAGATAAATTCCAGTAGCTAAACTGTCTCAATGAAAGAATAAAACCGAGAGGATTAAATACACTTTAGGAGAATATAGTATAGATAAAAGGAACTTTTTAAAGCAAGATTTGAAACCCCTGGAATAAAAAAGAATAAAAACGTATAGTGAAATTGATTTACTGAGTGGATAACAAAGTATTAATACTTCGGTTTAGCCTGCTCCCAGAAATTGGTAGAAAAAATATGTAATGTTTGTGATAGGCAGTTCACATATGTAAACATGATGATCAACCTAACTGAAAAACATGAAATAATAACATGCATTAAATGTTAAAAATTAGCATGCCACTTTTCCTACCTGTCATGTTGGCAGAAGTTAAAAAGAACAATTTTTGGCAAGCTGGCATTCGTGTATGGATGGTGAGAAATTAAACTGCTGAACTCTTTTGTCAAGTAATATCACCTATGACAATTCAAAATTTACATCATTGTCAATGCTCTTTGACCCAGTGGCCCCAATTTGTGACCATCCTATAGAAAACAATAATGGTTTATAAGGATGTATGTTATCTGCTAGAGCAGCATTTTCAGAGGCAAACAGAAGAAAAATGGAATGGCCAATAAAAATATGATTGAATAAATTGTGGTACAAGGGTCTCTGGACTCCAGCTCTGATGTTCTTCAAAGCAGTTCTTGGAGGCCTCAAGCATCAACAAGAAAAGACTTACCTCAGTTTTTTTGTTGTCTGTTTTCTATGCAAAAGTTACAGTGGCCGGTTTATGACTTTGAGTAAAGCCACTTAACTATCTTGGTCATAAATTTTGGAGCAATGACTGTTGCTAAAGGCAAAGGCTGGATACAGTGAATTGAGCTTATCTTTGGAGTTTTGAGAAACTATTCTATTAGAAGGCACCAGGAAAGTTGGACAAATGAAAGAAGAGATTTCTTCCTTGAGAGGTAAAATGCCAGAAACAGAGCAAGGATAGCTGCTTGATTTAGCAACTTTCTCCAAAAGCTGCTGAGTTATTTCTCTGGTTCTCCATGGCTCAGACGGTAAAGCATCTGCCTGCAATGCAGGAGACCTGGGTTCAATTCCTGGGTTGGGAAGATCCCCTGGAGAAGGAAATGGCAATCCATCCCAGCACTCTTGCCTGGAAAATCCCATGGACGGAGGAGCCTGATAGGCTACAGTCCATGGTGTCGCAAAGAGTCGGACACGACTGAGCAACTTCACCTCACTTCACTTCCATTAAGCACTAAGGTGACACACATCACTTCAGCATCCATAGTATCTTAACAGTAAACACTTCTTTCTGTGGTTTTGGATAACCCAAATATTCTCAATCATTCCTGTCCCTATTCTCTCCCTTTATTTTTGCATGTCTTCTGGCATTTTATGTGAAGCAAAACAAATAAAAAATTTTTACTTGTTCGCATACTGGGAAAGGCATTACACATACACACACACACACACACACACAAAACCCAGAGAAGCCCACGAACCCACGAATCATTTTCTCCATCCACTTTCATCAATTTAACACATCGGCAAAAATTGTGACTGGAGTCAAGTGAAGATGCTTTTACAGTGATGGATTTGAAGCAGACAATGTTGTTTCCATTGACTCACTATCAATGTTGCCTTCATTAAAATGTGTGAAAGGACATGTTGTTGAGGGCAGTTTTTCTCTGAAATCTGCTGCCTTAGTTCAGGGAGACAAATGTGGTCCCCATCCAGTAAAGCCTTAGGGCTTTAACTTCACACCTGTGTGATTTTTTTCCCCATCAGAGAGACAGATAGGTAAATGCACTCTTTCAATCCCCAGAAATAACTGCGTCGATGCAATTAGACATAAAGATGTCAGATTTCTCAGGGGTCATCTCATTTTGTTAGCAACAGGAATGTGACCAGAGACATATCTGATTACTTCAGTTTATAAACTTCAAGCCATAATGTTAGCTAGCACACAAACTTTATGTCAATTCTACAGTTGACTTCCGCTGATTAATTCACCCCTTGTCATGTTACCAGTGGGTAATTTCCTAATTAAAATGAGTTTATTTTTGAATGTGAAATCTGATCAACATTTTAATCCAAACTCAACATATTTTGACACACATATTTGAACCATTTACTACATTGTGCAAGATAGAAGAGTATCTTTACAGTCCTATGAAGAAAGTAAAGTACAATTCAGAAAAGGTATATCTTTACATTAACCAACAGAAGTTCAGCACTTGTACTTCACTGTCTTAGATCACTAGGGTTTAGGGGTGATCTCTGTAGAAACAGATTATAAAAACATCTTCTGCAATTGTGATTTTGTCCTTCACTGTTCAAGTATTGTCATGTGTAATCCAGTCGCAAAATCTTATTATTGGCAACATGTATATAAGCCACTGCAAATTAAAAAAAAAAATTGTACCCAGTCAGGCCTGACAAATTTTATAGACACTTCTAATCTAATCATTTCATTTTTACTAGTAAGTAGCATTATTATTTTCTACTTCTATTCCTTTGTCAATGAGTAGAAAGAGTACATTCATACTTACACACACAACATGATAAACCAGGATAAATGGCATTTGAAAAACTGTTACAAAAGGACTTGCCTGAAGTCATTTCATTCAATACAAGTTAATTGACCTCTAAAAAACAAAAGCTAACTGTAAAGAAGAAACATCATAAAATAGTACATTACAGAGAACATTAAGGTGAACTTCATGTGCCTCTGAATAGAACTACAATACTTTGGAAAATAAGTATTCTAATTGGTCTGTTCTTTGGTGAAAACAGAGCTCTATTTCATAGTTATATCATGTGAGGCTGCAGTTAACACGTGTACTCCACAACAAAGAGAAGTCGGACGACCTAAAGGGTATCAGTTACTGTTGCCTTTATTCTCAGCACTGGGAATGGAGAAATCATCAGCAAAACAGCTGAAGCTAAACATTGTCTTTATTTTAAATTGCCCAGTGTGATAGAATGTCCAAGACTGCTTCTTCCTAAAACACACAGCTTTCTGTTCTTCTTTTACAAAGTGTTTGCTATGTATGTACAGTAGCTTATGCTGGTGTTGACTCTTCAAAGTCAACTTCCTGGCACTTGTTGGCAGCAAAGTACCATTTTAAAATGTAGAGTGACACTAAATGCAGTTCATCACTTGAAACTACTACTGTTCAGCAGAGGTCATGTCAAGTCTTTGGTTTTGGTGTAGTACTTAAAAATTAGGGCCAAACTCCTCCTTTCCAAGCCCTTATTTGTTTATATTAATATTTATAAAATAACCTTCCACAAAATACTCCTTTAAAAAAGAGCCAGTTGATTACCAATAACGTCAATGCCACCAATGATTTGGGTTTTCCAAGTACATACAGACATTTTGTAAACTAGTTTATTTCATAAAAATCAACAATTGATAAAAAGAGTTTATAAGAAATGTTCCTATAAGTGATGCTATTTACCAAAAGAGTGTTTTCTTTCTCACAGGCAATTCTTTTGGTGTTTATGATCGAGCTTTGAATTATTTATGATCAAGCTCTGAATTAAAACCCCTTCTTTCTCTTTTTACAAATGACTTCCTATTACTATGAAAGCAGTTCTGAGTATCCACAGTTAAAGGGATGGGTCTGCTGGGTCTGTCCACCTGGTGTTGATATGGCTTCATTCTTGTAAGAGATTATTGCAGTCTGCCCTGAAGTTGTGTCAGCTCACTACAGCAAGAAGTGAGTGTAGCCTTCCGCCCCAGTCACTATAACGTCCATCCAGATCCGCATGGCTTCTGGCGACGGGGCCACCATGTAGTAGATTCTGTCGTGTGTCTTGACGCTAAAGGTAAGTAAAGGATTAGGACTCTAGAAAGAAAATCAAGAGAGGAAGAGAATGTAAAGTGAGTACACTGCAATTACTACATTAAATATAACACAGGGATATGTGAGGGCTTCCTCCTCTTTAAAAGTTCCAATTTATAGGAACCTATGTAGCCATTACTTTGCTCTAACATAACCTACAGTCTTGCCCTCAACACCCTTCTCAAGATTGACCATCTTTCTGGCCTTTTTGCACAAGAACTCTCACAGTGAGCGCACCAGTCATTTTAGCAGATACTTTGTAAAGTTCTAGCAGGTTTCCTCGCTGATAGTGAGTGCTCCAAAAGTAGCTCAACAAAGACTACTCTTTGCCTTACTAAGATGTTTCCTTGACGTCTCCTCATAAGCAAGTATTAACTCCTTCTTTCACCCAACTTTTTGTTTGGCCATGTGCCATGTGGGCTCTTGGTTCCCCAACCAGGAGTCAAACCGGCTTGCCCTGCAGTGGAAGCATGCGGTCTTAACCACTGGACCTTTGGGAAAGTCTCACCCCAACTTATGCATTCAAATTGTGGGAATCTGAAGTTCATCGCTTACCTTATTAGCATTCTTGAGGTGATCATAATATACTTCTTCAATGGCTTGAAAGTATATTACTCCTTTTAATTTAGCTTCATGCTTGTCTGCAATGGCAGATGAGTGTTAAAATAAATACTTTATCACCACTGATGAACAGAAAAAATCATAACTTCATTATAACTATCATCATTCAAATATTTATCTAGCATTTAAACCACGACAATATTGTAATTAGTTTCCAATTAAAAGAAATGAATTAATTTAAAAATTTATCTAGCATTTTAATTGTCTAAGGTTAATTCAGATAATGTAGGTTAGCCCCATCCTATCCTGAAAAAAGAAAAAAAAAAAAAAAAAGGTTGGAAATAGCACCCTACATGAAAGGGACTAAGTGACTTTGCTCAAGGCTTTTCACTAAATTAGCAGTCAAAATATAGAATATTGACTGTCAGTTTAGCACACAAAGTGTAAACACCATTAACATCAATAAAAAGTATTTTTCTACATTCTCAAGACAGTAGTTGTATACTTTGGCCACCTGATGCAAAGAACTGACTCACTGGAAAAGACCCTGATGCTGGGAAAAATTGGAGGTGGGATGAGAAGGGGACTATAGAGGATGAGATGGTTGGATGGCATCACCAACCCAATGGACATGAGTTTGAGTAAGCTCCAGGAGTTGGTGATGGACAGGGAAGCCTGGAGTGCTGCAGTCCATAGGGTTGCAAAGAGTCGGACACGACTGAGCAACTGAACTGGAACTGTTGTAAACATTTGTAATAAGTGTGCTTTTTAATTATAATTTAAAATAATATCCTACTTATGTTTCTTCCCTATCAAATTTCTTATCTACTCTGCTTGGTTTTTTTAATCCTGTTCCCAAAGAGCTTTATGTCAATAATTTAATGTCCTTTCAATGCACCAGCTTTTCAAACTGCTTCCAAAGAATTCATCATATTTGCCATAAAAACCAAACCAAACATTAAAGAAAACAAAACCAACAATGAAACCACCAACCAAATAGCATCACTCTGTAATGACTAATAAGAATAATAAGTTCTTGAGATATTTTGTAATTTAATCTCTGCAGGGATGAAAACACATGCAAGTACATTAAAAAAAAAATAAGAAAGAGGCTCTTGTCATACACTGTTGGAGGATATGCAAATAAGAAAGCTTCTTTTGGAAGTCAATTTGGTAAAACATACACAATGGAAAGTGCCCCAATTCTCTTACTCAGCAATTTTGCTTCTAAAACTGCATCCTAAAAGAGCTTCTTATGCATATACATATGTCTTTGTGTTCATTAGGACTTGCGTGCTGAGTGCTAAGTTGCTTCAGCTGTGTCCGACTCTGTGTGACCCTACGGACTGTAGCCCACCAGGCACCTCTGTCCATGGGATTCTCTAGGCAAGAACACTGGAGTGGGTTGCTGTGCCCCCCTCCAGACAATCTTCCCAACCCAGGGATCACACTGGTATCTCTTATGTCTCCTGCATTGGCAGGCAGGTTCTTTACTACTAGGGCCACCCACAATGCTGCAAAAGACTTGCTGGAGCCTTAACAGGGAACTGATTCAATTCTAGATCAGCCATACAATGGAATCTACACAGCCAGTGCTCAAGAGAAAAACCTTGAAATATGATTACGAGAAGAAAGGTATGAACAGGGTGAATAATTTGGTCCTAAATGGATTAAAGAAGAAACAATACCTATGCACATTGAACCATATATGAAAAGGCAATGAGAAAATCTGAAAGGATATTTCATGCTTAACAGTGTTAGAAAAGGTCAGAACTTCTGTCATGGGACAGAGACTTACTTCAATTCTAGACTTAGTTGCATTTTGAAGTTTTTACCAGAATGAGAGTTCTTGCCCCACCCCCACAACAACAGTAAAAAGCAAATTTGAAAAATATCAGCCCTGAGAAGTTCAGCAGAAAATAAACCTATATAATTGCATTTAATTCAGCAAAAGGTCAGAACTTCTGTCATGGGACAGAGACTTACTTCAATTCTAGACTTAGTTGCATTTTGAAGTTTTTACCAGAATGAGAGTTCTTGCCCCACCCCCACAACAACAGTAAAAAGCAAATTTGAAAAATATCAGCCCTGAGAAGTTCAGCAGAAAATAAACCTATATAATTGCATTTAATTCAGCATTTTTTTTAACTTATTTGAGCATAGACCGTATTTTTGTGTTTATTTTTGCTCTTCCTAGGGAAACACTCTTAATTAATACCATGTTCAGTGGGTTTCCATCCGTTTCTGTGAAAGAAAAGGTCAGTGTGTTTTCTCAAACATTTGGTGGAAAAGATCCTGCAATAAATCATTCACTAGTAAACAATAATACTCTGTTTTCTGGAAATTAGTATAAGATAAAAGTAAACTTTGTCAGTGTTTCAAAGCAGGCAGAAAACTGGGGGAAGAAAACTTGTTTGTAGGGCACGTCAGAAAAAATGAAAAATACAAGGCTGTTGTAAATTGATGAGATAATTCTAGTATTCCTTCTCAATAGCATTATCCTAGCAATNTAAGATAAAAGTAAACTTTGTCAGTGTTTCAAAGCAGGCAGAAAACTGGGGGAAGAAAACTTGTTTGTAGGGCACGTCAGAAAAAATGAAAAATACAAGGCTGTTGTAAATTGATGAGATAATTCTAGTATTCCTTCTCAATAGCATTATCCTAGCAATTTACAGACATATTGTCTGTGCCTTAGGTTTGTTTAGAGACTCTTCTAAAGTTGCTCAGTTACTATGTGGGAGGCTAAGCACAGGGGCCTGCTCCACAGGGAGACCTATGAGTTTGGCTTAGGCCCTGCACACATGCCGTGTTCATTTACCAGGCTAACTAGCTTGCTGACATGGGATTTGATCTTGCGGCACCTACGGGATCGAGTCCAGCCTGAACTACATCTGCAGGACAAGCCTGCTGGCTGATCTATTCCTGTGCTTGGTGGTGTCTGGGAAGGAGTTGGAGTGGGGAGGGCGGGAGCAGGAAAGCTGATGATGGCTGCAAACAGAGCCAAATGGGCAGTGTTTCATTCGTCAAACTAGGTCTCACTAGTCAGCTATACAATCTGTGAATATTAAAAAGCTGAATTAAATATAACTTTTGTCTGTTTTAGGTATTAGGGTTCTGAGTAATTGTTCATATACCAAAAGATTTTGGTATTAAACAAAAATTGAAAACTGGTCACTAAGAAGTTTAAATTTGAAAAATACATTTATATGGGCCAGAAAGAAGCACTAAACCTCTCACCTGTCAGACTGAAGAAAGAATGAAATAAGGCTCCTAGAAAAAAGGAGCAGAGATGAGGAAAGCTGTTTTATTTGAATTATTTTAAAATTTTGGCTAAGGTTTTCAGTGGAGACTAGCACATCACAAAATTTCTTTATGCATTTTGCAGACACTGAATTGGCATTTATTACATAGACATCTCTTCTATTGTATTAACTGAAGATCTTGTCTTTGGATTCTTATAAAACCCAAAGTCAGAAAGCCCAAGTGGTAACCAGTGAGTTAGGCCATTTGCTCTCCACCGTAGCAGCTGGAGCCCCACACAAAGAGGCCCCAACTTAAAGGCATGTCCCCTGCCCACCCTTCACTCTGGGATTCTGGGTCTCCATAGACAGAGGTTCCTTTCTTCCACATGCTTCTTGGGTTTCTCACACCTTTCTTTATAAACATACCTGACCACACCCTACAGATTAAATGACTGGACGGTTGTTTTTTTTTTAATTTATTACTTGCTACACTTTGTAACAATTCCCACCAATGCTCATAAATGCTGGAACTGTCACCCCAAGGCAGGGTGTCTTCATAACCTCTAGTCTGACACTACTCTTTTTCAGCAGCTGAAAAGAGTACAGCTATACTTGTGCAGCTAATGGACATATTTCATATGAAGTCCATGTGTAAATAAGGGGCTTCTTAATAGCTTCTTAATAAGTACACTGGTTACACAAACATTCCTGTACTCATAGAGGATTCAGTAGGGTACGAGTCTCATACTCTATCATTTAAAGAATCAAAAAATATTCCAGTATTTATTGGAACTTTACCCAGTAAATACTTAACTTATTCAATAGTTCACCGAGGAGCTTTTCACTGCTGAAATTACCATGAACTAGAGCTGAATGGCTGTCAGCTAAGCTGCCTAATTGTGTGTGACTTAAATAGGGCATATGACCATAAATAAATAAATAGAAACCTTCTCTGATCTCATGGTTTAAAAGATAATATTTTGGTCTAAAAAATAAATTCCATTTAACATCTATTTGGGTTTATTTCAGAACCAGAATAAACTGACTCACACTTTTTAAAAATGTAATTTTTATTATTTCTAGAGGAAATCCATAAATACTGGACCATATGATCTGAATACAATATACACCTATCAAGCTAATATTGCCATTAATCTATTTTTACTTTATTTATTTATTCTGAAATGCATTNGTTTCATTCGTCAAACTAGGTCTCACTAGTCAGCTATACAATCTGTGAATATTAAAAAGCTGAATTAAATATAACTTTTGTCTGTTTTAGGTATTAGGGTTCTGAGTAATTGTTCATATACCAAAAGATTTTGGTATTAAACAAAAATTGAAAACTGGTCACTAAGAAGTTTAAATTTGAAAAATACATTTATATGGGCCAGAAAGAAGCACTAAACCTCTCACCTGTCAGACTGAAGAAAGAATGAAATAAGGCTCCTAGAAAAAAGGAGCAGAGATGAGGAAAGCTGTTTTATTTGAATTATTTTAAAATTTTGGCTAAGGTTTTCAGTGGAGACTAGCACATCACAAAATTTCTTTATGCATTTTGCAGACACTGAATTGGCATTTATTACATAGACATCTCTTCTATTGTATTAACTGAAGATCTTGTCTTTGGATTCTTATAAAACCCAAAGTCAGAAAGCCCAAGTGGTAACCAGTGAGTTAGGCCATTTGCTCTCCACCGTAGCAGCTGGAGCCCCACACAAAGAGGCCCCAACTTAAAGGCATGTCCCCTGCCCACCCTTCACTCTGGGATTCTGGGTCTCCATAGACAGAGGTTCCTTTCTTCCACATGCTTCTTGGGTTTCTCACACCTTTCTTTATAAACATACCTGACCACACCCTACAGATTAAATGACTGGACGGTTGTTTTTTTTTTAATTTATTACTTGCTACACTTTGTAACAATTCCCACCAATGCTCATAAATGCTGGAACTGTCACCCCAAGGCAGGGTGTCTTCATAACCTCTAGTCTGACACTACTCTTTTTCAGCAGCTGAAAAGAGTACAGCTATACTTGTGCAGCTAATGGACATATTTCATATGAAGTCCATGTGTAAATAAGGGGCTTCTTAATAGCTTCTTAATAAGTACACTGGTTACACAAACATTCCTGTACTCATAGAGGATTCAGTAGGGTACGAGTCTCATACTCTATCATTTAAAGAATCAAAAAATATTCCAGTATTTATTGGAACTTTACCCAGTAAATACTTAACTTATTCAATAGTTCACCGAGGAGCTTTTCACTGCTGAAATTACCATGAACTAGAGCTGAATGGCTGTCAGCTAAGCTGCCTAATTGTGTGTGACTTAAATAGGGCATATGACCATAAATAAATAAATAGAAACCTTCTCTGATCTCATGGTTTAAAAGATAATATTTTGGTCTAAAAAATAAATTCCATTTAACATCTATTTGGGTTTATTTCAGAACCAGAATAAACTGACTCACACTTTTTAAAAATGTAATTTTTATTATTTCTAGAGGAAATCCATAAATACTGGACCATATGATCTGAATACAATATACACCTATCAAGCTAATATTGCCATTAATCTATTTTTACTTTACTTATTTATTCTGAAATTTATTGCCTTTGTTTTTTAACGGACAATTCCTGATTTGAATGTCACTTGGATTTTTATGACCCACCTGCATAATAAGAGAAGGTGCGCTTGTTCCGATCAAAAACAAACCAACGTTTTTTCCAGGTTTTAATTTTTCCACCCATTTTGATGAGGAATCCTCTGCAGGTCTTCTCTGTGATTGACACGTGATAACACGTATCGATATTGTGGCCAGCAGTCTCTACGTGGCTCCGCAAATCAAAGTCTTCCTTCCGCACAGGCAAATAGCGGGTCAGAGGTCGAGCCTGGAAATGCACAAGCCCATCTAATCTACAGCTCTTTGTTTGGTTTTAGGTCACAGATGTTTATGAACTGAAAAGCCTGTGTTCAAACGTCCATGCAATTATGAGAACTTAAACACTGTCATTTGGAATCTAAAAAGTGAATGGCATTTAAAGAAAAATGCTATGGTATGGGGAGGGGGAGATGCAAATAAATTCAGGCCAACAGATTCTATTCCTTGAAAAGGCCAGATGAGAAAACGGAAACATGTCATTTACCTTAGTTTTAAAAGAGGTACTCAGCACTTAAAACAGGGAAGGGATTTCCCTGGCGGTCCAGAGGTTAAGACTCCATACTTCCAGCATAGGGGGCATGGCTTTGATGCCGGGTCGGGGAACTAAGATCCCATACGCCGCTTGGCACGGCAGATAACAAGACAAAAACATAAGGAAATAGGGCATGAAGTTCTCTTGGCTGCTTCTTGTAGAGGAGGGCTCCTCCACTGTAACATTCCCAGGAGTTCTCCCTGCCACAACCTCAGCAACAGTTCTCCTTACATAATCTCAGGCATGATGTAACTGACTGAACGTCATTTAGTAAGTACAGCCCCCACCAGATACCCCAAGCATGTATGTATGTACATGCTGATTTGCGTGTACTCTCTGATAGAAACTGAAGGCAGAGGTGTTTTGAAAGGCAAAGTTAAAATAAGATAAGAATGTGGAATGAAAGCTGTACCCAGTGAGTTGTCCGGGACCAGACACAGAAGAGGTGTACATTGCTGTCTTTAAGTTTACCACAGCTGGAGCAGAGGTTCATCTGGACTAGCAAGCGCATGTCACCACGAGTAATATTTCTAAACCGTTCTCGTATTTTATGCTGTTAAACTACCCCACCCCTTTGTCCGGGGGGAACATAACCTAATCATATACTTGGAAACAAAACTAATCATTGAGATTAAAATAGAANGAGCAGAGGTTCATCTGGACTAGCAAGCGCATGTCACCACGAGTAATATTTCTAAACCGTTCTCGTATTTTATGCTGTTAAACTACCCCACCCCTTTGTCCGGGGGGAACATAACCTAATCATATACTTGGAAACAAAACTAATCATTGAGATTAAAATAGAAGTGTGCCTTTGGTTCGGCTTCAGATACCAAATAGTCATGGATGACCTTTCCGGCAAATCAAAATGTGACAGAGGTTTGGCATGATGAGAAAAACGAACACGTTTTACTTGGATTTTTCCTTTATTTTGCCTTTGATTCTGTGGTACTCTGACTCTAGACAGGTGCCACAGATTAAGGCAAGTCTCTCATTGCTGAACTTCAAACTGCCAGCAACTGGAAGGAATAAGGGAACTGGTTCCTTCTATCTTTAAGTCTAGTAAGCCTTGGTAAAGCTGACTTGACCTTTAAATTACACGGTACTTAAAGTTTTACTTTAGTTTCTCAGGAAACATACATCATGTAAGCAGTTCTAGTGACAAGACCAAACTCCAGGATGACTGAGATAGGAAGTTAAAGAAAGTGGGTGGTTCTCCTGTAACAACACAGTGTGGTTAGGAAAACAATTAAAAATATTAATTGTTGATTAAATTCCACCATTAAAATTAATTTAAAATTAATTCCACCATAAATATTAATTCCACCAGCAAGGAACTGGGCTGGTTATTCTGTGCTGGAGTGTCTGCTTCCAAAAGATGACAAAATAGAATCTCTTTTTCTCAACTCAGTTTGGGTGTTGTATTTGTTTCTAGAAACGAATCTAGCTGAACTTTCAAAGTTGCTCAAAAAAAAAATTCTCCTTTTTAAATATACTCCAAAAAATGGGTTCCTATGAAAATGTTCCACGCTTAACTAAAGAAAAATGTCATTTTTTTAGTTGTCCCCAATGAGTTTTGAAATAAACACACTTTTTTTTGGCCCCCAAACATCTTTCTCTTGGCCATTACAAGCTAAAGGCTAAAGGGCAGCACGGCCACAGGAATCCTCAGCCACAGCACGACCGTCTTCTAAACAACGACCGCCAGGGGGCAACCTACTCCAGCCCATCCAGATTGACCGACCCACCTGGGCCCTTTGTTTCTCCCTTATTTTTACTTCCTTTTCAATTAACTTCTGCCTCTGGCTAGTTTCTTCCTGCAACCGTTTTTCCAGAAGTTCACGACGTCGTTTTTCTTCTTCCAGAGCGCGTTTCTTGGCTTCCATTTCTCGTTCCTAGGTATCATTATGCAGAAGAAAATGTCAGACATACTGGTTATACTTGAATAATTCCAATGCATATATATCTAAATCTCACTAGGCAATTCCTAACTTTATAGCTGAGGTTCTTATAGTGTATAACCAAAATATCCATAATCATCGCTCACAGACCTTTCAAATCATTCTGTGCAGAAACGCAGCCACTACATAAAGTTAACAATGGAAATAGTAAGTGAAACCCGGCTTGGAGTCTGTTCAGTCCTTTCCTACTAATGACCCCAACTCTCCATTTTTAATATAAAAAGGTCAGTTGTGACCCAACACTAGTCACAACTTTTAGCCTTTCTTTGATGGTTGTGCGTCCTTCCAATTCCTGTTGTTGCTCTGTGGCTTCCTGGCTGAAGGTCGCAGAGGACGCAGCCGCGAAGTCAGAGGAGGAAAGGAGGTGCCCTTTCAGGCAGGATGCAAAGGAATCTGGGGGATTCCTAAGGAAGTGCAGATTCTGGCTTGAAATACAGTCATAATAACGTGGGAGTTTTAATATTATCCTACTGTCCTTACCATGAACTGGCAAAGCAGGGAGACCGTGTAAAGACCTGCCATTCTTCCTTTCCCCCGGCAGGCAAACAAACGGGCCATTGAGGGGAAAATGTAATACAAAGAATTCATTATGCCCATGCTATATACATTTTACATTAAAAAAAAATTGGTAGTGCAGCAAAGAGGGGTAGAGTGGTAGGGAACATCTCTCTAACACCCTCACTTTTTAGAAAAGAAAACGCGGCCAGTGGGATTTCCCTATGGTCCAGTGGTTAGTAATCTGTGCTTTCACTTTGAGGGCCCAGGTTCAATTCTGGTCAGAGAACTAAGACCCCCAAAGCCATTTGTGTGTGCAGGCAGTCGTGGTGGACTCTTTGCGATCCCATGGACTGTAGTCTACCAGGTTCTTCTGTCCATGGAATTTTTCAGGCAAGAACACTGAAGTGGGTTGCCATTTCCTTCTCCCAAAAGCCATTTGGTGTGGCCAAAAAATAAAAAAGAATAAAAAGAAAATAAGGCCAAGAAAGGTAGAGTGACTATTCCAGGTCCCACTGCTTATTGAGGCCTGAAGACAGGGCATCTTGAACTGCCACATCACTGGCCTCTGGCATAAAGATATTAGGCCTACCCTGGATTCAAGCAGCCTTGTCTTCTCTGCATGAGCCTGCTTCAACAGTCTCTCCATTTCTTCTATTCGGGCAATATTTGAAGTGCTGGCACTGAAGAAAACACAAAAGCCCGTTAAGAATACTGCTTCTCACTGATGTCTCATCAGATGCACACACACACACACACACCCCCCAAGATCCAATATGAAATGATGTTGCTTACAAGAATCCTTGGTCTGATGAGGCAAGTCACTTCAACTCTAGCAACTCTAAGTGAAAGTAGCTTACCTCGGTTTAGAAGATGAAATACCAGCAAGGGAAATAACACCACACAAAGTGCTCTACTCATATATAAGGCGAAACCAAATCCTACAAAGTGTGTTCCCAATATGTTTCCTCCAAAGTTTAGACATTGTGGCCTGTGGGAGGTCTTCTCATTAGTTAAATTATTCAGAGATGCCAGATCAACAAAACTATCACCAGATTCTATGTAGATGACCCCTAAGTTTGGCAGTCACTTGATTTGGTTTGGGATCATGTGTCACCAGCTACTTTCTTGAAATATCTTCATGCTTCTGGACACTTTATTTCTTACATGGTGATTTAAGATGGTCAATTAAAAAATGACTTCTCTTACAGGTGCAATAGAAGGGTGGCGGCCAGTTGTGTGAATAAAGCCCGTACCACCATACCAACGAGGAAACTGCATTCAAGGTTTCAGAGCTTTAAAAGCATTGTCTCTTGAGAAAGACGTCACACAAGTGAAGGAAAAAACCAAAAGAGAAAGAGAAGCTGTTGGGAATGTTTACCATTAAACAAAATATTTTGCTTTTTACTTGTTCACATTTTGACTATTCTTGAAAAAAAATGCGGTGGCGTAAGTCAAAACTTATTTACTCTGATGTTCTGGTCATGAAGAACCAGTGTTGTTTCTTATGCATGTATACTTGCACAGTCACTTAAATATGTTTTCTTTAAAAAATTTTTTTTTAATTTATTTATTTGGTTGCACTGGGTCTTAGTTGTGGCATGTGGGATCTAGTTCCCTGACCAAGGATTGAACCCTGGCCCCCTGCATTGGGAGCACAGTCTTAGCCACTGAACTACCAGGGAAGTCCCAAATATGTTTTCTCTTCTAGACTCTCTTGGGTTCAGACAGGTTTTTGGGACTGTATCCTCCACAGCATAGAGGCTGGCACACAGTAGGGGTTCATGTTTGAAACACATGAACACATTCATATAAAATTAATTCACGTAAAAATGAATAAGATAATTGTTAGCATAATCTTCTTAAGCCATACTGTTAATCAACTCAAACCCTGGATGTTTCAAACACAGTGCTAAGAGTTCTTTTGAAGAGAAATGACCACAGTAATTGAGAACATATAGTTTATCTTAAAATCAGTATTGTGTACACATGTTTATTGCAACTTTATTCACAAATGCCAACACTTAGAAGCAACCAAGATGTCCTTCAGTTAAGTAAATGAATAAATAAACCATAGTACATCCAAACTATGTAAGGAGTAGTATTTAATACTAAAAAGAAATGAGCCATCAAGTCATGCAGACATGGAGAAACTATACATGCATATTGCTAAGTGAAAGAAGCCAATCTGAAGGGCTAAATATTTTATTACTCCAACTATATGACATTCTGGAAAAGAAAAAAGCTATGGAGACAGTAAAAAGATTAGTAGTTATCAACAATTTGAAGTGGGGAGGGTAGGCAGGGAGACAAGGATGAACAGACAGGGCATAGAAGACTTTTAGGACAATGAAAATACTGTTTGGTACAATAATGATGGATACAGGATATATATTTGTTCAAATCCAAGAGTGAATCTATATAATTTGTAATTACGGACTCTGGGTAATAGTGCTGTGTCAATGTAGGCTCGTTAACTGAAACAAATGTACCACTCTGGTGAGGGGGTGTTGATAAAGGGGTAGGGTATGCATATGTGGTGGGAGTCAGTATATGGGAAATCTATGTACCTTCCTTTCAATTTTGCTGTGACTCTGAAACTGCTTTAAAAAATTAAAGCTAAAAAAAAATTCAGTACTGCCAACCCCATTACAAAATGTACCCATCAAGGAGAGGGACAGCTTTAGTAATGGTGGATCCTCAGAAGCTTAACAATTAGGCTGACTTGGCAGAGTGAATGTGGGCCAATTTTCAGCCAGGTGTTTTCTCATGAGAAAGACAGGAATAAGACATAGTTCCCCTCATACTTCTGTGGGCTGATGGAGGGAGGTACAAAGGGATAAGTTCCATTCTCTTCAACCAGCGAGAATGCCACCAGTGCAGCCTGACTGAATTTTCTGAAAACATCTCATAGAAAATGCATATTAACATTTACTACATCACATCTTCATAACTGTTAGGCACCTAAAGTCTCTCTTTTAAAAAATTACATTTTAAAAGTTACTTAAAACCTTTTTTTTCTTTAAATTTTGGCTGCGCTGGGTCTTTGCTGCTGCACACGGGCTAACATGCCTGTGGCACGCGGAGCCTTAGTTCCTCAAGCAGGGATTGAACCTGCGTCCCCTACACTGGAAGGTGGCTTCTTAATCTCTGGGCCACTAGGGAAGTCCCTACTTTGGTTATTTTGTTAAAAATAATAAATTTTTATCCATGGACACTTACTTGTTCTCCATAGCTATATTTTTGCTATTGTTGATTTTAAGATTCCACTGATACGTAAAGCACTTTTATTTAGCAAAACTTTAAATGCTGCTCAACAGGGAGGCCTGGCATGCTGCGATTCACGGGGTCGCAAAGAGTCGGACACGACTGAGCGACTGAACTGAACTGAACTGATGATACTGCTACTCTCTCTGATACTTTAGGGGGAGGGGGCAGGACTGTACCTGCAGTGAGAAGCAAATGCAATCGCAGTAGGAATTTAGGGTGAAGTCTAGACTTGTCAGTATCAGGGCATGGAACAAATGAAATGTAATTTGGCTAGCACCTTGCATGCCAAGGGAGGGCCTGAAGTCACTGAAGAAACACTTTTAATGTATTACCTGGAGCACAAGACACTCATCATTGGTTTCTCCAGCCCATCCAAATTACAAGAGGAATCATGCTTCCTCCTATTGCTTCAACTTCTGACCTTCTTCAGAAGGCAGGCACATTTCTGATCTCATATATGATTACTGCGGCTGCTGCTGCTAAGTCGCTTCAGTCGTGTCAGACTCTGTGCGACCCCATAGACGGCAGCCCACCAGGCTCCCCCGTCCCTGGGATTCTCCAGGCAAGAACACTGGAGTGGGTTGCCATTTCCTTCTCCAATGCATGAAAGTGAAAAGTGAAAGTGAAGTCACTCCGTCATGTCCGACTCTTAGCGACCCCATGAACTGCAGCCTACCAGGCTCCTCCGTCCATGGGATTTTCCAGGCAAGAGTACTGGAGTGGGGTGCCACTGCCTTCTCCGTATATGATTACTATATGATACCAAATAATATGAAATCAGTTGGCCATTTATGGAAAAAAGATGACTAATTTTGCCTACTTTCTCTACTTGGCCATGTTCTATTTTATCAACTGAAGATTATTTGTCTTAAGTGACCAACTTTGGTAAAAACCCACAGTCATAAAGAAAAATGAAACTTTTTCAAGGGTAAAGGAATCTAAATAGCAGACATAGTTTTCAATGCTGAATAATACCTTTCAGCAAAATCTGAATTTGCTTTCTAGAATATTCACTTTAGAGGCAAAGGCAAAAACAGAAAAAGGAAGAAGAAAAGGAAATAAGAACATCATCATATAACAAATAAATAAAACAAAACAGAAAACAAACAAAATTTTCCATACAGACAGAAAACTTTTCCAAGACTGTCTTCAGTGCACCAACGCTGCTACTAAATGAAGAGCCAGTGTCCCAGAATATTTATTTTCAATTCATCTTAATTTTTTTTTCAGGTCAAGAAAACTATTACTCCTGATAAAATGTCTAATCTTTCTCTGTCTAGTAGACTACCTGGTCCCTTTGCAAGCTGTCTGCCCTCCTCTGAAATGCTCTGGTTTTCTGTATCTCTTCTGAGAGAAATCCCTAGAATAAAATGCAAACGCTATGTTGACTACCTTGGGTAGAAAGCAGAATAAACCAAAGGGATAAGAAGTATCTGAAAGTCTGTTTGAAGGATCTTTTAAAACCAAGCTCAGCCTTGGATGCTCTCAACTTTCTACTCAGTCATGTCCTCACTCCACACACACACTGGTGGTGGTTAACAGCTATCATGACATCAATTTCCTCAACATTCTCTCAAAGCATAACCACGAGGTCAGGGCTTGTTAGCAATAGTAACAATAATGTAGAATTGTAGGTAGTATTCAGAACACTACCCTCTATGAGCTCATTCAATAATTTTAGCAGAATACAGACTTTATGCAGAACTGACATTCAGCTGCTGTTTTTTAAGACAAAAGACCTGTTTTCTTAGCTTTATGTTTGTGTACAGCATAATGATACTGAAAAAGTCAAAACACTGTCTGACTCCAAGAATATTCTGCTGGACACAAAGATGAAGTCTCAACAAAAAGTGTAAGGCAAAGGTACCCGCGACTCAGAGTAATTCTGTAATCCTACCGATGGCTTTTGTGACA
This sequence comes from Oreotragus oreotragus, assembly GCA_006410675.1. Taxonomy (NCBI): domain Eukaryota; kingdom Metazoa; phylum Chordata; class Mammalia; order Artiodactyla; family Bovidae; genus Oreotragus; species Oreotragus oreotragus. The sequence goes on along the minus strand of SJYX01021788.1, from coordinate 152,547 downwards.
CAATAAACCACAAGACTAAGTTTATGCTGCTGGAACTCCAGCATGGAGCTCCCTCTTTAAAACATGTATAATTTCAGGGTATTTCAATACATCAGTTTTAAAAGATCTAAAAACGAGAAAAGTTTTTTGGCTCTTTATTTCTCTTTCTGTGTATGTGGTAGTCACTCAGTTGAGTCCGACTCTTTGCGACCCTACGGACTGCAGCCCATCAGGTTCCTCTGTCCATGGATTTCCCAGGCAAGAATAGTGGAATGGGTTGCCATTTCCTTTTCCAGGGGATCTTCCCGACCCAGGGATCGAACCTGGGTCTCCTTGCATTGCAGGTGGATGCTTCACCATCTGAGCCACCAGGGAAGACCTCTTTCTACCTATCTTCAAAAAGTTCCCATTAGGATCTGCTCTCGGGGAAGGCAATGGCACCCCACCCCAGTACTCTTGCCTGGAAAATCCCATGGACGGAGTAGCCTGGTGGGCTGCAGTCCATTGGGGTCGCTAACAGTCGGACAGACTGAGCGACTTCACTTTCACTTTTCTCTTTCATGCACTGGAGAAGGAAATGGCAACCCACTCCAGTATTCTTGCCTGGAGAATCCCAGGGATGGGGGAGCCTGATGGGCTGCCGTCTATGGGGTCACACAGAGTCGGACACGACTGAAGTGACTTAGCAGCAGCAGCAGCAGCAGGATCTGCTCTCATACTATGCATGCCAAACATCAGTTCCTTATTATCCATTTTCCTGATGTTTATCACATTTATTTTCCTTCATAAAATGGGTACAAGCTTATCTTAGGGTAGCATGAATATTTTTAGGTAGATAGCACACAAGAGAAATGCTTGTTTCTTCTCNGCAGCAGCAGGATCTGCTCTCATACTATGCATGCCAAACATCAGTTCCTTATTATCCATTTTCCTGATGTTTATCACATTTATTTTCCTTCATAAAATGGGTACAAGCTTATCTTAGGGTAGCATGAATATTTTTAGGTAGATAGCACACAAGAGAAATGCTTGTTTCTTCTCTCCCTCTTCCTCTTATTTACACTAGACCTTTCCAGGCGTCTCTTACTTTGGCTTCAGTTTTTGACATTCAGAGAATCTGACAGCACACTTAAACTAATACTTTCTAACTGTGGTGTTGGAGAAGACTCCTAGAGTCCCTTGGACTGCAAGGAGATCAAACCAGTCAATCTTAAAGGAAATCAGTCCTGAATATTCATCGTAAGGACTGATGCTGAAGCTGTAGCTCCAAAACTTTGGCCACCTGACACAAAGAGCCTGCTCATTGGAAAAGACCCTGATCCTGGGAAAGACTGAAGGCAGGAGGGGAAGGGGACGACAGAGGATGAGATGGTTGGATGGCATCACCGACTCAGTGGACATGAGTTTCAGTAAGCTCCGGGAGATGGTGAAAGACAAGGAACCCTGGTGTGCTGCAGTCCATGGGGTTGCAAAGAGTTGGACTCAGGGACTGAACAACAACAAATTAGTTGATTGGTAATCTATGATGCTTGGGCAGCACTGGGTCAGTTCTCTGTGAAGTAACTATGATGCAAAGTAATGATGCAAATGAGTTAATACATAATGTTTAATAAAATCATTAATTTATATGTGAAAAAAAGAAAAAAAAACTTGGCGCTGGGCTCGTAAACTGGGGCAGGGGATGCTATGGAAAATGATGATGGTCACAGGGAGCTGCTACTGCTGCTGCTAAGTCACTTCAGTCGTGTCCGACTCTGTGTGACCCCATAGACGGCAGCCCATCAGGCTCCCCCATCCCTGGGATTCTCCAGGCAAGAATACTGGAGTGGGTTGCCATTTCCTTCTCCAGTGCATGAAAGAGAAAAGTGAAAGTGAAGTCGCTCAGTCTGTCTGACTGTTAGCGACCCCATGGACTGCAGCCCACCAGGCTACTCTGTCCATTGGATTTTCCAGGCAAGAGTACTGGGGTGGGGTGCCATTGCCTTCCCCGCACAGGGAGCTACCTGCCAGAAATAACGTTGTCCTCTTACTATGGCACATTCAGTGCAGTCATCCTCATTTAAAGAAAATGTAGGTGGGTGAACCAAAAAAAGCAGATTAAGATTTTGGTGGCTACTGTCCTGAAGTCTCTAGATCTCACCGTCTTGCTGTTCATTGCTCAGTTGCTAAGTCATGTCCAACTCTTTGTGATCCCATGAACTGCAGCACACTGGGCTTTTATGTCCTTCATTATCTCTCTGAGCTTGCTCAAACTGATGTCCATTGAGTCAGTGATGCCATCCAACCATCTCATCCTCTGTCACACCCTTCTTCTCTTGCCCTCAATCTTCCCAGCATCAGGGTCTTTTCCAGTGAGTCAGTTCTTTGCATCAGGTGGCCAAAGTACTGGAGTTTCAGCTTCAGCATCAGTCCTTCCTTGAATATTCAAGGTTGATTTCCTTTAGGATTGACTGGTTTGATCTTGCTGTCCAAGGGACTCTCAAGAGTCTTCTTTAGCACCACAGTTCGAAAGCATCAATTTTTTGGAGATCAGCCTTCTTTATGGTCCAACTCTCACATCCATACATGACTACTGGAAAAACCATAGCTTTGACTAATGGACCTTTGTCAGCAAAGTGATGTCTCTGCTCTTTAATAGACTGTCTAGCTTTCTCATAGCTATTTTTCCAAGGAGCAAGCATCTTGGTAAATCTGATTGAAATGGCTCCCATTTAGGTAACTTTCTGTACTCACTGCTATGCTGCCATTCACCACCTTCAAATATGAGAGATGGGGTTTGAGGAGGGAATCATTTGAAGGGATGTACACTTATTTTTAGTTTTTGGAGGGGAGAGAGGGGTGGAGAGCAGAAAATGGAGCAGAAAAAGCCACCAATATAGGAAAACATACAGAGTGTAATTATTTATTAAAGATGGCTCAGAAATAGAAAGGATAAAAAAGGCCATGCTATCAGGGGTTCACCCAGAGGAATACTGTTATAAAATATTCACAATTATTTGGGTAGGTAGTCTGATGTTTTCAAAATAACAACTTTCAAAAGTGCATAGTGCCTCAGAAACCCAGAAAGTCCCTCTGAGATTGCTATACTAGGGAATGAAATGATCGCCCCGTCAACTTTTATTCCTCCAACCATCGTTATACAACAGTTGCCAAGCTGCTGACTTTCGTGTCCTGTTATTCAAAAGTAACACATTTAATTGGTCAATTTATTGGCATTTATGAATAATTACTCAACCTTCTAGGCTTTCTGTCCTGGGAACATCAGCTCCTGGCACCCCCACATGGCTCTCGGACACCCTCGTGGGAACAGCCAATGCCTTATAAGAACACCCAGAGCAAGAGACGGATGGTTTGGTGCAGAGTCATTCCACACACTCAAGTGTCTTTCATTTTTTAAAAAGTGAGATACTGCATTTTCCAATATTCAAAGAAGTGAAATACTAACCCCTCTGATATTAAATAATAATGGCAGCAAAAAATTATTTTTAGTCTTTACATATTCCTCTCCTTAAATTTAATTTCTCATGTGACAAGGAATACACATTTAGGAATGTGCCAAGTAATTATTGTAGAAAAAATTTTATAATGCAGTGTGATCAGTGATACAAGAGAAAAAATATCAACTTCCATGGAAACATGAAAGAACCATAATTCTTATGGTTGCTTTAGTGTTTCCCCCCAAGAATTCCTTTCCTTCTCTGGTAGGATGTATTCAGGAATATCAATATTTTACCTATTATAATGCAAGAATTAAAATACACTGTATTCTATATACCACAAAATGTAGCATTTATCCTTTTTTTAAAAAATATATATTTATTTATTTCGCTACACCAGGTCTTAGTTGTAGCACATGGAGTCTTTAGTTGTGGCATGTGGGATGTAGTTCCCTGATCAGGGATAGAACCCCAGGCCTCCTGCACTGGGCATGCACAGTCTTAGCCACTGGACCACCAGGGAAGTCCCTTTTCTTCTTTTCCTCCACTCCCCAAATTTCCTGTCTATAATATTTGGTTAGATTTGGGTCTCTCAAAATTCTTTCCATTTATGAGACACTAACCCAAAGCTAAGCATACCTTGCCGATATTGCTTTCTCTCTGTTTCTGTCACTCCTTTTTGAGGGGGAAGGGGAGAAGCAAATGATTCAAAACTCTGTAAAGAAATTCTATATACATGATGATAATTTACCACCAAAATATTTTAAAATCCACCATCCTCTTGCACTCAGGAACAATACACCATTTAGCAGATTAGCAAATCAGGACCTAGAGAGATCTGTGATCTGCTTCAAGTAGCACAGTTAGCTGTCAGGTAAGGCCCAGAGAGCTCCTGTCCTTAGCCTGTGACTTCACTGCAGCAGAGGAAAATTTGTTTGATGGTCATCATTCAGTTAGTCATTTTCACTTGAGACAATTGCTCAATGGACATTATTAAACACTGGATGTTCCTTGGGTTGAAATCATAATGGTTCTCAGTCAATTGAAACAGAACAACAACAACAAAAAAAATCAAAATTGAAAATATGTCTACTATATCCCGAGGTATTTATTCAGCCAACACTAACTGAATGCCTACTATGTGCCAAGATTTCTGCTGAATGTGGAAACCAAAAGGTAATTAGCATCCTCCTTGACATTTAGGAATGTGCCAAGTAATTATTGTAGAAAAAATTTTATAATGCAATGTGATCAGTGATACAAGAGAAAAAATTAACAACAACAAAAAAAATCAAAATTGAAAATATGTCTACTATATCCCGAGGTATTTATTCAGCCAACACTAACTGAATGCCTACTATGTGCCAAGATTTCTGCTGAATGTGGAAACCAAAAGGTAATTAGCATCCTCCTTGACATTTAGGAATGTGCCAAGTAATTATTGTAGAAAAAATTTTATAATGCAATGTGATCAGTGATACAAGAGAAAAAATATCAACTTCCACGGAAACATGAAAGAAAAACACTCTCAAAGGAGAAATTTTCATGAGTTTCCAACTTAAGTTTGAGCTTAAATGGTAAGGAGACTTTCTCCAGGCTAAAGTGGGAGTGGGTAGGGAAAGGTAAAGACATTTTGCAATGCTAGACACTCTCAATGCTCAGTTATGCACAGGTTGAGGGAATACACAAATGAAAGGAAGAACTGACTCTAGACAGTGGTGTGCTGGTAAATCAGCTCTCTGGAGGAAAACAAAACCCTGATAATGCACAAACTGTCCATTTATGTGGTGTAAATACTCCTACTGTGGCCAATTCCATACTACCAACATGACATCACTGATCAGAGTTAGGAGGCGTGCGCCTTTGGCTCTTGCAACTGGTTTGAGTCAACTCCAGCTCACTGTTAACTTCAGAATATCTGTAAGGATTTGTGGAGTGAATGAGCATATAAATAAAAGAAACAACAGACGACATGATTCCAGGGCTAGAACCGATATGGTCAAAGGCACAGAAATCTGAGAATTCATCACCCTCTCAATGAATAAGAAGCTCTGGGAGGTGTAGCAGGACAGCATGAATGCAGAGTTGGGCTGGATCTAGAATGCCAGGCTCTGAGTTCTGACTTTACTTGAAAGGTAACAAGGCATCATCACAAGCTCTTGAAGGAGCACTCTAACTAGATTTATATTTTAGATGCACCTTTGGCCATAATCCCATAAGACCACTTTTGCTTGCCTCGAAGTATGAACACAAATGTGAATGGTTAAATCTTTACAAGCAGTCCTAATTAAGTTTGGAGTCAACTAACAGAGGTAAATCCATTTTGAAGCACAGTATACGTGTGAAGTCAAGTGTAAAGAAATAAAGGAGAAAATGGATTAGATGGTGTGTGACTGGCTCAAGTCACTCTGCATACAAAGAAAGTGCTTTCAAAGACCACCGGGACACTCAACCCTCCTCTGTACCGTAGCTCTTTTCGTTTCGGAAATTTGGGCTTGTACATATACACTGCCTCAGACTGATGGCTTTACTTTTTGAAACAAGCAGGTGCTTTTCCAAACCAGAAACCTTCCTCAGGAGTACATCTTACCTAGAGATATTGTCAGGTGAGCAGGCAGAGATGCTGGTCTCCATGCTGTCAGAGCTGTCTAGGCTCAGAGTATCAAAGGCCTGGTCCTTGTAGCTGTGATCTGGGTAGTGGAAACTGTTCAAGTAGACATTCGATTCAGATGCTGTGCGGTTGTAAAATTCAGAAGACTTCTGCCTTTGTCCTTCACTCATCTGTTGGTGATTATATCCTAAGGAGAGAGCCATAAATATGTTCGTATGCCTCATTTTTTCAGTCTCAGATCTTCGAAGACTCTCAAACCAGCAACCCAAAACATCTGCCTATGAAACTGGGGCCTTGGTCTAATCTGTTTTGAAGCCAAGAAGATCAAAGAAACAGCATCATGCTCAGGGCAAGGATGAGTTTCAAAGAAGTGGACTTGTGAGTGATTTTTTTTTTTTTTGTCAGCAGTTCACTTGACACTTTCCTATGCCATTTCTACATCTCAGCACAACGGAGAATAATATATCAGCACACACAGAAACCCACACACAAAACCAAAACAGAAACATGATTCAAACCCCAAATCCTCTAACAATAGCTGAGTGTAAGCAAAGCAAGATGACTTCTTATGACAAGTGACATGAGGCTCTTAGGGCGGTCACTTTTTCAGTTGCATTCCAGTTTCAAAGGTACTTGATCTGGTCATAATCTAGATGCAGGCAGAGATGCTGGTCTCCATGCTGTCAGAGCTGTCTAGGCTCAGAGTATCAAAGGCCTGGTCCTTGTAGCTGTGATCTGGGTAGTGGAAACTGTTCAAGTAGACATTCGATTCAGATGTAGATAATCTAGGTGTAGGATCTGAGAAACTTGTATCTTACTCATATCACTAAAATTTTTACTTTGGTTAATATTCCAACTGCACATTTTTCTCATTCTTTTTTTTTTTCCTCAAATCCCCCTGTCTGCCAATTACTCATTTAAAACACTCAGAATCAACAATCCTTCCAATAGTTGTGATCAGCCTAATTGGTATATTTTTAGCTCTCTTCCCTCTTCTGCCTTAACCACCAGCCTTCAGCTAGTTGGTGATAACCATATGTAAAAGTAGGGGTCATATCCACAGGAGCAAAAGTGTCTCTATTAAGAGGGGCTCTCCTTACCCTGGTACCTGGTTAGCTGGCACACCAGGCCACAGGCTTTGTGTTACTCTGTGGCTTTCTACTGGTAGCTGATTTTGGGTATCACAAATCAAATTATCTTTTGTTTTAATTCTCTGTTTACCATGTATTCAGGAATCAGGAGTCATCGTGATAAACAAAACCCTCAATTCATTAAAATATGTTCTTCAGCCAGTACAATAGCTCACAATCACGCTCTCGCAGATCAAATGTACCACCACACCTGTTAAGACTATATATTTAGACCATCTGGATTTCCCCTGTTTTCTTGTACCCCACCTACCTTTCTATGAGGTTTTTAATTAGTAATGGATTGACCCAAAAAACAGACGAGAGGGTGTGATTCCAAACCGCTTCCTCAGCTGTTGATTAAACATTTTCATTTAAAAGCAGATGCCACATCTGTGATGCTTCAACAAAACATTATAGACCAAAACTAAATCTGTAAAATGATTTGAGTTCCATGAGGAGTTTGCATGCCACTAGTATTTAGAGAAGTTTTAGATATCGAAGTTAAAATATGTTAGTTCAGGTTAAGGCATTTCTGGGAAAATAATTTTCCTTAATGTAAGATGTAATCATAAATTATAAATACACACACATATATAAAAACTACATATCACTTTGCTAAGGAAAGATGCAAAACATAAAAGCACACCATGAGGCTTTAGAGAGAATAGCATCAGTCGTAACATTAATGCATAATGCATTTCAAAAGCCAGCGCATTCATAAACATGGAGCTTGCGCCTGTTTTTTTCAATCTTAAACATGGCAAAATAATTCATTACACAAATATTTACCTTTGATACTTGAACTTTTGGAATTACTAACTGCTCCTTTTAAATTGTTTCCAATTATTCATTATGGAAAAGGAGGGACAAAAAATACCAGAGATTATTTGAAAAGGTCACGCATGTATCTTTCTTTACACTTTCAAAAAAGCCTTGTTGGCAAAGAGAACTTCATGCTGGCACCAATAACATGGAAGACATTTCCCTGTTTTAGTATGAAAACCAAATCCCTAAAGGACAACCCTGTCATTTAAAACACAAGAATCGTCTCCTTGGTGATGACATGGGTCACAACCTCCCTTCCCTTCAGTTTCTGCATGATAAGGAAAGCTACTTCCTGTAATGCAATTATGTAAGTATGTCCTGCTCCTTAGATAGTCCAGGATTTTTTCCCCAATTGTATCACAGAATAAGAAAATGAACTTACCACCTTCAGGGGAGGTAGACAGTAAACTAAAATGACTGCCAAATTTTCAAATGTGGGCACAAGGGGCCGCCATGTTACAGTGTGTACTGTTAGGACTGCAGATGTAAATTCCCCAGGTCACCTCACCGTGTGTTTTATCTTATTTCTTTGCTCGTGTCTCAGAGAACCTTCTATCATTCCGGTGATAGGATAAAACCCTGAATTTTCAACTTAAATGAAAAAGGCTGCTGCTAACAAGTAGCTTCCACGGCAGGATTTTAGTTTCCTATGGATCCAATATGAGTGGGAACAGCCATCTTATGCAGCCCCTTCTTTCCCCCCCACCAGCAACACTTTACTGATCATGACAAAAACTCACCTGTCACCTGGCTTAGCCTCCTCCCTCCTGAGCAATTCCAAAAAAACAAGTGATCCTTGAAATTACAAATAAGGGTATGGACCTCTCCTTTGTGACCCTGGAACTGCACCAGCGTGATTCCTAGGAGCTGGTTTTGGGATCCAGGCTCTGGCCGAGCCATTTAAAGGTACAGATACTTTCAACAGAAGGACACCATAGGGGCTCAGGAGACGGAGGAGGGTCCCCTGGCAGAAGGCCCAAGGATGACTGCTGGTACAGTGAAGTAGCACCAGAAGAGGTGAGGTGTGAGCCGGATTAAGCCTCCACTCAAGTGTGGTTATCAGGGAGGGGGTCATATATGTCCTGTTCAGCACAGAATCCCATTTGTTTAGTACTCAGATGTCACAATATAAAAGGTCACTGAGTGAATTCATACACTTCAAATATACTAGTGACTAAATAAGGAAGTGGAATGCATCTACTATTTCAGGTGGGGCAAAGTAAGTGGATTGGGGAAAAATGAGACTTTCCTAAATCCCTGAGACAGCTTGGTTTTTGTTTTTCTTTTTAAATTATGTGGCAAGAATAATATTCAGCCGTGGGGCAACCTCTAAAGAGTAAAAAGGGCCTTGTAAATACTCTAAATCCTTCTTGACTGGACAGGAACGGCTGTCTGAATTGGGTATTTTACAAAGTTTATAAAGTAAGACCTGGTAATATCTGAGGCTGGTCACTAAGCATAGCACATCCATGGAACCCAAGTCAACTCAACATTCTTCACTGTCCCAGAAGAGCCAATAGGCTGGATGTGCAAGGCCCATTTATTATTATTATTTTTAAAATACCAATCTCTACGAATTCTGGCTAATCGTACCTGAAAAGTCCTTTGTGAGTTAACCACAGTGGGATATATAATCTTGATAATGTTTTCTAAATGTGTCTTATATACCTTAAAATGGTTATCTGGGCCTTAATACAGAAAATGCAATGACCCAAATGTGTAACCTGGGTTTAAGGGGATAAAGTTAATCAGTATTTCTGACAATTTCTCACCTGCTGAGAAATTCATTCTTCCTAACCATAGTCCATAGCCGGAAGATGAAGGTGCAGGACAAGTCAGGAATGAGGAGAAGAATGATAGAGAAAGGGAAAAAGATACAAGATCAAAAAGGATGACGAGGGGACGGGAAAAACACACCCTTCCAACATGCAGTCATTGACAGTGTTAGTAACAGTACCAGCTTGACAAGGGAAGATAGTCATATTTTTAGATTAAATTTGAGTTTATAGAGAAGAATTCAAGGAGTTAACAAAACAAAAACAAGCTTCTGATACATGCACCCAGTCAAAAAACGACTTGTTACAGGAAAAAAAAAAAAAGAAATTGTCACACATGTTCAACCAGAAAACAGGGAGAATAAAAACAAGATTATATCTATAAAACAATTCTTTATTCCAAGAAGATGCTAACAAATAGCTTTTTAAAGTTAAGGTTTGTAATATGCCATTCGACGATTTGAAGCACAGTTCATCCAACTTTATAACAAATCAGTTCTGTAATGCCCTGCATTACTATCACCTAGCCACATAGGAATCATTTGTTCTAGCCAGTCATTTAGACAGTTCCTCACTCTATACTGGGTTCAATCCCTGGGTTGGAAAGATCCCCTGGAGAAGTGAAAGGCCACCCACTCCAGTATTCTGGCCTGGAGAATTCCATGGGGTCGCAAAGAGTCAGACACAATTGAGTGACTTTCACTTTCACTCTATACTAGGTTTTAAGGCTTAAATGGAATATTAGGAGCCTCCTAAATCCTTCCATCCTCTCACGTAGCGTGGCCTCTATAAAGGAGAAACATCATATCTTATACTTAGCCTATACACGGTACAAGCCCACTCTTTGCTTTATCTAGATCCTGAGTCTTATGAAGCAACACTTCCGAATCACTCGTGTTTCCTGCATGATCTGACCTTGCAATAAAAAACCAAGACAAAGAGGGTCATGCAGCTGCCTGTGAATGAACAGCAGCTGCATGCAGCATTGTGTTTTTAGCAAACGTGCAACAATTTCCCTCTATTGTGCAAAAGAAATAATCATTAGACTAAAAATCCACCATTGTACAGTGTTAAATCTGATAATTTCTTAAAGAGGACTTGACAATGATCTTTCACTACTTGCTGGAAACAAAAACACCACACAGGGAGGTTGTCATACCTTTCCTGGACTTTCCTGCTTTGAACAGAAGAAAAAGGACAAAGATTTCATTCATTCTAAAGCTTACAAAGGGATGGTTCACAAGTTGTACAAAAGCCAATAACCATTTCAACTTTAAGAGTTGAGTTCCTGGGCTCTTTCCTTTAAACTCTGCTCTTAGAGATCTTTGCAAGATTCACACTGCCAGATCTATCACAAGAGTGCTTATGGAAGGAAGGCTTATACTTACACCATTGTCCTTGACGCATCCATTATGAATAAGCAGCAAAAAAACAGTTCATTTAAGTTAATAGTATAAGTCGTGAAAATGATAAGGTCTATTTTATTTGAGTTAATGAAAAATGTGCAAGGTCCAATTTTTTCAAAACCATGGACTTTTTACTTGGTTATTTTGCTTTGCTATTTTAATGGCACCAACAATTGATAGTGAAACAATTCTAAATGAGATTATGATTCATTCTTCCTGGTCCTTGTGGGCCACTTGTATGGGTTTAGTAGAAAATCCTGACAATTTTTATGGTCCGTTGTAACTCTAAAAACTGCAGTCCCTACCCGCTCCTCCTCTGGGTGGGGGAGCCAAAGGCGGCAGGCTGGCCTCATAATGTCTATTTTATTTGAGTTAATGAAAAATGTGCAAGGTCCAATTTTTTCAAAACCATGGACTTTTTACTTGGTTATTTTGCTTTGCTATTTTAATGGCACCAACAATTGATAGTGAAACAATTCTAAATGAGATTATGATTCATTCTTCCTGGTCCTTGTGGGCCACTTGTATGGGTTTAGTAGAAAATCCTGACAATTTTTATGGTCCGTTGTAACTCTAAAAACTGCAGTCCCTACCCGCTCCTCCTCTGGGTGGGGGAGCCAAAGGCGGCAGGCTGGCCTCATAAGATATATCACATCCTCTTGCATCAACACACACATGATGCTTCTCTATTTCTTCGGGAACTGTCTCATCGTCACCACATGAAAGTCTTTAAGAGGAACACCACTCAGAGCTGCAGCAGGTGGAATACCACTCAGCCTGCAGTCTGAGGCTGCAGACTTCTGGGATGCACAAAAGACCTACCAGTGAGGAACAGGAGCACAGAAGACAGGTCAAAGACAACAGATTTGGCAGAGGGTACCTAATGCGACCTCAGGGAACTGGCTCAGCTTTTCCTCCATGAACCTAACATGGGGAATCCCATTATTTGAGGGGAACACAGATGAGAAAAATAGAGATCAAACATCCCTTCAGTTTCACCATATTCTCACAAGAACCCTCTTAAACGATATTGTTTACAGCCCTTCATTTTTACAAATCTGTTTGGTATACAGGTCTAGTTTTTCTTACTCTATTTTAAGGAAAAAACTTTCAACATAAAGTATGTGTTGTGGCCAAGCTGAACTTTGATGTCTTCAGCCAGTGGGAAAAATATTCAAAAAGAAGTCTATAAATATCACAGAAAAACGTTTCGACAGAAAATAGACTTGACCCACAAGTGAACAGTAATAAATGAGAGCCAAATATACTCATTTATGTTTAATTATTTATAAACTATGGGGTACTTTTAGTTTATTAAGAAATTATGATAAGAGAAGTCAAATGTATTTTATTAAAATAAATAAAACCTCTCATAATATAAACCACTTTTATGAATACCATAGCCTCTGTTAACTCTTAAATCACACTGGTAATGATATGAAATCCTCTTTCAAGAATACATATATGTATGTACATCTCACTTAGCCACACACACATATACATTATGTATACATGCATATATATATACCAGTATATAAACATATTTCTGGTGGTAATAGTGATTATTCTCTGGTGACATTAGCAAAGATGCCGAGCAGTCAGAATTGCTTCCTAGCCACCTTAGAGGGAATAGCTTCAAAATGAACGCATTGATAAGAAAGATGCCCATCATCCTGTCAGCATCCCACTCACATCCTGGGCACACCTCCAACACTGCATTTTCACATTTGATTGAAATTATCAGTTACGTTTCTGTCTTCCTCATGAGGCTAGGTATTTCAAGGGCAAGGATCATGTCATTTATTTGCATTTTTACTACCTAGCACCATACCTGCTCAAAAGTCAAGGCCAATATAAGTTGACCTAAAGCCCCATTTTAACACAATAAATCTAATCTTCTCTACAAGGAGCTCACCTCTGGAATTGCCTTAGAGTATTTTCTTCCAGCCACACAGAGACTGCTTGAGAATCCCATTAGAAACGCAATGTATTATTTCAAAGAAATAGAACATGCTGAGAATCCACGTCTACCTGAAACCTAACAACTGCATAAAAGTTCAACCCACATTAGAAGGCCTAAAGGAAAGTCTGCACTGGGCCACTAATTCTGTGTGTTAGCTCAGTGAATCTTTAGCTCAGTGAGTCATTCCTCCAGTGGAAGAGTGGCTCAGCCACAAGCCAGGGGAGCGACTTAGCTAAGTGGGTGGTAATCTGTCAGAATCTCAGGGGTCTTTTTTTTCTTTCTTTCAATCAGATAAGAAGGTTAGTAATTCTCTAGGGGCCTTTCTGAATGGAAAATTCCACTGCATTTATAAAAAGTGCAATGGGAATATACCAGCCACGTGTGCATATAGGAAAACTTATCTCAGTACAACAATAAGAAGATTTATATATATACATTCTCCCTCTAAGGGGACACATTAAGAGTAAAGCTGATTGAATCACTTTGCTGTAGAGCAGAAATTAATACAACACTGTAAACTATATATACTTCAATGCAATTTAAAGAATAAAAATAAAAAAGTGGCATTTAGGACTTTGGTTGATCTCCTGTCTAATGACCCCCAATTCTGTTCTGATTCCCACTCCTTGAGAAATTCTAATGCTTGATAAAGGGCATGACCCGGACTTACAAGATACCTACCTCTGAGCATCCTCCGAGATTCTGAGTCTTTGGTCATGGTTGCTAGCGAGTGGGGGAGCACGCTGCCACAGCTGTTGCTCTGTCCCAGGGGCAGGTGGCCCTGTGAGAACCAGGAGGAAACAATTCAGGCAAGCCCAGTGGTCCTTTCGGACACAGCCACATCGCTGTTTGCCTAACTCCTAATTAAGCACAGAAGGCAGGTCTCTGCAACCAATGTATTGATGCTAAATGGTACAGACCAGTTGCTGTCACTCCCCCAGAGCTTCGCAGCAGCCTCAGCATCACAGCCATTCCTCCACAGGGAGCAGCTGCAGAAGTGAAGACAGATGGGGAAAACACTGTCTAGAACCACCTTCGAGAAAAACTCAAAAGTCCTTCAAGCGCCAGGGGCAGAGAGTAGATGCAGGGACAAGACGCATGCATGCCATGCACAAGGAGACAGAGGCGAGCCACACACACTACAAGGGCACCAGCTTCCTCTGCTCCTGGTGATCAGGTGGGCTAAACACTCAGAATCCTACTAACTGTCCCGCTGGCTTTAGCACCCTTTTAAAATAACAAAATCTTAGTGTAAAACATGCTGGGAACACCAGTTTATAAAACAGATAAAAAGAAACAAAGTTATTCTGATTAAGGGCAAGAGAAGAACTCCAACTTCGGTCCCACTCAGAGCCTCCTTCTCTCTTGCCCTTGCCTTCATCCTGCCACGACCCTTCAGGTAAGTCAGCAGAACAGGAGCAAGGGCAACTCAGGCATCCTACCACATGGGCTGACATTCTAGCTTCAATGCCAACCAGCTGAGGACACGTGGGCCACTCACCTAGCTTCTTTCCACTTGTTTTCCATGTGTACGATGGAGATACTAATTAGTATTAATACCTCTACTGCATGGTGTTGAGTTTTACAGTGAAACGATATACCTAAAAGGCGTAGCCCAGGGTCAGGTTCCAAGAAATGATCCAATAAATACTGGTTGCTAATACTCCTAGAATTCAGAGCCTACATCCTCCAATTTCCAGATCTAGGATGCAGCCTGGGAGTGTACCATGGACGTGAATGCCGCTCACCACTTGTGTGGTGGTGGCAGAACATATCCTGGACCAGGTGCCTTGGTCCCAGAGCCTACAATTCCAAATGTCCTCTGAATAAGACAGAAAGTGCAATTCAGTTATGATGTCTGCCCAACAAGCAAACTTAACGATCTATTACGGAGCATTTTCTTTAAGGCCTTTGCATGTCAGTCAACATAAGGACAGAAAGACTCACTGACGGTGAAGCTCGTGATTCTCCCCATGTCCTACCTTTGGGGTGGTGCTTCTCCCCATAGTAGCACTGCTGAAATGTGGGGATATGGAAGGTGTGGTTTTCTTTCGAGGCAAAGTGTCACTCAGATAGAGGCCTTCCTGGTGTTGTTTTTTCCTTTCTTCCAGGCTTCTAAAATGCTTTAGATGCAAATGTAAAGCAGAATAGCAAAACTTACAGATCACTAAAGAAATTAAGAAGTATGCATTTACAAAGAAGCTTTGGAATTTTAACACAGACCAGAAAAAAATTATTCAACTTCTACTCATGTTCGCTAAGAGACCTGGGCTAACATTTGGTAAGCTACATAGACATGAGAAGAATTTATTACTGAAAATTTCAGAAAAATCCACCTGTCACTTTGACAGTAGTGCCAGCTGCCTTGGGGGCTTCAGGACAACTTACAAGTTATTATGATGGTTGCCATGTGGATGGAGGAACAGTCAGTGGACAAAGCATAAGCAGTTTCCCCCTTTGTCTGGCTGGACAGTTCTGTGTGATGGCACAGAACCCAGAGTGAAGAGAATAAGAAATGGGAGAAGGAAGAAGATGAAGAGAAAGCACAAACAGGGAAGTTGGTTTAAAGATGAATCATGTTTCAATCACATAAACATACTCCAAATCCACATGATGTTTGCATATAAGGCATCCTTCTAGACTGAAAAACAGATCTTAGCCAAGGAGCCTCCATAGCAGTCCCTCACATTTAAAAATCCTCCTGTTGACCATTTCATTTTTTTTCCCCAAGATTCCTAAGGCAACATTTTGCCAACTTGAAACCTACCCACATTTTTCTTGGCCTTCCCCAAAATGTCTTTGATAGGAAAGTTCTTTTCTAATTAGAGGTTCTTTAGGTTGGATCATTTTAATACTAAACTCGGGCTTTTGAAATATTTAAAAACTAATGCAACTCTGAGATATCAAATTTGCTATCAATCTTCCAACATGCCAATCATGAAGAATATTTGCACTTTAACTTAACAATTATCTATTTATGCTAGACATTTATTAACCTAAAAGTAGTGAGGAGATATGGTCCTTTAACCAAAGATAATAGATAGGAAAGGTAGAGTTAAGAAAGCTAAGAGAAAGGCATAACGAACCAGAGCTCACCTCCTTTGGGGGGTCTATTGACTGACACCTTAGGATCTCTGGGGCCAAATTCATGTAAGGATTTGATTATAGTTCAAAGTTTCAAAACAAAATTTTTTGGTGGTTTAGTCGCTAAGTCATGTTCGACACTTGAGACCCCATGGACTAGCCCACCAGGCTTCTCTGTCCATGGAATTCTCCAGGCAAGAATACTGGAATGGGTTGCCATTTCCTTCTCCAAGGGATCTTCCTGACCAAGGGATCAAACCTGGGTCTCCTGCATTGCAGGCAGATTCTTTACCAGCTGAGCCACTAAGGCAGTCCATGAGTATTCTTAAAATGTCTTAAAAAGAGGGCAACACGATTGGAATAAGAAATTATTTATTTTAAAATATGTAATAAAAAACTGTTGTGCTATGGACCAAATGCACTGCTTGTGATATTACTCTGGACAAGCTGCTTACCAACACTGAGTCTCAGTTCCCGACATATCAATACAGAGATAGCACATATTTCATGGGATTGTTAGAAGGAAGAAATGAGACATTTGTAAAATGCTAAGGAAGTTTTGAATCACAGCAGAGGAATGGTGTCTACTATTATGGTTTCAATAATGTGTAAGGAAAATATTTTGTGTTGACATAGCAACTTTGTAAACCATGGATTTTATGGAAATAATTATTATGATTTTGAAAAATACCTGAAGTTGCAATATTTTGATTGAATGGGAACTGAAGCATGAGGATGTGAAACTAGCTCCAACATATCAAAAGCCAGGAGAGGACAATCAAGGTCTCAAGCTCTCTGACAATCCCCACACTCTTAAGCGAAGTCATTCAGTCATGTCTGACTCTTTGCAACCCGTGGACCGTAACCTACCAGGCTTCTCTGTCCGTGGGATTCTCCAGGCAAGAATACCAGAGTGGGCTGCCATTTCCTTCTCCAGGGGATCTTCCCGACCCAGGGATCAAACCCAGGTCTCCCACATTGGAGGCAGACGCTTTAACCTCTGAGCCACCAGGGAAGCTAAATGTGCTTTTAAAAAAAGGAGTGTGCACCTTATCTTTTTAAAAAATATCTTTGGAAAAACTGAAGGAAAGATTTCACATCAGTAAGTTTGGTGTCCAGGTAAGATTTCCAAACTCTAAATGCCAGTTCCTAATTACCTGCTGGTCCCGCTGCTGTTGCCTTCTGTGTTTCTTAGCTGGTAGAGGAGGAGGTGTGTCATTTAAAGGAAAAGAATCGGCAGAGGGAGCCACGACTTCAGGCCAAGGGGCTGATGGAGGTTGAGTGACAGGATGAGAAGAAAGAGTGGAAGGAAACATAAATCCAGAACAGACAGACGGTCTTTGCTTTAAAGGGGGAAAAAAAAAGTATTTATGTGTCCATATGAAATGAAAGAATAAGACAAAGAAATGAAATCGATAATCTCGTTGTTCTGTTTTCTTATATGTTACTCAAGGAGTCATAAATGACGGGGAGTATCTTTAAATTTAGCCTTGTGTTCAAATCCCACACTTGGATCAGTAGGAGGTATTTTAATTTACTTTTATTTGCCTCTCCCCAGATGTTTTAAAGCAGAAGAAAATGAAAAGAGAAATCTGTACTGTAAAACAAAATTGAATACAAAATCAAACTGGAAAGGTGCTTCAAACCAACAATTTTAGAAAGTCTCTTTGGTTTCTAAGAAAACTAGGCTGGGCTAAAGTGCTAAGATAGAGTTTATTCTTCTGAACTTCCTTCTCCTAGTACTCTATACTCTGTACCATATTTCACGGTTTCAAGTAATATTATTAGTAGAGCATTACTTCCCAAATTGGTCTGTTTTTCAAACTCAGCATCACTCCAGCCTTCTGGTCAACCAGACATATCTTTGTCTCACACACCATCATTTTCTGTTAACCATGGGTTAATTTTTGACATGAGGAAAGCAGTGAATGAATGAAATGGCATGCCAACACACCTCTTTACTTTGTGGCTGGCTCATCAGCACAGCTGTGGTAGGCCCAGTGGCAGCAGCAGCAGCATCAGCAGGGAACTGAGTGGAAGGGGGGAGATTCGTGGAACTGCCACATGACTCATTAATTTCATTTACAATGATATAGCCCTAAAAGGAGGAATTGATACATTAAACATGAGGAAAGCAAGAGCTGAAGCATGCGAGAGTATTAATGCTCCAGTACAATGGAGTTAGCTCAGAGCATCACAGCCAGATATCTGTGGTATTATCAAATGTTTCATTAAGGCAATCATCAGTTATTAAAATGGATGTATGGTGCTTAATCTTGAAAAATTGTATTTCCAACATTAAAAGTAAATTTTCAGATAAAATCAAAATGACTTATTATAAATAACCCAATACCTTTGATTTTAAAATATCCATCCATATCAGCATTCATTCTGTTGACTGAATAAGGTTGTCACTACACAGCATTTAAAATAATCACACACAAAAATAAATCTGAGACATAAAATTGACAATGCAACCACTCTCTGATTCAAGAGACTTTTCCATAAATCTTTAAGATTTTCTCTTTTTCTTCTGTTGCCTGACAAACTAGAGAGTGAATAAATATAGACTAAGGACTACTGACTTTTGCACTAAGACATTTACAAAGCAGTAGTTTATTTGTAATGGAATCTAGCTTTTAGGCATCTCAACAAAATGAAAATAAAAAGGATACTATTCTCCTGTGAGCCTTCCCTAGCAAGAGAAATGTACACGCGCGCCCACACACACACATACCCACACACACACCCTAAGGCAAAGTTGCAGCTCAAGAGTGTTTCAGTTTAAGGCAAGTTCCCTCTAGAACAGTGAATTTTCAGTTACTTTTAAATTCAATGATTCAGTTGTGGCTTCAGCTTAGAGAAAATACCCATGAATCAAAATCTTTGAGAATAAAAATTTCTGAATTTACATCTGAGGAAAAGGCCCTTGTAAATTACCATGGAAAGTAATTTACAGACCATTCATATTTTTACTACATGAATAAAATAGTATGAAAAAAGAATAAAGGGTATAAATTAGCATCTCTCTTTTAAAAGTAAATTGTGTTAAATTTAATATTTGAGTTCTACTTGTCCATCGATCTTTTCAGACAGTGGCTCCAGGAAAGGTAAGATATTGTTATGCTGGTGAAGCAAAAATCCCAGATGGGAAAACAAGATTTTCATCAAGAGTTTATAATTCTGACAAAGTAGAGAAAACCAGAGTTGACTGTTCATAAATTGAAGATATCAAAATGCTGCTGAATTTAGTTCTGTACTTCAGAAAGGGACAATAGATAGTATGTAAAGTTTTATAATTTAAATTGAAGAAAGGAAGTTGAAAATTGGGTAGTCAAATTTATTTTATCTTTGATAATGAATGAGAATGAAGAGTAGCAACTTGAGTTATTCTTTTGCTAAGTTGGTAGAATCTTTCAAAATCAAAATTTGATTCCTATATGATTCATATCATAACCTATTATAACTGTAATAACCTAATTAATTGCTTAAAAATGTATGTCATTTTTCCAAAGTGGAACTTATTTAAAAGAGTTGGATATAAATTCATCATTAAAAGAGAGAGAGAATGAGAGAGTTGGGGGGAGAAAGAAAGACGAGAGAAAGAAAGAAAATTAAAACATCTTCTGAGCCAAGTCTGCTAGACATGAGAGAGAGCACATAGCCACTCAACAAACATGAGAGTTGCAGACACACAAACACAGTCAACACCCCAATGGGCTTTCAACAACAGGAGGGCTGCAGAGAAAAAGAGTTAACTCTTTAATCGAAAGGGAAAGATTTTATTCTTCTAAGAGGTAAAGAGACCTTAGACATTATCTAATGCATTTGGAAGCCACAAGCCCTTCAAACTCATGTCCAGAGTCAAACTGCATACCTTTCTACTTAAACCTGTTCTTTCCCCAGTCTTCTCCATCTCAGTAACAGCTACTCACCACCCACCTCATTATTCAAACTGGAATTTTTAACAGCAGCATTCCTGACAATGCCCTTAACGTACTTCACTCCCACATCCAATCTATCAGCAAGAACTGTCAACTCTACCTCCAAAGCATTTCTGCATCTAGCTGGTTCTGTCCATCTTTCTTTATTTGTTCAAATTCAAGCCACCAGCACCTCCAACTTATACTGTAATCACTGCCACACTGGTTTTCCAGTAGAGCAGCTCAGAATGATCTTTAACAAATGGATCTCAAATAATGTCACCTCCCTGCTTAAAACCACTCAGTGGCTTCCCATCCACATAAAATAAACCATATTTCTTTAACATGACTCACAAGAGCCGGCCCCTGCCCACCTCACTGACATAATCTTATTCCTCTACATTCCATTCACAAGCATCCTTTATGCAGTGAACCTGCCAGTCCTGTGTTCTAAGTAATGGAGAGAAACTCCATAACTGAATGGTCTAATAAAGCTTTTGTGGAAACAGTTCACAAAATGCTTCCAAGGTACGTATCAGTATGTATCAGTCACACCTGTTATGTGATGAGCATTTACTTCAGATATATATATACACACACACACACACACACAGACAATATTTTCTATGAAGGAATTCCTAACTTTACTGCTTTTTTACAGCAGTTTATAAAGTGGTTTTTGCTATTACGAAAAATTTTATGCATAAGCAAGCTTTTTCTTTAGCTTTTTGAAAAAAAAAAAGATCAAGAAAACTTTTTCTGGTCAGGGTTCTAATTTTCCAAATTAGAGTTAAAATATTTTTACCATTATAGCAGTGTAGCTCTATAAAAAGATATTTGGGAAAGGGCAGTGGTGGGGTCTTGGGAAAGATGAAATGTTTGGGATAAAGAGGGTGTACAGCTTAAGGTAAACAGGATTTTTCCAAGTTAGGGCAAAATAATCCAGACAACACTGAGGGGAAAGGGCAGAGATGTTTGGGGGCTTTTCACATTTCAGAAGATGTAGGAAAAACAGAAGAAAGTAGGAAAGATGAGAAACTGAGAAAGGAAAATGCTAGAGGAAAGAAGAGCTATTAAGACTAGTCTGGGTTTGAATCCTAAATGTTTGAAACCCCAAAGTAACCCACATCACTATTAAGCAAAGTGTACCCACAGACACACACACACACACATAGAAGAAAGTAGGAAAGATGAGAAACTGAGAAAGGAAAATGCTAGAGGAAAGAAGAGCTATTAAGACTAGTCTGGGTTTGAATCCTAAATGTTTGAAACCCCAAAGTAACCCACATCACTATTAAGCAAAGTGTACCCACAGACACACACACACACACACACAGCATCTGCATCAGACATAAAGATAATCCCTGAAATTCTCAAAGCATAAATCAGGAAAGGCAGGAAAACCTCAAAGCACTGAGTGCTTTCACAAGTCACTTCAGTTCCTGTTTCCCAGTCAGCTAATCCCAGAAAACTGAGGCACATCTCCTGAGTTCTAAGGTGATAACGAGTGGACATGTAAAATCACAGCTTACCTCTTTCAGAGTATTGGGGGTGACAGGAAACCCTTTCCCCCCAGAGAGGCTGGAGTATTTCTTTTCCAAATTACAAAGATTTTCCTTTTCCTGAAGGAACACAAAATCTATTAAGCTGAGTCAACTTTGTATTTTCCTGATGACTAACAATGTCACTCTTTCATGGGACTCATTGACTATTCACATAACTTCTTTTGTGAAATGTTTCAACTGCAGCCTTTTGTCTGTTTTTTAAAATTTTATTTGTTGGTTGTTTACTACTTTTGAGTTTTGGAGTTTCTAATATATTCTGTATACAAGTTTTTTGTCATTTACTCTTTAAGAAATCTTTGTTTACTCTGAGGCCATGAAGGTATAGTTGCCCACCTGTATTTTCTAGAAACTTTATCTTGCTAATTTTTATGTTTAGGTCTATAATCTGTCTCAAATTAATTTATATGCATGACATGAGGATAAACAGTGTTGAGATTCATTTTTTTCCATGTTTGCCCAGTTGATCCAGCACCATATGCTGGACTTTCCTTTCCCTCTGGATTGTCTTGGAACCTTTGTCAAAAATCAATGGACAATATATGTGAGTCTATTTCTGGACCCTGTTTGGTTCCTCTGATCTATGTTTATTTGTATGCCAGCACGGCACCCTCTTAAATGCTATAGCTTTACAGTAAAACTTGAAGTCAAATAGTATAAATCCTCCAACTTTGTTCTTGTTCAAAGTTATCTTGACCATGCTATGCCCTTTACATTTTCATGTACATTCGATTCCCATTATTTGCAGTGATTACCTTCTATAATGTTGCCACGAACACTGAAGTAGTGAATACTGACCCACTGTTCCAAAGGGAAATACAAGGTTGGGTTGCTGTGGGCATCTGGTCACAATATTTTCATCAACTGATCACTACATAACTTTGTCTTAACGTGTGTTTCCATTTAAAGACATCTTACTTAACAGACAGTGTTGATTATTAACATTAAACTCATAGCCAACAGCACTATAGTTTCTGCCTGAAAGCTGTTTATCTAACAGATGTATTTTCACCATAAGGCACATCACAACTGTCCTGCCCTTAGAACACCAGACAATGCTTTAGCACTTGTGAGGCATTTTAAACAGCAAAATCACCAATGAAAAGCACAAAAACATGAAAACATGGCACCAAATGGTCTCCAAAAAGGACATTTGTTTATAGCATGAGAGCAAAACAAGAAGGCAGCGCACTGTTTCGTTCAACCTCAGCTAGGAATAAGAATGTCCATTGAGTGACTCAAAATTTTCGCTGTTCTGTGCTCACCTGTCCATCAATGACTGCATGACAAGTATTGATTTTAGGGTTACAAAGGTTAGTGATGAGGTAGAGTAACAAATATGGACCACGTGAATAATGAAGATCAACTGCAAATTTTTGCAACACTGGAATTTTTATTGGGGTTGAGGTGTAGCCATAGGTCAATTTGGGAAAACAAAAATCTTAAGACATAGTTTTTACAACAGAATTATATATTTTAATGAGGAGATCTTATTTCTACTTTGTGCTTACCTATTAAAAATCTATCACTAAGAGATTTTTTTCTTTTTTTGCTAAAATTTCAGCAACTACTTAAATATTATATGTTACACAATCTAATTTAAGCTGTGCCTTTGAATCTTGTGTGCAAAAGGTGGTGGGGAGCCTAATAGCACCAGAGTTCACCCCCAGAGCAGAGGATAGGGTTGGGAAGTCCAACTCCAACTGGTAATGTCCAGGTGCTGAAGAAGCAGGAGGAGGGGAACTAACAGGGATTCTTGTGGGCTGCAGAGGCATGTAAGTGAACTCATGACTGCATGTGAAGGGCCAGTTATCTCTTCTCAACCTGAAAATGGCTAAGCTATAAAGATGGGAATGAGCGCTCCAACTCTATTTCTTCTAGATGGCACCATGGTGCAGCATTGTCTTTAATCCATCATTTGAGATTTGTTCTCTCCTGCACTCCACTCTGAGTCCATCTCATATTTTGATAATCCCAAGTGTCCCATTTCTAAGTGGCCTGCATGCAAGGCCCAGTCCTGAGACTAGCCCCATCAACTTTAATTTTTTGTGTCTTATCCCTGAAATTAAGAGATAATGTCAGAAAATTAGGCTGCAGTTTGGACAAAAGAAACTCTTCATATGGAGCATGTTAGAAGCTGGGTGGATGGGGACACAATCCCTGTGATGAGGATGACCTTGCCACACCCACATGGGGCATTCACCTCACCAATTAAGCCAAAATCCAATGTGGCATTTGCCAAGAAGACTCCTATGCAAATAATTAGAGTTCAAAACACCAGAGCAACTGAGCCAAAATGTCTGAGAGCAGTAAAAAAAGCAGAATACGTTTAACCTATTTGATGAAAAGTAAGATTTTTTTTCTAAGAAGAAAATCAGAAAACATACAGATTACCCATAGTTTGGATTTTCACACTGTGGAAAAAGCATGAAGAAAATGTCTTTGCTTATTTCTGAATTACAGTTAATCATTCAGAGCATCAGTTTGTTAATGTGGAAGATTAAATAAAGATGTATATAGAAAAGCCTTCCTTACATTATAATTAATTCATTAAAAGGCAGTTAGTTTGATGGAAGCTACTTTCCCTGAACTGGAACCTGTGTTTTGCTCTCACCAGTACTGAAAAGAAATACTTACTCTCTGCAGCATCATTATTAAATTATTCTTTTCTTTCACAAAATGATCTTGTTCTCTTTGAGCCTGCTGGACAATGTGATTAGCTTGCTTTTTCAATGCAGAAATTTTTTCCTAGAAGAAAAAAACCCAACCATAGAAAGATGTACATTAGACACCTAAGGGTTTGTTGTCTGTCCTGGAAAAGGGAGAAGTGTCTATAACTAGAAGTACAGTGACCATATTTCATTGACATTAGGTGTGGTTAGTCGCTCAGTCGTGTCTGACTCTTTGTGACCCCATGGCCTGTAGTCCGCCAGGCTCCTCTGTCCGTGGGGATTCTCCACTCAAGAATACTGGAGTGGGTTGCCATGCCTTCCTCCAGGGGATCTTCCCAACCCAGGGATCGAACCCAGGTGTCCCACAGTGCAGGTGGATTCTTTTCCATCTGAGCCACCAGGGAAGCCCAAGAATACCAGAGTGGATAGACTATCCCTTCTCCAGGGGAACTTTCTGATCCAGGAAGCAAAATGGGGTCTCCTGCACCTCAGGCAGATTCTTTACCAGCAGAATACCGGGGAAGCCCACCCAAGGTTAGGTAAGCAGTTATTATTATCCAGACTGTGAAGCAGTTTCTTTGAACTCACAAGCTCAAGGCTTTTCTTTACCTAAGACCAAGTGATTTGGAATCTATTTCAAGTATTCATAAGTCAATGGGAAATCTTGTTGTAGAACATAAATGAATTTCTGACTTCACCTTAGGAGACGCCTCATGGGAAGAAAAAAAACGGAATTTCTTGTTTAAACTGAAAGTGTCACCTTCTCCATTGTCCTTTCCCTCAATTTTATCAGTTTAGTACAGAGCACTGGGGTGAGGATTATAAATTTTGGAACAAGAGATGAATTCTGGACTCGACATCTGGGTGCTCAAGGTTGGGTGGAGGCAGTCACTTGCATAGCATTCCCCAAGGCTGCTTCTAATAGTAATAAGCTATCAGCCAGCTTTGAAAACTATTGGGTCTGGAAACAGAAATTCCAAAAGACTTTTCAACAAGTTATTTTAAATCAAGTTACTATGATTGCAAAAGCAAGTAATTTAAAATAAATATCTAGATTTCTGATTTTCTCTACCTTGGTGTTCACATGGGGAAGGCAATGGCACCCCACCCCAGTACTCTTGCCTGGAAAATCCAATGGACGGAGTAGCCTGGTGGGTTGCAGTCCATGGGGTCGCTAACAGTCGGACAGACTGAGTGACTTCACTTTCACTTTTCTCTTTCATGTATTGGAGAAGGAAATGGCAACCCACTCCAGTATTCTTGCCTGGAGAATCCCAGGGATGGAGAAGCCTGGTGGGCTGCCGTCTATGGGGTCACACAGAAAGAGTCAGACATTCATATATACATCTACAGCATCAGGCAACACTAACTATACCAAGTCTCACTTTATCTAGTTTGGAGCATCAGTTGGCATGCACGTGGCAGCCTCCATGATCTGCCAAATGTAACAAAACACACAAAGATATTCAGATATCTCAGATATACGAACAGATGGACACATGCTATAGCTATATTAACAATCACTATTGTCTTATAGCAAGGGGTATATATATTTTGACTTTTTACACTGAACAACACCTGGTAAAAGTACCTTTCTAGTAACAATGTTCCGTTGATACTCAGCCACTTCACGCAAGAGCTGCTGGGTCAGGTTCTCCTTTTCCTCATCTAGACGGCTTTCACGCTCAAGCTGCTGGAATTCCAGGTCTTCAAAGTGTTTGCTCTCAACATCCAGTAGGTCGGCATCCTTTGGAGAAAAGGGAATGAAAACAAGACACACGAGAATGGCTGCAGCCTTCTTGATGTGAAGAAAAAATTAATAAAAGCAGAAACTCCAAAATATCTTTCCAGTTACAACACTGACCAGGATTAGAACATGATAATCATCTCTTTGGAGTTAAACTCCAGAGTGGTGACTAGGATGAAACTGAAAGGGACTGTGATAGCGGTGGGAGGGGGGCATTTATTTCAGCATTGGTTTTACAGTGTTCTTTGGCTGTAGGAATTCTTGTTTTAACTCTACCAGGTGGCTTTAAAATGGATCATGAAATATAAAAAGAATGCAATAAATAACCTAAACATTATCTGCAGACCAAAGGTGTGACATAATTTCTTGAGAAACTTATTTTTCACAAATTTCCAGTTTAGTAATCAGATCAGTAATCTGAAATCAGATTTTAGCATAAAGACTAAATTCAATATTCCAAAGTTGCTTACTATAAAAAATAAAAGATTCAGTGGGATAGGGTGGGAGGTTGGGAGGGAGGTTCAAGAGGGAGGGGACCTATGTATACCTATGGCTGATTCATGTTGATGTATTGCAGATACCAACACAATATTACAAAGCAATTATCCTTCAGCTAAAAATAAATATATTAAAAAAACAAACCTTAAAAAAAAGATTTAAAAGTTGGCATATGTAACAGATCAGAGGTCTCTAAGGGGAATATTGGAGAAGGAAATGGCAACCCACTCCAGTGTTCTTGCCTGGAGAATCCCAGGGATGGAGGAGCCTGGTGGGCTGCCATCTATGGGGTCGCACAGAGTCGGACATGACTGAAGTGACTTAACAGCAGCAGCAGCAAGGGGAATATATGTACCCCAAATGGCATATAACACAAGGCACTGGGATGTGAGGAAGAAATATTAGACCTTCTTTATATTTATTTTTAGTTTTTCCTTTTCTTTCACAATTTCTCAATAAATGTTCTCTAATGTACATACAGGTAAAGTAACATATGTAAGATTGTTTTAAATGAATATATATATTTTGAGCATGGATACAATACATACAATACATGTATTTATAACATTATATGACCTATATGTATGTACATATAGGAATGCATGATCAAGTAATTTTAGTGAAGGGAGAAGTCATCAAAAACATTTGAAGACTGGAGTTCTTACATGGGCTCTGTCAATCCCTTAAAATTGTTTACAAACTTTTTTATTAGAAAGAGTAGGAACCACAGTGTTCATAAAGCACAAAGACTGACTCAAAAGGTTAAGCAGTGCTAGTCTAGGAATGATCTTTAGGACATTTAAGAACAAACAGAAATTATAAAAGTCAGTCTAGAAGAGGCGTTCTCCAACCTATGAGATGTCTGAAGACAGGGGTGAAACTGGACCTGAGCAGAGGCTGGTGCATATGGTATGAATTGTTCTCCCATTTACTTAGAGAAAACAAAAGGCTTCCTGATTTTGGGAGCCTTTGACAGGACCATAAAATGTGGTATGTATAGAAGATTCTTTTTAAATANTGAGATGTCTGAAGACAGGGGTGAAACTGGACCTGAGCAGAGGCTGGTGCATATGGTATGAATTGTTCTCCCATTTACTTAGAGAAAACAAAAGGCTTCCTGATTTTGGGAGCCTTTGACAGGACCATAAAATGTGGTATGTATAGAAGATTCTTTTTAAATATATAATTTATGAATAATTAATGACCCCCCCCAAAACAGGCAGCTGGGCTATGTGACTCATAGCTCTAAGTGCCAGGGCATTTTTTTCAATCAACACATTAAAAAGAGTTGGATTTGTGTTGTTCTTTCTCAACCCTTTATCAGGCATACTACAAAACCTTTTGTATATGCACGTGTGCACACACACACACATATATAGTATGTATGTACAATATGATATATATATTTTAGAAAACATGAATTTTTGCCTAGCTAAAAAACTTATGACATTTTGGTTCCACTTGTTTGACTTGTTAAGAATAGAATACTAGATTTCTAATTTATATTTATTCAAAACTTTGATATAGTTTCATGTATTTTGGCATCTAGTATCACTGCTATGTCTAGAAAGTTTATTATCTTAATGATTTTTAAAAAATTGAATGAGGATTGAATCTTTTAATTCAATTCCAAGAATATAAAGAAATACTATCTTGGTTTAAAAAAAACAGGAAAATAAATGTGACACAGTATTATTAACTAAAGTACAGATTTTGTTCAAATTTCAAAAAAAAAAGAGTTGGATAAATCTGTGATAAATTAGGTCTATTATCAGTATTTAAACACACTACCCCCTCCTCTGATTTTCATGTAAGTGATAAATTAAATCTTTTAATTAGATGAAAATTTTTTTATCTTCTGGAATTAATTTTATTCTGTGGATGATTCACAAAAGGACTATTAGCTACCATGAAATTACAACCAGCACTATAGCAACAGGATTATTATGCCAACACAGACAGTGGATTCGCAAAGCCTAAGAATAGGAAAAACAAGGTGAAAAACACATTCAGCATTTCTCAAAACTTCTTTACATTTTAATTGGCCAAATGTAAAGCAGTTTTGGTTTCAAGTAACTGGGTGATATTTCAAACTTATCAGAGATTTCACGCTTATAACTTCTACAAGAATTAATGAATTTGGACCAAATCTAGTTGTTACTAAAGGAATTAAGTTGTAACTCTAATGTTATGTCTTAAAACAAAATATCTGCAGTTTTAAAACATCAGTGATATATTTATTCACAGAAGCTTCCATATTCAAGTTTTTAAAGACTTTCAATTAAACTTGGCCCTGTGGCAAAAGGTTATTGAGACAAAAAATTTAATAAGGTTTCTTTTTTTTTCATTTATAAAGACTCTTCACTAAAGTGGGCATATGGCTCACAATATATACACTACACTAGTAAATTGCTTGCCCACATCTGGTTAATATGCAACATGTGTTATTTTAACCACATGAAGGTCACAAAGTCACTAATTTATTTTTAGTAAATATTTAAACCACTGTATGAAAAAAATAGCAAGCTAGGCAGGAAAGTTTAAAATTAAACCTAAGCTCAGCACTCAGATTCCTCTGGTATAATCATCTGATCAAGTTATCTAAAGCATTGAAATGTGTGTATATAAACTTACACTGGGAAAGAAAAACAATTTGGGAGGGGAAAAAAAACTGTTACAAGATTTTAGATAAGAATAAGTATTCAAGAGATGGAATTTAGGGGCAAGAGTAGTTTAATTGAGCACAGAATAATATATACAGGAAGCTCAAAGTCAAGTGTGTGACTAGTTGAATGAAAATTTTAACTAAACTTCTCCACTAAAAGAATATGAAAAGTCTTTACTGGCTGGAAGTTCAAAGGCCAGGTGTGAAAGGAAATAAAACAGATGTGTTAAAGAAAATTCAGTGAAAATCATTTTTTCTTCCCAATACCATTTTGGAGAACGTGTAGCTAGTGGTAAAGATCCCGCCTACTAATGCAGGAGACTTAAGAGACGTGGTTTCGATCTCCAGGAAGATCCCCTGGAGAAGTGGCATGGCAACCCACGCCAGGATTCTTGCCTGGAGAATCCCATGGACAGAGAAGCCTGGCAGGCTACAGTCCACAGCGTCACAAAGAGTCAGGCACAACTGAAGCGACTTAGCACGTAGCATGCATGGCAGAAGTTTACATGCCCAACTTTGTTTTCTTTGCTTTCTTTCAGTAGAGGAACTGAAAGAAGGGACTAGATATGGTATGGCCAGGAGATATTACAAGAATAGTTTTATGACACCTCAAGGCCCTCTGAAACCAAGTGTTAAACTTTTTAAAAGTGTGTTACTATTTCTCCACTATATTCAAAAACTTTTTTGCATACTTTTTTGAATTTGGAAAAAAGACAATTAAAATTGTCTAGTACAAACTTCTCATGTTATACATGAGGATAATGAGGGCCATAGAGGTTGAATGACTTATTCAAGAGTAAAGGATAAACTAATTGTGGACCTGGTGAGGAAAACAGAAAAGGTCTCCTAATAGTAGATATCACTGAATAGAATTTTTTTTAAATCAAGAGACCAAACTCAACCATTCAGCTAAATAAACATCAAAACACAAGTAAACTATCCTAGCCAGGCCTCTGCTGGCAAATGAAAGGCTCATTTATCTTCAGCTTTTTTTCTCATATCACTTCTATGATTTGATTGGTAAGCCCAATTATCAACTACATTAAATCACAGGCCATGAAATCAACATTGGATGAAAACTGTATTCTGCCTCTAAGGCAATGATTTAGAAGTTAAGAAGCCCAGTCATAAATTCATAGTGTTGTATACACAAAATCATTTTACAGTTTTGGCTCACATATTTGAGATTGCATACAGGCTAAGAAAATTATTTTCTTCCTATTCATTTATTTTCTCTTGTGTCCGATTTGTCACCTAATGAAGTTAGTTGTAATAAAATCAACATTATTGAATTGAGCTTAAATGCCTTGGGGAAAGCTCTGTAATGAAGTGCTATTCTGGAGTGTTTGAAGTCTGAAGGGAAATGAGTTGTGATAACACAGGAAGCTCCAGTATGAATGGACTCCTCATGAAATAAGTAAACTTTTTACTGATTAAGCCAAAGGACTGATGAAGAATCATTTTGGTCATTGTCCATCTCTGGAAAACAGAATTAGTATTTCTCTTAATATCAGGTGAACAGAAGCTAGCACAAGCCAGTTTGTCTCCTAAGGAAAGGGGTTTTATGATAAAAATTTTGCAGTCTGCTTGGAAAGGAAGAGGAAGGAGTCTTTGCCTTCGATTAGTGGAATAGGCTGTCTGCATCATTTCCTTTCATCTTTTGTAGTCAAAAACCTTGGAACATACAGAAATTTATGAGTTATCGTATAGGATCTAGGTTAAGCAAACTAATTATATTATGCTTGACTCCAAGTTATTAATAGAATTTGCCAATTTTTATTTGAATATTTATAAAGAATACAAGCAGTAACTAGATAACTAAAGGAAGAGAAGAACAAAATGTATAACCATGCTTCTGACTCTAAATAAAGCATTATTATGACTGTGTAAAATCTTTAACAATAACGAAAGCTGAAAAACAGTAAACAAATATAAAAAAATCAGTTTCCCAATCTCTTTTGTGAATTGGCAAAAACATATTTAAAAAAACCCTACAAACTAAAATAATTTTACAAATACTTTTCTTTTTCCAATCATTTTTATCGTTAAGACTTTCAGCGAATTGGGACACTGAGGGACAGGAAGTTTTATCTTTTTACAGCAAATTAAGCTGTACACAATAAAATGAATGAAGGGGAAGAAACAGTTTTGAAATTTTTTTTAATCCAACATTGTATAAATTACAATATTAGCATTGTTAAGCTGTAGTTAACTTGTCTGTACTGGTTTCCTTCTATACTCAAAGATTCTTTCAATCTGTGCAGTACATTGAAAAGCTTCAACTAGAAATTTTCATAACCTAGTGATACTCAGGGGTATCAAACATTTTTGTATTCAAGGTCATCTTAAATATTTTCAAGGGTATGCTATCTTAACTGATTTTTACCAAGTTGCCCATTTCCAAGAAGGCACACAAATAGTAATATGAGTAAAATTAGTTTTTCCTACTCCTGTGGAATCATAAAATGTTACTTATTTAGGACAAATTACTATTATACTCCTTTAGAGATCCAGAACTATTAATGACTGACTCCCCATGGTCACAGCCTATCTGGGCTGCTGCTTAGAACAAACAACCCAGCTGTCAAGAGGCTATGAAATATGAAGTGGCCTTCCTAGTGTTTGCAAAACTATCCACCTAGGAAGACAGGGAGCAAGGTCGTTTCATCACTGCCAATATTAAAGATTGAAGAACAACCTGATAAAATTCAACTAGAAAATCTGTGCTGCATAAAATTTTTTAAAATTATGAAGCTTGAATATTGAATGCCCTGCATCTTGGGTCTTGTTTGATTATATGATCATGCTAATGAGTTCAATGCCACTAAGAATAAGAAAGGAAAAGAAAAACAAAATGATGAGTGGTGGTGGGGAGCAAACCAGAGAATAGAAAAGTCTGTGCGTGGGAGTATAAAATTAAGCTGGGGGAAAAAAAAATTCAAGGGAAATTAGTACTCAAGATGCAGTAGAGAATGGAATGCAGGAAACAATGTCAGCTGATTTTAAGTGCGACAGTCGTGTTGGTTACTTATCAGTGACAGCTCTCTTTTGTTTCAAAGAAGGACTTGAAATGTTTTTGCATATTATTAATGAGGTGAAGGATTCCAAGAAGGAATTTTATAACTGATTAGCAAGGAATAATATGTACTGTCAGCATGCATATTTCTATTTAAAACGTTATCTAGTGAACGGAGTTTATGCAAAGTTATGCTCTATGACGGAGGGAGTCAAAGGTAAGTGGAACTTAATTGAAGAAAACGAAAAACAACTAGCACATTCCTGTTTGCTACTGACCCTCTTCAGTTGCTGCTGTAACTGTTCCCTCATGGACTCAGGACAATTGTCCAGCTGGGTCTTCTGCTCGGAGTAAAGCTCCTGAAGCCTCTCTAGTTTTTCCCTTTCAGCATCAAGCTTTACCTTCTCCTGAAGTTCAGAAATCAGAAAATAGAAGTTACCTTCATGCCCCAAGCAGGCGTTAGTGAACATTTCCCATGGATAACACACATAAACAAACACTCACAAACTCCAGACATCCTAGGAATGTAGAAACATATCTTGTTAGTGACTAAGATAAGGGGGTCTAAGTGGAAGTAAAGACAAGGGGCCCCATTTCTGCATTCGCCAAACCCAGCCCACTCCACTGGGTGTTGGCACTGATCCCCGTCTTTCCTTCCTCCCTTCCTTCCTGCCACCATGTTACAAAAGCAGGGGAAGCAACAGTCATGTTGGTCAGTGGTGAACAAAGAACAAAAGAAATGCCAACCAAATTCCTAAGATAGCCCTGCGGAGTCACTTGCCAGGGAGCCAAACAAAGGATGGCTAGCATTTACCTTGAGCACAGTCAGAGTCCAATCTGCTGAAGGCATGTGTTAAGCAAACTTTGGAAACTATTTAAATTTTGTTCTCCGGTTAGAGGCCTGTTAGGTGCAAAAGTTGATACTCCAGTCATCTGGAACAGTTTCAGCTCTTTGGCAAACCTCAGAGTTTAAGCAACTAGAAAATCTGTTGTCAAGGAGAGCATCTAGTTCAGACATTGAAAGAGATAGTAAAAACGCAAGGCTGACAAACAGCAACAGGAAGACTTGTTAGACAGTTTAGATACACCAAAGGTGTGACCTTTATTGTGGACATAAGGACTTCCCTACAAAGACTGACATAAAAAAACGACTGAAACGAGGACTATGGAAAAAAGTAAAGGAGTCAGAGAACAGAAGAGAAAGGGGAAGATGGCACTACCTCCCTCCCAGTCACACACTCCAAAGTGACCCTGGATGTTTTCCAGGGTGTAACAGGCAAACACTGTAATACACTGTTACACAGTCATACGGCTGCCTCTCACACTGAGAAACAAGGCTCCAGTCTGCCTAGTGTCAGCTTTCCCATCTTATGTTCCTTTTACGATACTCTGGACCCTTGTTGTGTGACACTCAGCCTAAACTAAAGCACTTCCGTGGCAGGGCAGCGCCAACACCAGTTGAGGCATATCAGACTCTTTGCCACCCCGAGGACTGTAGCCTGCCAGGCTCCTCTGTCCATGGGATATTCCAGGCAAGAATACTAGAGTGAGTTCAGGGGATCTTCCCAACCTGGGGATCGAACCTGCATCTCCTGCATTCGCAGGCGGATTCTTTACCGCTGAGCCACCTGGGAGCCCGCCTTTAGGTTACTCACTCTCAGTGGTGCTACCAGAAAAGCTGCATTCTGTTTTACATCTCCTTGCTTCTGTCACTGTTCCCTGCCCCTTCGATAAGCAAAATATCACCACTTGACTTTCTTATGTTCACTATTGATTTGGTAGAAATAAAGCTGGTTTCCAAGCATATTACAGAAAAAAATTTATTTGAAGGATAAAGATTTAAAGTGAGCCCATAAATTTATACTACTTTAATTTCTTCATCCAAATGGTCATGATTTCCTATGTAAACATATGTGTAAATTCTGTATAAAAGATGTTATATTTTAAGTCTAAAACTTTATGACATCAATACCTACACCAGTGCACTTGAGTCTCCACTTTTGGCTTATATTTTAAAATTTTGAGGGCATTTTAGAAATGTATATTTTGATTTAAAAGCACCTTTTTTTTCTAGAAATGATTAAATCTAGAAGTCATAAAACTGAGACTCTTACCTCATATATCAGCCTAAAAATGATTCTACAACTTAGACTTTAGCAGACAATAAAGAAAGTTTCCTAAAAGGGAACTTCCTGGCAGTTCAGTGGTTAGGACTTGGTGCTTTCACTGCCAAGGGCCCAGGTTCAATCCCTGGTCTGAAAATTAAGATCTCACACACACAAAAAATAAATAAAGGAAGTTTCCTGAGTCTTTAATGTGAAGCATGCTCACTAAGCACAGCCGCTGTGTAGGAGTGAGAAAAAGCAAGGTGTCTTTCACAGAATAAAGGATTCTTAAGTGTTACCACACAGAAAATTGAATATACTAGTACCAGTTAGATTTAGTCCTTAGCTTCAGAATTAATCATTTTTTTCCCTTAATAAAGCCAACAATACAGAACACTTGTTGTCTTTTGGCTAAGAAAATGTGCTATTTCCCTTATTTGCAAATCAAAGATTGCCCTATTACATAGCAAAAGAATATCATCCACAAAGAGTTCTATTTCTAGGTACTGTATCACCAGAATGTGCACCCATTCCAGTTCCAAACAGAAAGGTAAATAAGTAAGAAAATTATTTATTCCAATCAAATAGCAAATGTGCAAAGCCCTAAGATTTAAAATCATATATGACAGAAAACACTGAAATGACATCTAATATGAAAAGGCCTAAAAGACAGGTCTTAATTCCAAAGAAATAACCCAACTATTCCACTAATGCTCTCAATTTTTAAACTGTTAATAATAAGCACAAATAAACAACTAGTAAAACATACCTTGTGTCTACATAGTGCCTTCCTTCTGAGGTGCTCAAAACGTCTGGCAATTCCATACAAGGAGGCGGTTACGAGAATTACGCAAGCGGGCACCATCAAAACCGCCTGCGGCTTCTCTGTGGTTATCAGCAGTGCTGCGGCCACTACCTCGGTCTCAGAGCGAAAGCTCAGTGGGGCTAAAGCTAGGCCAGAGGAAGTGAGGGGAAGGATGAAAGAGGGACTAGTGGCAGGTGGGCCAGGCTATAAATCACAGGGGGCCGCAGAGGTGACATCACTCCTGCAAGAGCCAAGAGACCAACAGCTGGGCCAGGGAGAAATGAATATAGCTCTCTTCTAATTATTGTCCAGGAAGTTTTCACAGAAAAATTAGCTCTAGGCAAGCGGTTGATTAGAGCTGAAAGCATCACCTTCTACAATGAAGGTAAAATAGTGGGACATATTACATGACATTCCAGGGTTTGGGGAGTCTAGCTTTTTACATGTAATATATTAATACCAGGTATCATCCTCGTTCCCCAGATTCAAACTGGTAACGTCAGCTATTCTAACTACTATAGGCACAGTGCTATTTTCTCTTTTTAATTTAAATTTTTTATTCTCTATTGAGTATAGCCGATTAACAATATTGTGACAGTTTCCAGTGAACAGTGAAGGAACTTAGCCATAGATAAACACTTATCCATTCTCCCCTAATTTCCCCTCCCATCCAGGCTGCCACATCACATTGAGAGACAGCTCATTTTTTCTTAGATTCATAAATCTGTTTTCAGGAAATAAATGAATTAAACTGCATTTTATATATTTTTAACAAATTTCAATTGCTTTGTTGAAAGAATAAGATTAACCTTTCAGGAATCGGAACAGTCCAGGAAGGTGCAGATGTATAGGGGGGCATTTATTTTAAAAAGACCAGAACATGACTTCCCTAGAGATACGGCTGCCACCACTGTTTTCCAATTGCCTCGTCTCCTCTACATGGACTGGCAAAAATCCAGCTGGGTCATAAATTCATCGCCAGATTCTGCCTATTTTGCGTATTGAAGACTGATGTTCCTAAAGTGTATACAGGGCCAAAGGTAAATTTTTCATCAGCAAAGGAAAGTAAAAAGTGCTGTATAAAGTTGAGCCTACATCTCAACTCTCAGTGAGTTGTTCATTCACTCAGCCAATAAATATTTATAAATGGACTAGAGAAAGAGAAAAGAGGTAAGTTGATCACTGTCCCTGTGAAGTGAAGTATAGCTAGTTCTGTGCTTATCAGCCTGGACCACGTTAGACTGCACTGGGAGAGCTTTTAAATATACTGTCTCCCAGAGTTGTAAGGCTAGGGATGAAACATTTAAAAAACTTCTCCAGGTTTTCTCATATGCAACCAGAATCACTGATTCAGCCAACCAGAATAATGTGAGAGCCGAAGAACTACAAAATGAACTAAAATTTGATTTCTGTGATGAAGACTTAGGCCAAAATACAG
Source organism: Oreotragus oreotragus (assembly GCA_006410675.1). NCBI lineage: Eukaryota > Metazoa > Chordata > Mammalia > Artiodactyla > Bovidae > Oreotragus > Oreotragus oreotragus. The sequence continues at coordinate 115,906 of SJYX01021788.1, read as the reverse complement.
AATCCAACAAAACTTGTTCTGAAGGTATTGACCTTAGAACCTTGCCTTCATATTCTCCAGGTTTTCTCATATGCAACCAGAATCACTGATTCAGCCAACCAGAATAATGTGAGAGCCGAAGAACTACAAAATGAACTAAAATTTGATTTCTGTGATGAAGACTTAGGCCAAAATACAGAATCCAACAAAACTTGTTCTGAAGGTATTGACCTTAGAACCTTGCCTTCATAGTATAAAAGTCCTCTCTTACAAGTAACATTCCAAATGTAAAGTTTTAACTTTTAGTTTAAATGCCTTAAGCAAACCCCTCTTCCCAAAAGAACTATGAGATTCCAACATCCAAAATGCTTTCAAAGAGGAAAGACAAATTTCAAGATCAGAAGTAAAATGACTCTCTTCTAATCATACCAATGATCAGGAGAAGGTATAAATTTACCCTTAGTAATTTGAACATGTACACAGGAGTTGCCAATAATCTTGAATAAACTTAAAAATCCAAGACTTTATTTTGTCCGATCTCTGGTTAAAAGACAACAATAAATTTTCTCTAAGTTGTAGTCTCAAAGGAAGGAACTAAAATTTAACTTGCTGCCTCTATTAGAATTTCAGTACTACACAGAAAATTTTTGAATGCCAATAAAAATATAATTTTACCACATCTAACTAATATTTGGTTTGAGTTTACCCTGTAAAGATGCCTACTTCATTAGTTTATAGGGTTGCCAGATATAATAGAGGAAACCCAGTTAAATGTAGATGAACTTAAGATGAACAACAAATGATTTTTTAAATGTGTGGTGGTGGTTTAGTCGCTAAGTTATGTCCGACTCTTCGCGACTCCCATTGACTGTTGCCCACCAGGCTCCTCTGTCCATGGGATCCTCCAGGCAAGAATACTGGTGTGGGTTGCCATTTCCTTCTCCAGGGGATCTTCCCGACCCAGGGTTTGAACCCGGGTCTCCTGCATTGCNGGTGGTTTAGTCGCTAAGTTATGTCCGACTCTTCGCGACTCCCATTGACTGTTGCCCACCAGGCTCCTCTGTCCATGGGATCCTCCAGGCAAGAATACTGGTGTGGGTTGCCATTTCCTTCTCCAGGGGATCTTCCCGACCCAGGGTTTGAACCCGGGTCTCCTGCATTGCAGTTGGATTCTTTACCATCTGACCTACAAGGAAAGCCTGCTTTTAAATACAAGTATGTTTCAGATGGGGCTTCCCTGGTGGCTCAGCAAGTAAAGAATCCACCTGCAGTGCAGGAGACTGCCTCGACCCCTGGGTTGGGAAGATCCCCTGGCAACCCTAAATCTGGCAGCCCTACTGGCTTGATAAAGGGTTTCTGAAAAATTAAGTGAATCTGTAATTTCCAAAGTATTCAGCACAGAATCCAGCACAAATAGGTACTGAAGCCATGTTTCTTGAAACACTGTGTCAAGTTTGCAACTGATGCACAGATATGTTAAAATTCATAATCCCTAAGCTAATAATTTTTTAATGTGCCACTTTATTTGTTTTTGTCTTCCCTAAGCTAATAATTTTTTAATGTGCCACTTTATTTGTTTTTGTCTGTGTTGGTTCTTAGTGGCTGCGCTGGGCTTTTCTCTGGCTGTGGCAAGCAGGGGCCACTCTTCAGTGAAGTACGAGGGCTTCGCATTGCGGTGGTTCCTCCTGTCGTGGGGCCGAGGCTCTCGGGTGTGTGGGCTCGGGGGGGAGGCTCCCAGGCTCTACAGCAGAGGCTCAATAGTTGTGGAGCAGGGTTTAGTTGCTCTGCAGCACGTGGGGATCTTCCCAGACCAGGAATCAAACCCGTGTCTTCTGCACTGCCAGGTGGACTCTATCATTTAGTCACCAGGGAAGCCCCTCTAAGCCATCATTTTTAAGGGTGCACGGGTGCGAGCTCAGTCATTTCAGTCGTGTTCAACTCTTTGCAAGTCTCTGAACTGTAGTCCACCAGGCTCTTCTGTCCAGGCAAGAATACTGGAATGGGTTGCCATCCCCTTCTCCAGGGGATCTTCTCAACCAAGGGATCAAACTCAAGTCTCCCATGTCTCCTGCATTACAGGCAGATTCTTTACCACTGAACCACCAGGAAAGCCCTCTCTAAGCCATCATTTTTAAGGATGGCCCATTCAAAGTCCTCTACATATACCTTCCAGTTCCTAAACCACATGGGGAGGTTTGAGAGGCATGCATTCTCAGAGGTTCAAGATCAGGCAATTGTTTTAGAGCCAAAATCACTTATCTGAAATTTGTAAGCCCAAATGTGTTCTAGGTTTCAGAATATCCTGCATTTAATAGAGGTAACACAGTTTATAAAGCATATACTGTATGGCATTTTCAGTGAGGTCTAGGGCAATACCCTATAATCAAATATACTTCTATTTCTGCTGCTACTTATGAATATTCATATCAAGTGTGACTATCAGTCCAAGTCAAGTTTTGCAACCATAAGTTTTGATGCCAACATTATAAAAAACTTTTTTCCCCTACAAAACTTCAGAATTGTAGAGGAAAGATTATGGACCTGCGTGCATAGATGCTAATTGTTGAAAACCCTCTTGAAAGGCACATTCTTATATTATTTTCAGAGGATTTTTTTTTCTGTTGATTTTGACAAATTAATTGCACAATTGATGGATGTTTAGTGTGGAAAACACTGGAAAATAATTGTTGAAAACCTTCTTGAGAGGCACATTCTTATACTATTTTCAGAGAATTTTTTTTTCTGTTGATTTTGACATATTAATTGCACAATTGATGGATGTTTAGTGTAGAAAACACTGGAAAATCAGAACACTATGAATTTATGTAATCAAACAATCATCAGGAAAAAAAAAATCACCCTAATCTGGAATCCTGTTCATTTAATCCCCAAATCCCACAATATAGTTCCACTTCCTCTAAACAGGGAGCTGACTTTGAAATGTAAGAAAGAGGCACGGGAAGGGCTGGGTCCGTTTTGAACACTGCCTGTGACTTGGCAGCGACTCTGCACCCAACAGGCATTAACACTTTGCATGGAATTCTAGGCAGGCTCAGTCTTCTCCTGGCTCAGAAGGAAGGATGGGGAGGAAGTAACAGGTACTTTGGCAAGATGACAATGGAGAATACAATTAACCACTTAAGATACGTGGCTTATTATAGAAAAATTAGCCAACTAATTGAAGGAAATTTCACTCAGGAACATGCTGCATAGCAGGGAGTGATTTAAGCTTCAGCTCCCACATTAAGTGTGTTTAGCTACAAAAGTATGCAGACCAGGATTGCTACAAAGTCTCACAATCTATCTGTGCGAAGACAGATCTTTAAACAGAAGGACGGTTTGAGCTTTGTGATGACCCATCTGGGTGACAGGAAAGACTTCAACAAGACTATGTGAGCAAAGCCTTTCCTTAACCATTTTATTTAATTTCAGTACAACTAATTTTTGATTGTCATAAGCTCAGGGGCAGGAATGAGAAGATAATCCAAAAATAGAGACACTGAAAAGCTATTTTCAGTTCTGAATTTTTTATGTTGTCAGAAATAGACAAAGACAGAAGGGAAATGGACATAAACAAATGCAGAAAGACATCCAGCAGTCCAATGAGGCTTTGCCTTTAGAGAGCGGAAGTGCTGGGGTGGGAAGCCGTTCCAGCTCTGCCCAAACTGAGCTTCACAGTTCTGGTGGCTTCCCAGTCACCAAGCCCATCAAACTAAAACAGCTTTCCAGTGCAGAGGTTAACAAGTCTCTCTCCTTTCTCTGGCTCTAAGAAAATACTATGGCTTTACGCTTACTGCTTCAGATAAACATCCCCTTTGAGTTTATGTTCAAGTCTGATCCTTCTGTTTGTTTGGGGTTCATCTAAGCTCATAGAGACTCTAGTTGTGACGTGGCTGCTGTCTGAGAACGCAACAGACAGACGGCCTTCAGCTTAGAGCCACCTGGAAACAGGTACACTGATGGGCTTGACAACGGTACCCATAAGGGCAATGAAAGGGCAGTCCAGGGAGCCACTGCAAACACGTATTGCACATGTGTGCATAGGTACATATATGTGTATATGTACGTACATATGTACACACATGTGTATGTGCACATACACACACAATACATACATGTATTTATATATATTCAACAAATACATAATTAAAGACTGTCTATATTTTGAACCCAGGTCTCCTGCATCGTAGGCAGATGCTTTACCCCCTGAGCCACCAGGGAAGTCCATATATTATTATGTCTGTAGTTTGTATTCTGAGCTTCCCTGGTAGCTCAGTGGGTAAAGCATCTGCCTGCAACGCAGGAGACCTGGGTTCAATCCAGGAAGATCCCCTGGGGAAGGAAAAGGCTACCCATTCCAGTATGGCCTGGAGAATTCCATGGAGTCCATGAGGTTGCAAAGAGTCGGACACAAGTGAGCATAGTACAGTACCATAAAATAATAGTGGTCACCTATGAAATACATCAATTTATACGAAGCACGGAAAACAGAATGATAGTTCCCAAATAAGCTAAAAGAAGTAACATTAAAGTCTGATCTTGAGAGTCAAGGAAACAATGACAATAATTTCACACCAGGATTTGAACTCTCATGTGATATTAAACTTTTCTCCCATGGCTCCAGGCCTTGTCTCCGAAAAATGAAAGCCAGGTTTACAGGATGTGCTGCCGACATCTGAACTGGAGTTTGCCCAACAGGGATATCTTTCAGGTTTTGGTTTTCTCATTCCACCGTTTATATCTGACAACAGCAACAGGTGTATGGGAAAGGAAACGAGATCCAAAAGGGGAAAGGCCACTTCCTTCTTCTGTCTTACGCCCTGGCTTGACGAGCTGCCTGGCGTGAGCACTTGGACAGACCATCCCAGCTGTCCCGAAACTTGGCTGCACGTAGCTCTTAAGCAGGTGTTTGGCTGCATGTTTCTGTTCAGACTCAGCCAGGACTCGCTGTTAGCAGAAGATCCAAGGACAATATTCCCCAAGAATACTGGGCGGTATTCTGGCACCTCTTATGAGCTGGATAAACAGTGGATAACAGTGCCTACCTCTGTTTCACAGGCTAGAGAGGGAAATATATATCTAACAAAACCAAAACAAATATAAATGATAAAATGTGATTTCTGAAAGGACTGATAGAACAATAGAGAGCATATCATCTGAGCTGGAAAGGGCCGGTAGAGTTTTTCTGAAAAACTAACACTGACCTCAAGCCTTGAAAGACAGAACCAACCAGACACAGAATATGGGAAAGGAGATTCCAGGCAAGGCAAGCTGATCTGCAAGGGACCTTGGCAGGAGCAGAGGGTGGGGTGGATCTTTGAACAAATAGAAAGAAGGCCACCATGTGAGTGATGTGAAGAGGGGAGAAAAGTAATAGACATAGTCAGGATAGATAAGGAATTTAGGTTCATATAAAATACAGGGGAATACAAACCAGAATGATGTGACCTAATTTATATTTTTAAAAAGTCACACTGGCTGCCGTGAAGAAAATGGGCTGAAGGGAAGCAAACGGAAATGGAACTCAAAAGGAAATGTTGATGATTTTGAAGAGAATGCTATTAGGGGAGATGCAGAGAAGTTAAAATAATTGAAAAAAGCATTGTACTCAGTTATAAGTGGGGTTGATAGAGAAAGAAATATCAAGATCTACTTCCAGGTTTCTGTTTGGGCATATAGGTGTATAAAGATGCCATTTCCTGCTGGGAAACTAGAGGAAAAACAGGATTGGAATTAGGGGAGGTGTATGGAAGGAAAGGGGAAAGATGAGATCAAGAGTTCAGTTACGGGGTGTTCAGCTGGAAATACCTGAGAAATCTCTCAGTGGAGATATCAGCTGGGCTACAGGATATGAATCAGAAGATCAGAAAAAGGTTGGGGACTAAAGACATACATTTGACAGTCACCAGTGCATACAGGTTATTTGAAGCTATGGCTATAAAAGAACGTGAAAATACAAGAGCAGAGAGTTCTCAACAAGAGATGGCGGGTGTTAACTAGACATCTGGTGGAGATCATTCCACAATGTACACAAATACTGAATAATTCTGTTGATACCTGAAACTAATATAATATCATATGTCAATTACACCTCAAATTTTAAACAAAAAAGTGAATGAGTCAAGGCATATATCTTAATTCAGACCAATGAGAGGGCATGGAATTTTTCTGTGAACTTCTGGGAAAGTTTGATCTTGCTTAAAAAAAAAGAAGAAGGTGGTTCAGATCAGAGACACTCTTCACCACTGGCTGGGCAGAGGCAGGGGAGGAGGCAAGGGGAACTCAGACGGAAATGCCAGAGAGAAGAGGACAAGAAGGAAAGCCAGAACAGTGGCACCTGGAGGCAAAGGGGCTGGGCAGGGGGCAGTGCCTAGGGAAAGAGCTGTCCCTTATCTTCAGTGCTGAACAGAAGTGTGCTCATAGGAGGGCTGAAAAGCACCCAGTGCGTGGGTTAGGCTGCACTAAGGCAGTAGTACGGACAGGAGCAACTGATGGCGCCGTGGAACGAGAATGGGAGGAGCAGTTAACTGAGCAAGAGATCATCCAGCGGACTGAGAAAGCTGTTTGGAAAGCTCGGCTATGCTGAAGCGAAGATAGTCGCTATGCTGAAGCTGACAGTCGCTGGAAGGAACTTTCTTTTTAAATAATAATAATAATTTCTTATTTAAATTTATTTAATTGGAGGCTAACTACTTTACAATATTGTGGTGGTTTTTGCCATACATTCACATAAATCAGCCATGGGTGTACATGTGTTCCCCATCCCGAACCAATTTTTAAAAATAATAATGTTGGCATACTGGCAGCGCAAGTCCAGTAAAGAGGGAGTGGATGGGTGGAGCTGGAACAGAAGGATGGAAAAACCTCTAGGCGGTGGGATGGTACCATGGGCACATCCAAAGGGACTGGTCTTTGAGGGGAAAAGAGCCTTCCTTGGGCTTCCCAGTGGTGCTAGTGGTAAAGAACTTGCCTGCCAATGCAGGAGAGACAAGACTCAGGTTCAATCCCTGGGTCAGGAAGATCCCCTGGAAGAGGGCGTGGCAACCCACTACAGTTTTCTTGGCTGGAGAATCTCATGGACAGAGAGGTCTGGCGGGCTACAGCCTGTGGGGTCACAAACAGTCAGACATGACTGAAACAACTTAGCATGCACACACATGAGCCTTTCTTTGTGAAGATGAGATGCTCTAATATCTAAGTAGTGCTGAAGTAGGTGGTGAGATCATCTCAGAGCCAAGGAGAGGAAATTGGACTAGAAGTTTGAACAGAGTGAAGGTATGAAATAGCCATGCCATAAAACAGTAGAGTAACTTTATTTGAGAAACAGTGATGCTGCCAAGAGGTATTCAGTCTCTATTTGAGTTTGGTTGTCAAGAATATGCAGTAACATCATCTAGGCCAGTCTGTTTTCACTTCCCTGGTTCTCCCCCGGAATCTCTCACCCAAAGCCAGTTTCTGTCATTTTTCATACCATGTGATGACAGACAATAATCCCACCTTCCTAGACCAACTAATCCCCTAACAGCTGCGTGAGCTGCTTCTATATTTCAAGCCCCCACTGTCCCTTCTCTTCAAAATAATAATAGGAAGGATACAATAAAGAACAATAATATAAGCAGCTTCCTCTATGTTTCCACCCATGTTACTGGAGTTCCATCTCGACCTTAGGTCTGGAGAATATAACACAACTGGCCCTGAAAAGTGAGATTTAGCACTCACTCAACTTACTTCACTTTTGTGTGCAGAATTTACAGGCTGTGTCATATGTGGGTTACACAAAGACAAACAGCTACACGGATGGGGAAGGCAGACAGGTTCGCAGAGAATCTGATACGCCGTTCCTATGTCCCACAAGCTTTCCGGTTTGACATAAACAGTAAGATACTAGTAAGCACCAAAACAAAGACACCCGACGCCTCCAACAAAAGTGCCTTGCTGTATCAGTGCAGAATCTTTGAAAACCATAATATTCCTGTTCGGCAGAACTAGACGATCAATGCTTTCATATCGTTTTGAGCTTTGAAAGAAAGCTATGTCCACTACTCAAATGGATTCTTTACTGTTTCAAAGTCTGGAGCTCAAAGGCACGTACATAAACCTTAACATGAAAAAGATGTGCAGTTTAATCTTGACAAGCAGGCAACCAAGAAATTGATATGTAGCCTTTAATCTGACTTTAATTTCTGACAATATCTTTTTGAGCTCACTCTCTGGCACCAAGATCAAATGCCATTATTTATAGGTTTCAAACAAAGAGAAGCCTAAAAAGGAAGCCACATGCAGCAGAAATCCTCTCCATATATTAACAGTGGAATTTACTCAAACTGAAATTTTTTTTCTTTTTCTCAGTTTAGAGGAGAACTCGATGATCAAGAAAGAATGTAAGCTCATTTTTTTCTTCAAATTTTAATTTTAATTTAGGCTGAGTTTAGCTGTAGCTGACTTAGAATTTGAGATGACAGTAAATGAAATATTTTCCAATGGAGTATTACTCAGCCATTAAAAAGAATACATTTGAATCAGTTCTAATAAGATGGATGAAACTGGAACCAATTATACAGAGTGAAGTAAGCCAGAAAGAAAAACACCAATACAGTATACTAACACATATATATGGAATTTAGAAAGATGGTAATGAGGACCCTGTATGCAAGACAGCAAAAGAGATACAGATGTGTAGAGCGGACTTATGGACTCTGAGGGAGAAGGAGAGGGAGAGGGAGAGGGAGGGATGATTTGGGAGAATAGCATTGAAATATGTATACTATCATGTAAGAAATGAATTGCCAGTCTATGTTCAATGCAGGATGCAGGATGCTTGGGGCTGGTGTATGGGGATGATCTGGAGGGAAGATGTGGGGTGGGAGGTGGGAGGGGGGTTCATGTTTGGGAGTTCGTGTAAAAAAAATAAATAAATACAAAAAAAAAAAAAAACAAACAGAAAACAACAACAAAAACCCAAAGCCCAACTACTACCCTGAATTCTAAAACCTGCAAGTAATTCATATTCCCTAGGAGGGATCAGCTAACATTTAGGCTGTGGCCTAAAACGTGTAAGTAAAACTTTTTCCAAAGTAAGTGTCAACTGTATTTCATAGTTTTCACTTGGCAGTGTGTGAGGATCCCCTGAAAACCCCAATGTATTTTTCTAAGAGTGGTGCACTTGCATTGAAGCCAATGGCAAGGCAAGACAGATGAGATGAACGGTTCCCATTCACCTTTTTAATACATAGAAAAACGAAAAGAAATGAGGCAACCATATTTGAATATGCTTAAGCCATCCCTGCAGGGCACCAGTAGTAAAGAAGTTCCAAAGTACTAAAATGATTCTTTTGAAAAAGTGGAATCAGAAGAGCAGAAAGGCTGACTGGAAAAAAGCAATTCACTCATCTCACGAGGGATAAACTGCCACAAATATCAGCTCAAAAGGTAAGCAGGTTCTACTATCTCAGCATCAGCTGCTCTGTACCTGACAGTTCCTAGTCTGCAATGACTTACCTCATCTGAAGACTTTTTTCTAGTGTCACTGTCTCCTGGAACATGACACACAAACCCAAAACCACAACTCATACATTTAAATTTAATCAATGGTACCACCATTTTGCCCCCCAAATTTGTATCAAATACAATTTTCTTTTTACCTTGGTCTTTTCACCAACAATGTTCTTTTCCAGTTCTGTGATTTTCCGGTTTAGATGATCCAAAATCTCCTTCTCTTTCATAAGTTCAGTTGTTTCTGATTTTTGTTCTCCATCCAAGAGAGCACATTCCATATCCAGCTGAAGACACAAACAAAGCTCAGAAATGTTTTACCTTCAGGGAAATTTCCAGCTGCATCCTTTAAAGGTATATTTTTAACAGGTACAAATTGCAAAAAGTACTGCTGTTATCAGTCAGATTATGGAGCCCAGAAAACACTCCAGAGAGTCCATGCGAGACTCAGAATTCTTATATGAGAAAGTAGGGAGGCCAGAATATACTTGCTAAGAAAACTGGCTATCTTTAAATTTAATTTTTCCCCGCCTTTTCGCTTACTTCTGAAGGTAATTTTGCCTATTTGCTTAGAGTCAGGCTCAAGTGTGAATCATCTTGAGAGCAGTCACCATCTCTGTCCCCAGAGCACAGAAAGTGAAAACTACACTCAGTCCATCAAGCAAGCACTGCATCTCCAGCAATGCCAGCAGGAGGGGCTTCCAGGGTCTGTGCATGACAGATGAGCATTCCCTTCCACACACGGGCTGTCTGCATCAGCTGTGAGAACAGACATGAAGATCCTTCTTGGGCAGAATGAGCGCCTCCTTCTCACTCCACGGAGCTATGAAAAAATCACCCTTTTCTTTAACTGTAGTTATACTGTATATGTCTGTCACCTCTAAAGTTTTGCAAACCTCCAGAAAGTGAGGTCTATGATTGATTCACATGTAAATCCCCCCATAGTGCCAAGATGATACTCAACTCAAACTTAACATGCTTACAAAAATGTTGGATTTGAGCTTAAACGTCTAAATATATGGTACCTCAGCTGACAGATCTTGAAGCAGGTCAGAAAGCATACACCAGTTAAGACAAAGTCAGTTACCTAACATATATTAAAAATGGCTTTGTATGTTTATCTCATTGGATGAATAAAAACACAGAAACATTTTAAAAAGGCAATTATACCGCACATATGAACCCATTCCATGAATATTTGCTCATGTTGACCTCTATGTATTTGGCCCCCCAAGGCCTGTGCCCTAAGAGGTATTGATATATTTAAGCTGAAGGAAAGAAAGAACGTTGGGCGAGGGTAATAAGTGAACTCGTGGTTTGTACCTCTCTGGAAGATTCCTCCATCTGGTCATTTATATCTTTGATTTTCTGTTCGAGCTCTTCAAGGTTGTTCAGAATTGCTATCCGGGTCTCTTCCATGGCAGTCAACTCCTGAATCCTTTGTTCTTCACTTATACCCTCTGGGGTCTGTGTTTAATCAACCACAAAAGGGCTAGTCACACTTCAGTGCCAGAATTTCCCAGTTAATAAAGCAGTCACAAGTCTAGCATTTCACAGTGTGTGTCTGTTTGAACTCTAAAAGCATCCCCGTGACTGTTTGCTTGGAACTCTGCATGTTCCCAGAGACCTCCAGTACATAGCGTCTCAGGTAAGCTTCTACACATCAGGTTCAGTGAACAAATTCATGTTCTTTTAAAACCAAAATAACTAAGAGGTAATATAGATGAGGAAGCTATATAGTCCACAGAGATTGTAGTGACTTCTCTCAGGTTACAGATAAAGTTTCGCGTGCAGAGACCTAGAATCTAGAGGAGACTTGTGACATCTTCCTCAGGAATGTCTCTTGGGCACTCTGCTACCTTCATTACAAGCTCCATGTTCTCTCCCGTCTCCAAGGGAATACACTTCCTACAAGTCTCCAGAATTTCTGCTGGGTCCCACTGCTAGGGCTATCTGCTAATGAGCAATCCTTCTTATTTATATTCTTTCCAATACAAAAAGGTAAATAGGGACATGGTATTTGGCCCCATCTCACTGATATGTTCCATAAAGTTAATAAGCAGGACAGTATTACTTTATTACTTTGGCAACCCTCAAAATGATTTAAAATTACACTTAATACCAAGTTACTTCATGTTTCAGTTTTTGCATTAGCACACTACTCACTGGTCTCTGTCCTATGTACTGATGAAGACACTAACTGGGCCAATGAGCTTTTGTGACATGAAATAGTATATTGGCCATTATTAATAAAATTATGTCATGGAAAAACTGATATCCTTCACAAGGAATGAGAAAGTTAGGAAAGAATTAAGTGAGATAGGGCATACTTACACCTCTGAACAGAGTAAAATGCCCAGAAAAGAAAGGAATATTTAGATCATACACACAAGCCAAAATGTGACTACCAATTATTTTAAGAAGAGATACAATAAATTGAAAATAGTTTTTTTTTTTTTTTCAAGAATTTCAAGTTAGTTATTTTGGATATCCCCTGGTGGAGACCAGTCTTTCTATAAGGCAAGGGATGCCAATATAGGCATTATTTATTTAATTTTATCTCTCTTTGAAAAAGAAGCAATTTATTTGCACCAGTAAATCAATGATTATATAATTTCATAATTGGAAATTGGAAACAGCAGCCAAGTTATATTACATAAATTGCTGAAGATCACTCATTAACCACTGAAAATAACATTCAAATTAACCAAAGAAACCATTAACGTTTTGTGTCTCTAAATTCATTTAACACACTTAACAATCCTAAACATTATTGTAAGAAGATAGGCATCATGTCCGTTTCTTTATTCTTTATTAATATTCTTTATTCTTAACCCTACTTGGCTGTTTCTTAAAATTTAACCATTGAGAAGTTACACATCTCAGGTTGATTAGAGCAAAGGTTAGAAGGCCTTTCAAACCCTCTGTTTATTTTTTTGCTGATGTTTAGATTTTAAACTGTCATCTTAAATCCAGTATCTTATCAACTAATAAAACAACCTGTGACCTTTCTTCACAGACAATGTATCTCATTGTCCTAACGCTTGGGTGGTCAGTTTTAGGGCATGAGGAAAGCCTGCAATAGTGAATGGCATTCCTAAATCATTGAGGAGTAATCCTAGCAGGAAAGCCGCAAGAAAGCCAGTATCCTGTTGGGTCAACATTTCATATTAGGTTTCAACTTCCAACATGATTTAAAAATATCTTTCACTGGTGGAAGCAAAGCATCAAAAGAAAAGAAAAACTGAACAATCTGCAAAACTATACTGATAGGTAGCAGAGACACTTCTAAGTATCTGTATAACTCAACATTTCTAGAAAATTATTCACAATAGGTCTAATAAAAGACAACCTGATAGTCTGTCTGTTGCAGTAAAAGTTATCTAGGTATTGACTTTTGCTATTGTTATTTATAAAAAGCAAAATCTTCAAGGGGCGTTCTAAAACTCTGGTTCATAATAGAAAGGGATGAGGATACTGGACTCTCATTTATATCCAAATAAAAATCAAAAGAGTACCAAGGGTGTGGTAGCCACCAAACAGCTTTAGTTTGTGGTGACAGAAAAAAGTGGAATTCTAATCTATTTGATTTTTTTATAGTAATGTACAGGGTTCCACTGAGAGTGATGTTTTAAAAAAAGCGCATATTGTGCATACCCAGATATACTGTTTTTGTGTTAACTCCATCTGCACACACACAGAAAGGAGAGACAGTAGGGACAAGACAATTTGCATCTACCCTTCCTTTTGGGTGTGTGTGTGTATGCACGCAGATCTCTGATCTCAAGAGGTTTCTAAAAAGAAATATGCAAAAAAGGGGGGGCACGGTTAATGGAAATCGTCTTGTTCCTACTCTTATCTTCCCTTTCTGTGTGCATGTGGATGGAATTAACTCAAAAACAGCATATCTGGGGATGCACAATATATGATTTTATTAAAACACTTCACTCTCAGTGGAACCTTATACATTACCATAAAAAATTCAGATAGATTAACTTAGAAACCTCTTGAGATCAGAGAGGGTTGCAACTGTGAAAGGTTTCCACTGTAGACAGAATGATTACATGATTACTCAAAAAGAGTGGAAAAGTTTTCACCACAAGAGAAAAAAAATTTTTTTTGGCAAATACATGAGGAGATAGAATAAACTAAATTTATTGCAGCCATCATTTTGGAAAACATGTAAGTCAAGTCATTAGGCTGTACCCTTTAAATTTATACAGTGCTATATGTCAATTAAATATCAATAAAACTGCAAGGAAAAAAAAAAAGAGTGAGCTGTTTTCAGCTTTCACCTCAGGTGGTGGTAGACAGATTCATAAAGCCAATTAAAAAGAGCATGTTTCCAAGGTCATCTGCATCTTTAAGTGTTAGATAAAAGCAAAGTTAAAAATGGTGAACTTCAGGCTTACTAAATATCATTAAAATCTTTGCATTTTTCACATTCTTCTCCATTACTCCTCAGATCGATAATAACAAACACTGTACTTTGTTAAGTAAATAATCCAAAAACACTCAAAGAGGAAGAGCATTTAAAACAAAAAAACAGGACTTTTTTTGTTTTGTTTTGTTTTTTAAAGATTTTTCTATCTCCTTTCTCAAGGTAACATATGTCTGTCTTCAGAGAATCAAAAATGAAAAACCCGTCCCCTGGAACCAACCCATTGCCTCTCAGCTGCACTCTGTCTAAGCTGCTGTGTGGTACCCAGAGGTTCCCTTGATGTTTCCTGTCTCTAAGGGAGACACAGTGTTCCGCTGTGTGCTGCAAGGAAGATGTTCCAAGCTTCAAAGTCCTCCTATTTCCCAGAAGTGTACTGGGGCAATGAAAAACATCTGTCAAAATCTGCTCATTTATATCCAACAGTTTTCTTGTCACAGCCCTGTCAGGAGGAAGCGGTGTGTGTGTGTGTGTGTGTGTGTGTGTGTGTGTGTGTGTGTGTGTGCTTAGGCACTCAGTTGTGTCTGACTCTTTGCTGCTCCATGGACTGAAGCCCGCCAGGCTTCCTGGTCTATAGGCTTCTCCAGGTGTGTGTGTGTGTGTGTGTGTGTGTGTGCGTGCTTAGGCACTCAGTTGTGTCTGACTCTTTGCTGCCCCATGGACTGAAGCCCGCCAGGCTTCCTGGTCCATGGGATTCTCCAGGTGTGTGTGTGTGTGTGTGTGTGTGTGTGTGTGTGTGTGTGTGTGTGTGCTTAGGCACTCAGTTGTGTCTGACTCCATGGGATTCTCCAGGTGTGTGTGTGTGTGTGTGTGTGTGTGTGTGTGTGTGCGCGCTTAGGCACTCAGTTGTGTCTGACTCTTTGCTGCCCCATGGACTGAAGCCTGCCAGGCTTCCTGGTCCATGGGATTCTCCAGGTGTGTGTGTGTGTGTGTGTGGGTGTGTGTTTGTGTGCGCTTAGGCACTCAGTTGTGTCTGACTCTTTGCTGCCCCATGGACTGAAGCCCGCCAGGCTTCCCTGTCCATGGGATTCTCCAGACAAGAACACTGGAGCGGGCTGTCATGCCCTGTACCAGAGGATCTTCCCAACCCAGGGATCGAATCCAGGTCTTTTGAGTCTCCTGCATTGGCAGGCAGATTCTTTACCACTAGTGCTGCCTGGGAAGCCCTTCAGGGGGAAACTGGTCTCCCAAAAGTTAGTCCTCAGAGCACACAGCTCACTGCTTTAACAAAAGTTTGGCAGATCTCTGAAGGAAAAGAGTGAAAGGATTTACGATAAAAAGTGCAGGAACCCCATGTCTGATAACAACAGCTCGGATGTTCAAATGATGGGTCATTTACTTTGCCTGAACACCAATAATTTTTTATTTCTACCCCACATCCTAGTTTCTAACCATTGCAACTTTCTAGCAGGAGAGACAGAAGTCTTATTCAGAATTACTCTCCTTTGAGAATTACTCTTCTAGTCATTAGAAGAAAGAAGGGTTGAACAGTCCAGAGTCCTGATGAATATATGGGCAAACTCTATAGGTAGGTAGATTTCTGACTAGAATCATTCAGTGAAAAAGTTTTGTTGCACTAGGAAAGGCAAAACTATAGAGACAATAAAAAGAATGATGGCTCACAAGGTTTCATGAGAGCAGGAAAGAGAAATGAATAGGTTGAATCCAGGAGATTCTTAGGGTGATGAAATTATTATGCATGAGACAGCAACGATGGGCATATTACACATTGCACTTGTCAAAACCAACAGAACCATACAATATGAAGTGTGTGTATGCTTAGTCGCTCAGTCATGTCTGACTCTTTGCAACCCCAAGAACTGTAGTCTGCCAGGCTCTTCTGTCCATAATATTCTCCAGACAAAAATACTGGAGTGGGTAGCCATTTCCTTCTCCAGGGACCTAGGGATTGAACCTAAGTCTCCTGAATCGCAGGTGGATTCTTTACCATCTGAGTTATCAGGGAAGCATACAATATGAGAAGATATCCTTAATGTAAACTACGGTCTTTAGTCAATATTGTATATCAAAATTGGTTCATCAATTTTGATGAATGTACCATACTTATGTGTGTTACTCGCTCAGTCGTGTCCGGCTCTTTGCGACCCCATGGACTGTAGCCCACCAGGTTCTTCTGTCCATGGAATTCTCCAGGCAAGAATACTGGAATGAGTTGCGCTTCCTTTTCCAGGGGATCTTCCTGATCCAGAGATGGAACCTGGGTCTCCTGCATTGCACGCAGACTCTTTACCATCTGAGCCACCAGGGAAGCCCACCATCACACTTAGGCAAGATGTAAATAATAGGAGATACTCTAGGAAAGCAAGGAGGACAAATAGAAACTCTTTACACAACCTTTTCAGGAGAAGGGGATGACAGAGGATGAGACGGTTGGATGGCATCACCAATTTGATGGACATGAGTTTTTGAGCAAGCTCCGGGAGTTTACAGGGGAGCCTGGCATGTTGCAGTCCATGGGGTTGCAAAGGGTCAGACACAACTGAGCGACTGAACTGAACTGATAAATGTCCAATATATCTGAAACAGTCATTAATAATGTCAAGAGGAAGACGACTCATGATAGAAGACTAATGTCCTTACCACCACAATAGCTCCTAGTACTGAGACAAAGAATTTTTTTAAAAATCAGTGACAAGGAAGACAAGGGAGACCAAGATGGTAGAGGAGGAGGGGGCCGAGCTCACCATCCCGACCATGTATCAAGGGTATATCTAGATGTATAGCACCTCTAGCTGGACACAAACAGGAGTCTGGAGGAAAGGCTCTGCTACAAGCAAGGCTGTAAAGACCCACATGGAATCGGGCAGGAAGAGAGGAGATGAAAGCAAGCAGGACCCATACCCCAAGCAGGACACAGAGGAGGAGGGGGATATGACGGGCTCAGAGATCCCCCCTGTGAAGTTAGGGCACACCAGCTGTAGGGTCCAACCCAGGGAAGACAAGTCCCCTTGGGACTTACAGGAGGGCTTAAGAAGCCATGACTCTGCTCACGAAGAGCAGGTGCACGTGCCTGCCTGCTCTAGGGAACAAGGGGGAGGAAGCAGACTGAAAACAGAGTGGAGAGTCTGGCTGGTTTCCCTCAACTGCTCCTGTCTGCAACAAGTGCCTGATCTAGCTTCTCTTGCTCCTGAGCAGCTCCCCTCCAGGACAGAGGCGCTGTATTCGGGGGAGGGAATGCACATTTAGAAGAAAAGGAACCCGCCTGGACTAGACCCTCAGGGCTTCTGGCCCAGCACCTTGAGCTCTGCTGACACCCAGATAGGGAAGTGACAGCCACTGAACATGAGAGAAGCCAGCTTGCCCCTGGCTGTGGCTCTAGCCCTTCCATCTCCAGCCCTACCTCTCACCAAGGTGACAGCTGCCACCCCAGGAAAAGATGGGATCCTTGCTCACTTCAGATCCAGCTTTTCCCACCAAAGCCACCGGGCACTTGCAGACTGCATAGGGGCACTCACACATAAGGATACCCCATTCAAGATCAGGACAGGTAACTATTTCAACAGATTTCATAAAGTTAAACATAATGGGAATACAGAGGAAAATGTTCAAATGAAAGAACAAGGGGGAAGAAAGACCTGAAGAAAACCCTAATGAAACAGAGATAAAAATTTACCAGATAAAAGGGTTCAAAGTATTAGTAATAAGAAAGTTAACTGAATTGTATAAAAAAAAAGATCCAAAGAATAAGAATTTTAACAAGGAACTAAAACATATTTAAAAAAACGGAGCTCCAGAATACAATAACTAAAATGAAGAATATACTCGAAGGAATTAATAGCAGATTAGGTGATACAGAAGAACACATGAGAAATCTGGAGGAGAGAATAATGCAATCACCCAGTCATAAATAGTAAAAAGAAAAACAAACCAAGGGACTTCTGAAACAACATCAAGTGTTATAACATTCACATCACAAGGGTCCCAGAAGGTGAAAAGAGAAAGGGGTCGAAAATGTATTTGATGAAATTATGGCTGAAAGCTCTTAAAGCTGAAGAAGGAAACAGATTTCTAGTACAGGAAGCACAGGTAGCTTCAGAGAAGATGAACTCAAAGAAACCCACTTTAAGACATAGCATAATTAAAATGGCAAAAGCCAGAGATTAAAAAGAGAATTTTAAAGGCAGCAAGAGAAAAATAGAGTCACCTACAAGGGAACCCCCTCCCCCTAAAAAAAATAAGACAATTAAACTTAAAAGTTTTTTTTCACGGCAAAGGAAACCATCACCAAATGAAGAGACAACCTGCTGAATGGGAGAAAATATTTGCAAATGATACAACCAATAAAGAGTTAATATTCAAAATATACAGGCACATATAATTCAATATCAGAAAAACAACTGTTTTAAAAAGGGCAGAAGACCTGAATAGACAGTTTTCTGAAGAAGACATACAGATGGCAAACAGGCACATGAAAAGATGCTCAACATTGCCAATCATCAGAATAATGCAAGTCATAACCACAGTGAGATCCCCTCACACCTGTCAGAATGGCTATCATCAAGAAGTTCACAGACAACATATGTCGGTGAGGACGTGGAGCAAAGGGGACCTTAGTACACCATTGGTGGGAATGTAAACTGGCAAACCACTATGGAAAACAGCATGGAGCTTTCTCAAAAAAACTAAAAATAGAACCACCATATGATCCTGTAAGTCTCAATTCTGGGTACATATCTGAAGAAAACAAAAAACAGTAATTTGAAAAGATATATGCACCTCAATGTTTATAGCAACATTATTTATAATAGCCAAGAAATGAAAGCAACCTAAGCGTAACAAATGAATGGTTAAAGAGGACGTGGTAAATATGGACAATGAAATACTATTCATAAAAAAGATGAAAATTTCCTATTTGCAACAACATGGATAGACCTGGAGGATATTATGTTTAGTGAAATAAGTCAGCCAGAGAAAGATAAATACTGCATATTAGCACTTGTATGTGGAACCTAAAAAAATAAACAAAACAGAAACAGATTTATTGATACAAATCAATACAGATACAGTGAGGAGGGGACTTCCCTGGGGGCTCAGACAGTAAAGAATCTGCCTGCAATGCGGAAGACCCTGGTTCAAGCCCTGGGTTCGGAAGATCCTCTGGAGAAGGGAATGGCTACCCACTCCAGTATTCTTGCCAGTTAAACTGGCAAGCAAATTAAAACATAATTAACTTAGCAAATTGAGAATTTTGATGATACATACTTTGGCAAGTGTATAAAAAACAAGGTGCAGGGATAAACTCTTCTCAAGAGTCACCTGGAAATACACACAGTCTTTGAGAGTATAATTTGGAAATATTATTCAAAATGAATAATACACAAACTCTTTGACCTACCAATTCCATAGACATATTTGCACAATCTGTGCTAATATATATATTCCAGAATATTTGCTGCATATAGATTTTATTAGTAAAATATTGGTAACAATTTAAACAGTATTTCCAAACAATAAAATACTAGTTGACCATTAATAAGAACGGAGAAGGCAATGGCATCCCACTCCAGTACTCTTGCCTGGAAACTCCCATGGATGGAGGAGCCTGGTAGGCTGCATGGGGTCGCTGAGTCAGACATGACTGAGCGACTTCACTTTCACTTTTCACTTTCATGCATTAGAGAAGGAAATGGCAACCCAGTCCAGTGTTCTTGCCTGGAGAATCTCAGGGATGGCGGAGCCCAATGGGCTGCCATCTGTGGGGTCGCACAGAGTCGGACACGACTGAAGCGACTTAGCAGCAGCAGCAGCAGCAGCATTAATAAGAATGAGGTAGAACTGTGTATAGTAATATGCAAAGATGCTCAAGACATTCAATAGGAGAAAAACATGCAGAACACTATACTTGTGTATATGTGTCTATGCTTATATTGCCACATGTGCACAAAAATATTGGGAAGGCATGTAAGACCCTCTGTGTTTATCTCTCAGGTATGCAACCAGAGGGGACAGGGAGAAGTCAAACTGTTTTTCTTTCTCTTTCTGTACTGCTATATTTTCTAGAGTCCAAATTTGTTACTTTATAGTAAACACAAGAATTTGCTGCACCTTGTTTAGCTAATGTGTTAGTCACTCAGTCTGGGGTCGCACAGAGTCGGACACGACTGAAGCGACTTAGCAGCAGCAGCAGCAGCAGCATTAATAAGAATGAGGTAGAACTGTGTATAGTAATATGCAAAGATGCTCAAGACATTCAATAGGAGAAAAACATGCAGAACACTATACTTGTGTATATGTGTCTATGCTTATATTGCCACATGTGCACAAAAATATTGGGAAGGCATGTAAGACCCTCTGTGTTTATCTCTCAGGTATGCAACCAGAGGGGACAGGGAGAAGTCAAACTGTTTTTCTTTCTCTTTCTGTACTGCTATATTTTCTAGAGTCCAAATTTGTTACTTTATAGTAAACACAAGAATTTGCTGCACCTTGTTTAGCTAATGTGTTAGTCACTCAGTCGGGTCTGACTCTTTGTGACCCCTATGGACGGTAGCCCACCAGGTTCCTCTGACCATGGAATTTCCAGGCAAGAATACTGGAGTGGACTGCCATTTCCTCCTCCATGGGATCTTCCCCCATCCAGGAACTGAACCTGGTTCTCCTGCATTGCAGGTAGATTCTTTACTGTCTGAGCCACCAGAGTAGCTGCTTCACTGAAAACATTCTGGAAAACAAGCAGTTAAGACCCCTAATGTCTAGGCCAGGGCAGATGCACGGTCCGGGCCCTGTATCTAATCTCTGTGTGTGGCCGGCTTTACCTTTGGTAGGATGCTTAGGTAAGCAGACTCGCTGGAAGCTTTCAGAAAGGCAGAGGAGGGCGATGGGGGAGTCCTGAGGTCCCCGAGCAGTTCATCATTCCTGGCGCCCCGTGGAGGGAGGGAGCTGGCACTGCTCTGACTGAGGCTCCCAAAGCCTGCCAGGTCCGTGTCGTGGAGAGCACTTTTCTGGTGGCCCCTGTACCTGGTGTCCGGGCTCACCAGGGCTTCTTCAAACACAGACTCCTCATCGGAGAGCTGCAGTTTCTCCAGCTCTTTATTGATTTTCTGCACATCTGCCACGGTGGTGCTGGGGGGCACGCGGCTGTCAGGCTTTGTGTACTCAGCACAGAGACTGAGGATGGTCTCCAGACGCTGTCTCTCCTGGAACACAGAGGACAGAAGGTCAGAGAGTTTGTGAGGAGGGAGCAACTCCTCAGAGAGAAGAGGCTGGGACTATGGGTAAATTCAACCCACACATGGTCCCACAGACACTTGGCCGGTGATATTTTTTATCATTGATGAATCCATTTATAAAATCCAGATGAAAACTGGTTTAACAATGCCTGATGTTCCTCCCAAACTCAATTCTTTATTTGTATATCCCAGTGCTGATCCTAGCACATACTAGCACTTAATGAGAGCTTTTCTGATTTGTCAATACTCCAAACACTTCAAAAAAAATTTTTTAAATCTCCTTTTTGAAATCTTCATCCCCTTGCCTCCCTCTAGTATCTACCTTCAACAATAGCTCTTTCATCATTGTAGTCTTAGTATTATATATTTGCACTTAAAATTAATTCTCTACCTTTCTACAGAAATATCATTCTACTGTTTAGATGCACAAAAGAAAAATGCTACTTTAAAAAAGGTTTAATTTGAAAGGCATAACTAGATCTTTATTTTTTTTTCTCGAAATGCTTCAAAACTTTCAAAACTTTTTTATGTCTTGTCATGATATAAAGATCTTTCCCACCAGTTTCTCACATGAATAAATTAAAATAATTTAAAAAAAATAGAATGTTGTAGGAAGATGAAGAATATTTAATATCAGGTCCAGATAGGAAGACAGCAATATATTTCAAATTCTGAGATCATTAAATATTTGAATCATTCAGCTGAACTATAAAATGATAGCTTGTTTTTAAAAAATCAATATACTGGCCATTGAGGTCTATAATGGTACCACTAACTGACACTGCACCAAGCTCCCCAGAAAAAGCAAGTATATATTTATGATTTTTGACTTTAAGTAAACTTACTATATGTTTGTGAACAAGGGGATATAATTTACAAAATGCTTCTCATAAACCTAGACAGCACTTTGGGGTAAGGAAACTCAACATCTTCTTCTCTCACATTAGCTCAATTGCCAAAGTGAAAAGAAAAAAATAAAACAGCAAAAAAATATCTTGTTATTACATCTACCACATTGAAAAGAGAATTCTAAAGTCTTCCACAGATAAACATTTTCCAAACTGGCTACCAGTAACAAAAGAGAAAAATGTTAAGTAGCCCTGGGCTATTGTCTTTAATATTTTACAGCAAATCTGTAGAGACGAAATTCTGAAGGCAGTTTACTCTTTATTAGTAGAAGAATATCAAATAGGAAAATCAAGTAGGAAAAGGCCAACATAATTCCCTGGTTTTCATTAAATACATCCATTAAACGACAAATTAGCACGAAACGACTTTTATCCGTCTTAAGTACTCTCCACACTCCAAAAATGCAATAACTTGATCAAAAGGACTATTAAACTGGTTCTTATAAGCCCCACCTCCCTTTCACTGCCTGAACTTCTGGACTCCAGCTGCAGCTCCGTCCTCATGGCCTCAGTCTCTTGGAAGGCACTCGGCTGTACAACCTCATCGCAGGAGCTTCTGCACTCTGTCCATCCAGGAGTCCCAGTGCTTATTTATCTCTGCAGCTGCCACCAGCTGCCAAGTCCTACCCACCTCAGCTTTGTGGGGCGGGAGCGGGTGTGTGTGTTGGTTGGGGGGGTGGGCGGTAGTGGCACAGTATTCACTGCCTTATTTTAAACTTCTCTAACAATCTAGAAAAGTCTGCATGGGAATATGCAAAAACAACTGGAAGGCATAAGTGAGGAAGGGGATAGGAACAAGATGTTATAATTTACCCCTACTCAAGAGCATCTGCATTAGAGGCTAATCTCCAAGGAAAAGTTCTCTTTCTGCAGTGTAGGTGAATTAAGTTAAAGCATCTAAACTCAGTCTTTGCTAATCTTCATAGAGGACAGTGTGTATGCCTTGACATTCATTATGTTTGGGATTATAGGAAAGTTGTCAATTTCTATTAATCAAGTTGCTAATGAACAGTGCAGTCCTCAAAAGCATGAAAGGTACTTCTGCCCAGTCTGTCATTCATGGCAAAATTCCTCCTACCTCTCCTTCCCAAAATAGTCTCTTTTGCTGCCAGTGCTATTGCTTAATTCAGAGGGAATAAACGATCCCAGCCTTAAGATGAATGCTATTTCAGATGGTGAAACAGTATTCCAAGGCGGGTGCACAGGAAGTTTGGTCTACTGCTATGTGCTTCTCTCTATTCTTATCACCCCATTCACAGCCAATCTGTTCAGACTTGAATCTCACACGCATGCAGCACTGCTGCCCACGAGTCTAACAGAAATCCGGACTGCGCCGAGATGCACTGGCCCCGTCAGAAGCTGCACCAAAGAAAAATAAACTGATGCTGAGAAGTGCGTCACAAGAAAGGTCTGCGAGGCATTTCAGAAAGCATGAGAAGCCTTTTAAGGAAAACCCTGAGCAGAATCGCCCTCATAATTCTCCCCTGAGCTCTCTTCATCCTTCCCATTCATCACGCCGATATCCTCCATTCTGCATGACCTGAAACAAAGGTGGCCATTCTGCACAGGACACTTTTGAGAATCATACAGAGCACTATTAATGATTTTTCTGGGACAGCAAGCCCAAACTGGGATGGGCAACCTGAGATGTGTGGCTCTCTTCCTAAAATTCAATTTCCTTTGACGCTTTACCTGACAACCTGGTGAGTTAGGAAGCTACCCTCTTTGAGATCTCCAGTTCCTACCCACCTTTCCAAACCAGCAACCTACTGTGCATTCTCTTGAAAAAGCACCAGCAGAGAGTCTAAATATTTAAATGACCTAAAACATTGGTGTTCAGGATTTAGAATGTAGCTCCCTTTGAATCAAATTATTTAAAATACATTTAGACTTTTTTCCCTCTCCATTCTCCCTTTCCTCCATCTCCATATATCATAGGAAGCTCTGAAGGGGACACAGAGCTTAACAAATAAACCTGAAGTAAATGGTGCACCTTTCTTTCCCTCAACGGTTAAAAAAAATTGTGGGCTGTGTCCAACCTGGCTACCAGTAACAAAAGAGAAAAATGTTAAGAATGTGTCTGGCATTGCCCCATTGTAGTTCACAGCCCTCGTCAGGAACCTCATCAGTATTTTGAACCCACCCAGTGCTCTCGTAATCAACAGCCGCCTAAGCCCTTGGACAGTGAATATAATATAGAAAAAAATTATGCAGAAAACCAAGTACCAATTCTTAATCATGAGTGAAATCTTTGTTAAAATTTCCTTTAGTAACCACTATGGAGATGATATGGAAATTCCTTAAAAAACTAAAAATGGAGTTACCATATGATACTGTAAACCCACTCCTAAACATACATCCATAGAAAACTATAATTCAGAAGCATACATGCACCCCAACGTTCACTGCAGCACTATTTATAATAGCCAAGATATGGAAGCAACCTCAGTGTCCATTGAAAGACGAGCGGATGAAGATGTGAGATATATATACACACAAAGGAATATTGTTGTTGCTGAGTTGGTAAGTCATGTTCATGGAATATTACCCAGTCATAAAAGAGAATGAAATAATGCCATTTGCAGCAACATGAATGGACCTAGAGATTATCATACTAAGAGAAGTAAGTCAGAGAAAGACAAACATCACGATATCATTTATGTGTGGAATATTAAAAAAAAAAAAAGGTACAAATGAACTGATTTACAAAACAGAAATAGACCCATAGATGTAGAAAATAAGCTTTGGTTACCAAAAAGGACAGAAGGAAGGAGGGATAAATTATGAGTTTGGAATTAACATACATACACACTACTATATATAAAATAGCCAACAAGGACCTCCTATATAGCACAGGGAACAATACTAAGTATTTTTTAATAACCTATAAAAGAAAAGAATCTGAAAAAGAATGTATACATACAAAAACTGAATCACTGTGTTGTACACTTGAAACTTGGGCATTGCAAATCAACTATACTTTAATTTAAAAAAAACTAAAAAGAAAAGGAAAAGAAAATCCCTCTTTTATAACTATATATGCTAAGTTGTTTATTACAAAAAGGGCCAACTTTTAGTGGTTAGAAATAATTTACTTGAAAAGAGATTTTTCTCTATTTAAGAGGACCTGTTGAAAGTAATAAATATGACCTCATTCTTCTATTAATCCTAGGAATTCAATGTCTCCATATCTTCAGTTCAATAACAATCTATTAAGCTACTCTCTGCCTGGTATTGTGTTGGGATTACAAAGATAGAAAAAGAGAGCATTTGTACCCTCAGATCTTTAACAAGAAGTACAAATATGCAGGTCAGGAAGCAACAGTTAGAACTGGACATGGACCAACAGAATGGTTCCAAATAGGAAAAGGAGTACGTCAAGGCTTTATATTGTCACCCTGCTTATTTAACTTCTATGCAGAGTACATCATGAGAAACGCTGGAATGGAAGAAACACAAGCTGGAATCAAGATTTCCAGGAGAAATATCAATAACCTCAGATGTGCACATGACACCACCCTTACGGCAGAAAGTGAACAGGAGCTAAAAAGCCTCTTGATGAAAGTGAAGGAGGAGAGCGAAAAAGTTGGCTTAAAGCTCAACATTCAGAAAATGAAGATCANGAGAAACGCTGGACTGGAAGAAACACAAGCTGGAATCAAGATTGCCGGGAGAAATATCAATAACCTCAGATATGCTGATGACACCACCCTTACGGCAGAAAGTGAGGAGGAGCTAAAAAGCCTCTTGATGAAAGTGAAGGAGGAGAGCGAAAAAGTTGGCTTAAAGCTCAACATTCAGAAAATGAAGATCATGGCATCCGGTCCCATCACTTCATGGGAAATAGATGGGGAAACAGTGGAAACAGTGTCAGACTTTATTTTGGGGGGCTCCAAAATCACTGCAGATGGTGACTGCAGCCATGAAATTAGAAGACGCTTACTCCTTGGAAGAAAAGTTATGACCAACCTAGATAACATATTCAAAAGCAGAGACATTACTTTGCCAACTAAGGTCTGTCTAGTCAAGGCTATGGTTTTTCCTGTGGTCATGTATGGATGTGAAAGTTGGACTGTGAAGAAAGCTGAGCACCGAAGAATTGATGCTTTTGAACTGTGGTGTTGGAGAAGACTCTTGAGAGTCCCTTGGATTGCAAGGAAATCCAACCAGTCCATTCTGAAGGAGATCAACCCTGGGATTTCTTTGGAAGAAATGATGCTAAAGCTGAAACTCCAGTACTTTGGCCACCTCATGCGAAGAGTTGACTCATTGGAAAAGACTCTGATGCTGGGAGGGATTGGGGGCAGGAGGAGAAGGGGACGACCGAGGATGGCTGGATGGCATCACGGACTCGATGGACGTGAGTCTGAGTGAACTTCGAGAGATGGTGATGAACAGGGAGGCCTGGCGTGCTGCGATTCATGGGGTCGCAAAGAGTCAGACACGACTGAGTGACTGAACTGAACTGAACAAATAGGCAATTGACTAAAGAAACAGTGATAACAGGTTTACAGAAAATATATAGATTCTTTTATGGGAAGGCAGTGCACAAAAATTACAGAAAAAGAAATCTGAATTGAGTCCTCAAGGATAAATATGAGTCTGGTCTGCTGGACAGGTAGGCAGGGCATTTCTATAAAGGAAGCATATAAGCAAAGTCATTGAGTCATGAATTATCACAGTATCCTCAAAGATCAACAGCTCCTATGTGCCTAGAGAGATGGGGTTCTTGGAGGAAGAGGAATGAGATACACGCAGAGATGGGTCAAATTTCTTCCTCTTTATATCAGGACTTTATATCAGGACTCAGTAGATTCCAACACCCTAAATAAACTTTAGCAATAAATTCATAGGGTGCACCAGCGAGGGTCAGAGATCTCAGTTTAAAAGTGGATGGTAGAATGAGACGATCTGTTACAAGCTGTAACAGCTCGTAAACAGAATTTCCAAAACTCCATGATCAAATTCTGATGTCTCCATTAGGTGGGTCTGTAAGGAGGAAAAACAGAAGCAATGGCTTAGAAATCTTTTCTGTGTGTCTCTATGTGTTTAGAGATAAGTCCCTTAAGGCAGAAGTAAATCCCTGTTGTTAGGCAACAAGCATCACTTCTGCCTAAACAGCCAGCACAGATTCATTACATGCCTGGCTTTATCACAGCAGAGTGACACTGCAAAGATGTTGGCTCCATCAGCCTGGGCTGTGAGTGAGCAAGCATGGAGCAGAGGCCTCGTTCTATCACGGCAGAGTGACACTGCAATAATGTTGGCTCCATCAGCCTGGGCTGTGAGTGAGCAGGCGTGGAGCAGAGGCCTCGTTTAGCCCATGCGGGCCACGGGGTGTGGCAGTGAAACAGACCTATGCTGCCTTGAGATACAGTTGCTGTGTAACAAAGAATTTGACTTTGCCCAAAGAGAGGTTCTGCTGTTGGCTTCTGGAAGGTAATCTATGTCATAACTGATAAGAGTGTTTTTGTTGATTAGGGAAAGGTTGGCCACACCAGATAATCTTAGGGGAGGGGCTGGCTACTCCAAAAAGACCACATGATTTCAAGTGGGTGCTTTGGGTCATGTGGTATCAATCAACCTGGAGACAGAAATTAACCACGCAGACAGGCAATCAATCATGCCTATGTTATGAAGTCCAATAGAATCTCTGGACACAAAAGCTCAGGTAAGCTTCACTGCTGGCCTACAGGAAAAATATCTTATGCAGCTACATATCTCCCTGAAAGTTCACAGACTATGGGGTTCCTTTGCCAATCTGGAAAGAGAAGGAATTCCCTCATTGCCTAGAATTCTTCCCTGTGGTAGATTAGGTGCCTGAACCCAGTCGCCAAAATAGCCCAGGGAGGAAGGAATCTTTTTCTGTCACTCACTGCCATCTAGTCCCTCTAACCCCACCACTACTGAGCAATACACATTCCGCACAGCGTAAGTTCATGGAGTAGCTTCGAGAAAGAACTACCTTCCAAAAACTCCATCTCCTAACCAGTACACACTTCCCCCCTGATGCAGAACCCAGGTTTCTATTTCACCTTGTCCCTGGCTTCACCTTAAATGCCAGAGGTAATCGGTGTCCCTGCCCTGTGAGCACAAGCCTCCTTCAAATACCCGAGGAGCTTATCATATCCTGCCTTTGCTCATACCCAGAGAAATTCAGTTATCCTAGTGCCATTTTATAAATCAATCCTCACACTCCCAAGCATTTTTTAAAAGAACTACATTACTAAATGGTGTGTCAACAGCTCCATTAAATCTGCTTGTTTCTACTATTATTTTTAGCTATGGCCCTCTTCTGGAGGAGCTTATACTTTAGAAAATATGTATAAATATAAGTATATAATATATTTAACTCAACACAATAAAATATATTTAAATATTAATATGGGCTTCCCTGGTGGCTCGATGGTAAACAAGTACCTGTAATGCAGGAGATGTGGCAGGAGCTGCAGGTTCTATCCCTGGGCCAGAACAATCCCTTGGAGGAGGGCATGGCAACCCACTCCGGTATTCTTGCCTGGGAAATCCCCTGGACAGAGAACCCTGGCGGGCTACAGTCCATGGGGTCACAAAAGAGCTGGACACAACTTTGTGACTGAACTACAACAAATATTAATATGTTTCATAATTTAATATCATATATTTATATGGATTACATATAATACAAATGTATGCTGAGGTAATACTTTGTTTTCATCTACATCAGACATGTCTTCAAATACTACTGCTTTATTAAATTAATCATGCTCCTTTCTAATCCAAGAATCTTTTCTCAACTCTCTTTTTCTGCCTCTAGTTATTCCTTGCATTTGCTAGGCAGACTTAAGTCAATCTCCGACCATATATCTAGGATTTTTTTGTAGTTTAGTCCTTTCCTGATGCCTTTCAGCATCCTTTTGCCATTTAAAATCAACTGGCAGACATGCAAGTTTTGAAAAGTTTTACTCTTATAAAATATCCACTTAAAATATTACAGGATGTCATTTGAAAGAAAATGACCATCATGAATGTCTCCATAACATTATTGCTTCTGCTCAGAAAATTTAAGGAGAAAAACAATTCACTTCTCCCTACAGACTGAAAAACACTGGCTGTAAAGAAAGGAAGTTCATGTGGTCAATATAATCATAATTTCTACAGTGTTTAAGAAAAATATGACAGGTATTTTTCCTCTTACATCACCATTTCAGAAGAAAATCTACATGGTGCTTGAGCCCCTTCTATTAAAGAAATTACGCGATTGTTCCATACCATTAAAGAAAACATGATAGAAGTCCAAGAGTACTGTCATTTGCTTACATTTTCACCTCAGTTTAACTAAGTTCCAGAGGATCTTT
Source organism: Oreotragus oreotragus (assembly GCA_006410675.1). Lineage (NCBI taxonomy): Eukaryota > Metazoa > Chordata > Mammalia > Artiodactyla > Bovidae > Oreotragus > Oreotragus oreotragus. The sequence continues at coordinate 86,562 of SJYX01021788.1, read as the reverse complement.
TTGATTTGTTTGTTTCTCCTGAAAGACTACAGTTTACAATGTACAACCCACTGAAATACTTTTAGAATTTTATGTAATATTTTATTCTGTTCAATGAAAACCAGTGTATGAGAGATACCCAAACTCAATCTTCACATTTGAAAATCTATCTTAAAAAGAATGTTTTTTTTTTTTTTAAATGCGTAAAGAAGTTGCTGGATTGAAAAAGTAGGAAGGTGTAACATGTATAAAAAAGAAGGGTGGGCTATCACATATCAACTAAAAGTATTGCAAACAACCATCTATGGGAGAGATACCTCATGGGAAAGAAAATGTGCTATAATTTTAAAAGCATGCTATAGAGTTTTACATATAGAAATTAAAAGTAAACAATGACATGTCTTCTTTCTTTGGGCTTCCCTGGTGGCTTAGATGGTAAAGCGTCTGCCTGCAGTGCAGGAGACCTGGGTTCAATCCCAGGGCTGGAAAGATGTCCTGGAGAAGGAAATAGCAACCCACTCCAGTATTCTTGCCTGGAAAATCCCATGGATGGAGGAGCCTGGTAGGCTACAGTCCATGGGGTTGCAGAGAGTCGGACATGGCTGAGCAACTTCACTTTCACTTTATTTGAGTTGTTAGGAAAGTAATGGTTTTCTCCTTTCTTCCAAGGCAGCTTTCAAAAATTATAATCTGTCTGACATGATTTAGGCCTTGGTCTTCATAAGCGGATAGAAAAGTCAAACTTTTCAAAGTTCTGGCTCTGCTATTCTATAATCAAAATGAAAGAAATACATGTCTGAAGAAACTTGTTCTTTTTAACTGTACTTAGTGTTTTCTTAAAATTATCTTTTTTTTTTTTTTTTTTTTTCAAAATCTAAACTACAATCCCAGATCTGGGATAGGGTCTTGGCAAGTTTGAATGAGAAAAACATCAATTTTTCCAAACCAAAATTCTTCAATAGAACACACTCCCACAGAAATATATCTCCCTTGCAGTCAACTAGATTTCACCAAATTTCTTGGTTGTTCTGAACTTTGAAAAACCAATCTTACTGATTTCTGCTTCTGGGAAGATGGTGTAGAGATCCTTTCCCCTATTTTTCTCACTAAAGTACAACTAAGAACCTCAGAAAATTTTATATATAGGACAAGCATAAGACTCTGAAAAATGGGGAGAAAGCAGCTAGGAAACTAGAGTCTCAAGGAAAGGCAGAGACAAATTCCCTGGGATTTTCTTTTGTCTCATAAATCCCACACTTACAACTGAAGAAAAGGACAAATTGACACAATCTCTACAGAGCATTATGCAGTGGGACTCAATCTCTACAGAGCATTATGCAGTGGGACTCAATCTCTATAGAGTATTATGCAGTGGGAAAAGCCAAATGCAAAGGGTTACATAGTATCTGATTATATTTGTGTAACATTCCTGAAATGACAGAAACATAGAAATGGAGAACAGACCAGTGATTGCCAAGGGTTGAGGAGGAGATGAGGGTAGGAGGAAAGCAGGTGCAGCTATAAAAAGGATAACAGGAGAAACCTTTGTGTTGTTAGAACTGTTCTGTCTTGACTGCATCATCATCCTGCTGCATATCCTCATATATCCTGCTATAATAGGGAAGAACAAAGCTGACTCCATATTAGATGTGTTTCTTTACCCTTTATATTTTACTGCTTTTGCTACAAGTTAGGAATGTTGCCTATAGGCTGAAATACATGATAGCCCATTCTCAAGGGCTATATTTTTTTTAAAGTATAATACTTTTCCATTCATATAGAGATAAAAAATTGTAGAACAGAGAATGACATTTTTCTTTTTGGAGGCTTACAGGAACACCATGACCTAACCTACATGGACAGCTGCAAGAAGAAAGGATTCCAACAGCAGTAAGTTTGCCCCAACCAGCCCCTCCCCACTTTGGGTATAAAAGTCTGAATTCTAACTTGGGTAAAATGGGGCACTAGTCCACCATCCTCTCAGTCCGCGGCCCTTCTGAATAAAGTTGCTATTTCTTGCCCAATTTCTCTATTTATTGGCATGTCATGAGGCAAGCAGTAGGAGCCTGGACCTGGTAACATTGGTTATTATATTGTACCAGAGTGTACAAGATGTTACCACTGGAAGAAACTGGGTAGAGGATCGCTGAACTATTTCTTATAATTAATTGCATGGGAATCTACAGCCACCTCTAAAATATAAAGATTAACTTTTTTAAAAGTGCCTTCTAAAATGTCTTAACCTACACATTGAGATGACTGAATCAAAATTCACTCATTGAAAAAGTGATGAATGTGTTTGATTTCAAATACTTGTTTTGGATTTGCTTTTTTTTTTTTTTTTAAAGAATCAACCTCAAACTTTAAAAATAGTCTTCATAGCAAATATTCCCATAAACTTTTGTAGAACAAGGAGGGAAAATTTCTCATTATAAGAATCAGCCAGCAGTAACTAAATCCACTATTTGATGAGAGATCTTCAAAGGTCAATAAATGGCTTTTAATTTAGAAATATGAAGTAATTTGACAACAAATATGGAGATCCTTTTTCCTACAAAGAATCAATAGTTTTCTCTCATCTCTCCTCTCCCATATACCTGTTGATATTGATATATAGTATTTTCCATTTTCATTCAGTTTATATGTTTTTCTATAATGATTTATCATTTTAAAAAAAGAATGTAACTTTTCCCATAAGTGACACAGGGGCATATGGGGCCTCCTTTTAGTCTAAGCTACATTCTGTATTTCAGCATTTAGCCTGAGAAAGCTGAATTATGCACCTGAGGTGCACAGTACACATCCCTCAGCTCTAAGCAGAGATTTTTAAATGTTTGGCACCATCAAGAGGAAAGAACTTGTACTGCCACTGTAACAAGAACTTAGGGTTTGCTCTCAAGTATAGTAGAGGAACTCACTTTTAACAGCAACTGTCATAGACTACTGTAACACAGAATTATACTAAGACTTTTGGCTCTATGTTTCCCCAGGTGGAGTCACTAGATATTGCTGAATGCTTTTTCCCCTTCCCATTCCTCTTCTACCCATCTAGTCCTAGGAAAAAAAAAAAAAAAGATGGATAACTGTTTTTATTTTCAGGTAACTGGAGATAGTTGGCAACTCTAGTTTGCAAAGAATAAATTCCTTCAACATTTACTGAACATCTACATTTAAGCCAGCAATTTGCTATTTAAAAGATAAAATCTTTATTCTCTCCTGAGCCAAGGTGATCTGACCACAGATAACAGTCTACTTTATATTATCTACTAATTATAGATTTACTCTTATTGTATGAGTAATGGAAGAAGTTGGCTTAGAGAACTGATAGCTTAGACAGTATACAGTATTACCAATCTAATCCTGTACTGACCAATATCCAACATATCGTAATTAATTTCTTTAAGTTCTTCTCAATGTAAGGAAGTTTAAAAATACATAGTTCACATTTACAGCTCACTTTGTGTTTCTGCAGCAGACTATAAACCATCCAAAAGGCCTGAAAGTGAAAGAAGGCAGAGAGCTGACCAGCTGTTTTAAACATCAGAGCCAAGAAAAGCATAGCTCCACAGATACAAATCATTCTAAAGCTTATGTTAAACCTGATGATTAAATCAGTTAACTAACTAATGGACATTCTGACTCAGCATACAGGAAGAGTCATAATTTCTAAAGATCCCTTTAAAAAGACTGAGCCACTCACTTTATTTGGTTAGTAAACCAACCTCTCACCCCATTTGCAGTTTAAGTGGCTCGCTTCCCACTAGCGCAACCTTTTTTTTTTTTTTCTCAAACTAAAACTATAGTCAGGATGTAGCAAGAGGAAAGGCCACATCAGGAAGCAGATGCCTTTCAAGTCAGATAGGAGTACAAAATAGCTTTCAATACTTAACGTTGCCTTCACATTCCAAACACATTCTTCTTAGGAAAAAAGAAAGATGGCTAGGCAGCCATAAGCAGTCTCATAACACTGCCCATTCTGCTTCCAACTAAGAAATGCCATCCAATTTACGAAACAGGCTGAGCGACCAAACTGTCTTTGGGGTCAGGAGTCACTAGGAAGTGGAGGCAGCAAGGAGCAGATATAGAAGCAAAGCACATCCACAGGTAGAGTAACTTTCATCTGACAATGCTCACTCTTCTTGGTTTCCCAAATAAGTTCTTCTAATTATAGAACTGAAGTATCAGTGTTGTTTACTCTCTGGCCTCTAAAATGCTATCTGTATATTACCACCACAGGGAGATTAAAGAACACACACACATACACACACACACATACACACATATATATTTTTGAATAATTTTTCTTGGTAATTTATGTTTTATTTATGAATAGAATATTACTACCCTTTCATTGTTTTTGAATTAAAGTGATTCCTTATGCTTTTCTAAGATATTCATAATTACTTTACTGTTACATTGGTTTCTGCTCTACAACAATATGATATATCCCTCCTTCTTGAACCTCCCTCCCACCCCCTACCCCATCCCATCCCTCTATGTTGTCACAGAGCAATGGATTAAGCTTCCTGTGTTATATAGCAATTTCCCACTAGCAATCAATTTCATATATGGTAATATATAAGAGAACATATACTTTTAGAAAATTCCATTTTATATTTTAACTCCTAAGGTCTCCTCAATTACACTTAACTTCAAGAACATTACACCTACTGTCTACTCAAAAGTAAGCAAGCCTTGGTTTTGAAAAGCACCAGGTCTTACAAAGAATGCCATAAATTTTTCAACATAAAGAAAAATACCTGTCGTTTATTTTTATTTTTAATTGATTTTTTTTTTTTTTTTTAAAGAATCAACCTCAAACTTTAAAAATAGTCTTCATAGCAAATATTCCCATAAACTTTTGTAGAACAAGGAGGGAAAATTTCTCATTATAAGAATCAGCCAGCAGTAACTAAATCCACTATTTGATGAGAGATCTTCAAAGGTCAATAAATGGCTTTTAATTTAGAAATATGAAGTAATTTGACAACAAATATGGAGATCCTTTTTCCTACAAAGAATCAATAGTTTTCTCTCATCTCTCCTCTCCCATATACCTGTTGATATTGATATATAGTATTTTCCATTTTCATTCAGTTTATATGTTTTTCTATAATGATTTATCATTTTAAAAAAAGAATGTAACTTTTCCCATAAGTGACACAGGGGCATATGGGGCCTCCTTTTAGTCTAAGCTACATTCTGTATTTCAGCATTTAGCCTGAGAAAGCTGAATTATGCACCTGAGGTGCACAGTACACATCCCTCAGCTCTAAGCAGAGATTTTTAAATGTTTGGCACCATCAAGAGGAAAGAACTTGTACTGCCACTGTAACAAGAACTTAGGGTTTGCTCTCAAGTATAGTAGAGGAACTCACTTTTAACAGCAACTGTCATAGACTACTGTAACACAGAATTATACTAAGACTTTTGGCTCTATGTTTCCCCAGGTGGAGTCACTAGATATTGCTGAATGCTTTTTCCCCTTCCCATTCCTCTTCTACCCATCTAGTCCTAGGAAAAAAAAAAAAAAAGATGGATAACTGTTTTTATTTTCAGGTAACTGGAGATAGTTGGCAACTCTAGTTTGCAAAGAATAAATTCCTTCAACATTTACTGAACATCTACATTTAAGCCAGCAATTTGCTATTTAAAAGATAAAATCTTTATTCTCTCCTGAGCCAAGGTGATCTGACCACAGATAACAGTCTACTTTATATTATCTACTAATTATAGATTTACTCTTATTGTATGAGTAATGGAAGAAGTTGGCTTAGAGAACTGATAGCTTAGACAGTATACAGTATTACCAATCTAATCCTGTACTGACCAATATCCAACATATCGTAATTAATTTCTTTAAGTTCTTCTCAATGTAAGGAAGTTTAAAAATACATAGTTCACATTTACAGCTCACTTTGTGTTTCTGCAGCAGACTATAAACCATCCAAAAGGCCTGAAAGTGAAAGAAGGCAGAGAGCTGACCAGCTGTTTTAAACATCAGAGCCAAGAAAAGCATAGCTCCACAGATACAAATCATTCTAAAGCTTATGTTAAACCTGATGATTAAATCAGTTAACTAACTAATGGACATTCTGACTCAGCATACAGGAAGAGTCATAATTTCTAAAGATCCCTTTAAAAAGACTGAGCCACTCACTTTATTTGGTTAGTAAACCAACCTCTCACCCCATTTGCAGTTTAAGTGGCTCGCTTCCCACTAGCGCAACCTTTTTTTTTTTTTTCTCAAACTAAAACTATAGTCAGGATGTAGCAAGAGGAAAGGCCACATCAGGAAGCAGATGCCTTTCAAGTCAGATAGGAGTACAAAATAGCTTTCAATACTTAACGTTGCCTTCACATTCCAAACACATTCTTCTTAGGAAAAAAGAAAGATGGCTAGGCAGCCATAAGCAGTCTCATAACACTGCCCATTCTGCTTCCAACTAAGAAATGCCATCCAATTTACGAAACAGGCTGAGCGACCAAACTGTCTTTGGGGTCAGGAGTCACTAGGAAGTGGAGGCAGCAAGGAGCAGATATAGAAGCAAAGCACATCCACAGGTAGAGTAACTTTCATCTGACAATGCTCACTCTTCTTGGTTTCCCAAATAAGTTCTTCTAATTATAGAACTGAAGTATCAGTGTTGTTTACTCTCTGGCCTCTAAAATGCTATCTGTATATTACCACCACAGGGAGATTAAAGAACACACACACATACACACACACACATACACACATATATATTTTTGAATAATTTTTCTTGGTAATTTATGTTTTATTTATGAATAGAATATTACTACCCTTTCATTGTTTTTGAATTAAAGTGATTCCTTATGCTTTTCTAAGATATTCATAATTACTTTACTGTTACATTGGTTTCTGCTCTACAACAATATGATATATCCCTCCTTCTTGAACCTCCCTCCCACCCCCTACCCCATCCCATCCCTCTATGTTGTCACAGAGCAATGGATTAAGCTTCCTGTGTTATATAGCAATTTCCCACTAGCAATCAATTTCATATATGGTAATATATAAGAGAACATATACTTTTAGAAAATTCCATTTTATATTTTAACTCCTAAGGTCTCCTCAATTACACTTAACTTCAAGAACATTACACCTACTGTCTACTCAAAAGTAAGCAAGCCTTGGTTTTGAAAAGCACCAGGTCTTACAAAGAATGCCATAAATTTTTCAACATAAAGAAAAATACCTGTCGTTTATTTTTATTTTTAATTGAAAAAGTGGAAGAGAATTTCTCCATTTCTAGAAGTAAAAAGAATTTATTTATGCTGAGATATTTGCATCTTTTTTGTAGACAGCTTCATTGTTACCTAGAACTACATGCATAAATCTAAGTTTGAGATCTGGGAACTAAGGGTGCAGACTTCGGCCACAGAATAAGGAAAGCCAGAATGAACGCCATTCATTTACTTTCTAAAAACATGTGTACATTGCTTCCTATATTCCTCATCCTTGGCTACGAAGTAGAGATGTACAGCAGTGAGTAAGACAGGCATGGTCCCAGCCCTGCTTTCAGAGAGGCTCTTAGAACAAAACATCTTTTAAACTGCAGACAATCGCTGTCTCAGACATTTCACCTATTCAAGTAATAAATACCATGGAAGTCAACCTCATCTCCAGGGTGGTAGAGTATGTAAAAAGTTAGACGATCTTATTCCATGGTGCCTCATGAGAATTGGCATCATATTACAACTTGTTCCATGCATGGAGAAATGAATGCCAAGTGTGGTTCTACATAGTTCTAAATGGCGACAATGCTGTTTATCAAGGCACTGCAGATGACTGTCATCAACCAGAAAGAAAACATTGGATTGCTACAAAGCAAGCTGTGGGAATCCACCAGTTCTCCACAATAGCACACAGATGCTTTCGGTGATGGAGCCAAATAGAGTCTTAATAGCAGTAGGATTTGCCTTAAGCTTTTAATTTTCCTCTTTTCTTCTTAAAATGACTTTGACTGTCTTGGACCATAAGATGAACTAGAGGGCCATCACTGCCTCTATATTACTGGAAGGGAGGCAGGACTCAAATTAGATGAACAAAAGAGTATCTTGTCTACTTTATAATGATTTCTTTAGTCTTTGAAACATCTAGCTTGTCAAAAGGTCAGCGTCTCAGCCCATTAGAGGTACCTTATCCATGACCTCTACTTGGAAAACAGCTCAGAACTGAGAAGTTTAAATGACCACTCACCAGCCCAAAATGATGTCACAAGGTCTATGAGCTGAATGAAGTACATACACTTCATGCACACAGAATCCTCTCAAGATCTCACTTGCACCTAGTAACTCATAGTTGGCAATATTTTTAAACAGGCTTGATATCTGGTTTCTAAAAGTTATAAATTAAAAAAAGATTGGCACAATGACAAAAGAAAAACTGGCAGCTTAGAGCCAGAAAAAAAGAAGAAAAATTATTAAAAACGAAACAACTTAAATAGCACAGCACTTGGAATCTATTTAATGTTGACTCACTGTGAACAGTTATACCCCATTAGTAGGTCTTTTGAGGTTCATGATTAGGTTTCCATCTTTAATATTTTAAATAATTATCTTAAGTTTTCAAATAAAGATTGCACATGTAAAAAAAATCCAGATGAAACACTGAGATAGTCAAAACTTGTTAAAAAATACTACAGAAATTATGCTTAGTGTATCTACTTTATCCTGCTCAGTTTCCTCATTAATGAATTCAATAAATCTTTGGCATCTATTAATTTTATATTTAAGAGTTGGGTTTATTTTTTTGAAAATTATGCTCTGACAACATGGAGATTCCAGTTAATTGTCCCAGTGGATCCTGAAGAGCCAACTGGACTGTACTTCTCATGAACAATATCTCATGGGCTGGAAGCCCAGGCATAGCTTTTCTTGGCTCCTGGAGTAAATCTCAGATGGCAGCAGAACTTTACCTTCACTGACTCACTGTCCTCTAACAGTTGTGTTTACCTCCTCTGTGTTTCTGATTCTTGTCTACGTCTAAGCGGGGTTTTGGTTTGCAAATAACTGATAATTTTCTGCATTAATGGTGCAATAACCGGGAATCTGGTTGTATGATTTGACCACTTGGTGTTCTGTCAGGTAGAACTGGAAGCCAGTCTTCCTCCAGTGAGCTTGGTTCAGTATTTGTTTGTCACTCTTTCTCATCTGTTATTTTTCTATCTATGAACTCAAATCAGGACAATATTTTTTGCCCGGTCTCTGTAACTGAGAAAAAATATCACCATGTGAGAGTGAAATATTTTCCTACTTCCTGAAGATAACAATAAATTAAAATAAAGGACCTCTATTATGATTGGTTTATAGAGACTAATAAGCATTTAAATAAATCTAATATTCCCAAAATTTCTCCCAAAATGAAATTCTAAAACTTTAAATGTATTCTTTTTAAGAAAAAGACCTTCTTCATCAAAAGTCTTGACTTCAGAAACAGTTTTCTTTTCCGTGGAAAACAAGTTTATATGACTAAAGTGAATCTTGATACAAATTATCAAACACTGATTTGATAATTTAGTTTAAAAAATAGCTATATGTCTTTGCATTATCTTATCAGTGCATAGTATAATACAAGTATAATTTCATCTTTCAGATAAGTTTAGATTAGTTTTATCATAGATTAGTTGATCTGAACTTCTTTAATGTCTTGTACTAGTTTACTGAAAAGATGTTAAGATTATTTCTATATACAGTATAAGATTAAAAAAATAAAAAATTCACGTTCAACTACACTTAATTGTGACAAGTCTTTTTATATCAACAGTAATTACATCCTGTGATGTGTCACCTTAAACATAATTTACAATATCTTAAGTCATTTGCCTTCGTGTCTGGTTGTTCCAGAAAGTGAAAGAAGACTGTAAAGAACAAAAGTTGATAGAAATTAAAAAACTGTAGATTGGGATGTTAGGGAGCAAGATTGTGCAAAGAGGATGCTGAGCGCAACTGCCCCGACCACACACACATTAAAAGTACAACCATGTGTGGAGCAACTTCCAATGAGCACAGATTGGAGGCTCTTCTACAACCCAGGCTGTAAAGAAGGGCCCACACCCAGTCTAGTAAGAAGGGAGGGAAAACTATGGTGTTGGTACTCGCATCTCCATGAGGGGATGCAGAAGATGAAGGGGTTATCACTGGCTCAGGGATCCTCCCTGGAGAGTGATGGGTTCAAGCCAAACACTGGGCACCCCAGTCCTAGGTAAAACGCCAGAAAATATGACCCTTCAGCTGCTCTGAAAACCAGTGGGACTTACTGGAGGGCTGTAAGAAATGAGACTCCACATGTGAAGAGCACACACGTTTCCTTCCTCTCAGAGCAAGGGGCAGAAAGCAGACTGAAACTGCCCAGGGCTCTAGATGGTTTCTCACAACCATCCTACCCTGCAGCCCTGCCTGCACAGGGTGCCTATTGCAGTCCCTCTTCCCCTATCGCTGCACCATACTAGGGCAACGCTGCTGTTTTTGGAAGACTGAGGGATGTGCATACAGAGGAAGTAGAGCCAGCTCAACCATGTTCAGTCTCTGAAAAGAGTAAAGGCAGATTTGGCTGTAAGTGGTCCTGAAGGCAACAAACTGGAAACTGCCTGGGGCTCTGACCGGCTTGCTGGGACTGTCTCAGCATGCAACACAGTCTGAATCCAGTGCCGAAACCAGGCCTTCTAGCTCTGGCTTGCTCTTATCTAGGGTGGAAGTGCCACTGTGAAGAGAAAGCACACAATTAGAGGGAATGGAACCAGTCTGAATCCAACCCAAAGGGCTTTTGCTCCAGCACCCCGAGAGCTGGGCCTGCCTCCAATAGAGGGATGTCAGTCATTAAGCATAGGAGAAGCCCAGGTTTACAAGAGGCCCTGGCTCCACCTCTCCATCTCTATTGTTACCTCCTCCGAAGGTGACAGCTGACAACACACCCATGGGAAAGCGCCATCCATGCTCACTTCAGATCCAACTCTCCCACTAAAGCCACTGAGTTCACACAGAATGCACAGGGACACTCCCACACAAGGACACACCTTCACAACTGCAACAGGTAACTATTCACCTAATTCCATAGAAACAGAGAAATTTAAACAAAATGAGAAGACAGGAGTTTGTTTCAAATAGCAGAACAAAAACACTGTTGAGAACACCCCTAAAGATTAGATAATTTACCAGGTAAAAAATTAAAAGCATTAATTATAAAAGTGCTTATAACTGTATTTGAGAAAAGAATAGATGGACACAGTGAGAATTTCAACAAGGAACTAGAAAAAAAAAAAAAAGAACCAGTCAGAGCTGAAGAAAACAATAACAGAAATGAAAATACACTGCTGCTGCTGCTGCTAAGTCGCTTCAGCCGAGTGTGCGACCCCATAGACGGCAGCCCACAAGGCTTCCCCGTCCCTGGGATTCCCCAGGCAAAAACACTGGAGTGGATTGCCATTTCCTTCTCCAACGCATGAAAGTGAAGTCGCTCAGTCGTGTCCGACTCTCAGCGACCCCATGGACTGCCGCCTACCAGGCTCCTCGGTCCATGGGACTCTCCAGGCAAAAGCACTGGAGTGGGGCGCCATTAGATACACTAGAAGGAATTAAAAGAAGACGAGGTGATACACCTAGTGATAAGTGATCTAAAAGATAGAAAAAAAGGAAATCACCTGATCATAATAACAAAAAGACAAATTTTAAAAAATGAGGATGGTTTAAGGAACCTCTGAAACAGTATCAAGCACTATAATATTCACATTATAGGGTTCCCTCAAGAAGAAGAGAGAGAGGGATGGGGTGGAAAATGTATCTGCAGAAGGAAACAGATATCCAGGTACAGGAAGCATAGGTAGTCCCAAACAAGATGAACTAAAAAAGACCCACATCAAGACATATCATAACTAAAATGGCAAATGTTAATTATGAAGGGAGAATTTTAAAGGCAGCATGAGAAAAATAGAGCTACAAACAAGGGAATCCCCACTAAGTTATCAGTTCTTTTTTCTTCAGAAACTTTGCGGGCCAGAAGGGAGTAGCACGATATATTTAAAATGCTGAAAGGGAAAAACCTGCAACCTAGGATACTCTACCCAACAAGGTTATCTTTCAGAAGTGAAGAAGAGAAGAAGTACTTCTCAGACAAGAAAATATTGAGTTCATCAATTCTAAAGTGATGCTAAAAGAAGCATTAAACGATCCTCTCCAAAAGGAAAACAAAAGGCTACAATAAGAAGTAGAATTTCTAGGAAAGGAAAAATACTGCAGGTGGGGCAAATTTATAGTAAAGGCTGTGGATAAGAACCGAGCAGGAAGACTAAAAGACAAAAATTGTAAAATCAATTACAACTACAATAAACAACGAAGGGATAGACATGAAGATGTAAAACATGACATCCAAAACTCAAAATGTGGGGGAGGGAGTACAAAATGCAGATCTTTTAGAGTTTAAATGACTATCACTTTCGAACAAGTAGATAAATATTGACAGACGATGAAAAAAGAAAATGTGGTATACAGAGACAATGGAATATTACCCAGCTACAGAAAGAATGCCGTTTTCCCATTTGCAGCAACACAGATGGACCTGTAGGATATTATGCTTCATGAATAAGTCAGCTAGAGAAAGACATTGTACGTTAGCACTTACATGTAGAATCTAAAAAATAAAACAAATGAATAAATGTAACAGAAACAGACTCACAGACATAGAGAACAAACTAGTAGTTACCTGTGGGGAGAGGGCAGTGGGGAGGGACTTACAGGAGTAGGGAATTAAGAGGCACAAATCACTATGTATAAAATAAAAAACTACAATGACATATGGTATAGCACAGGGAATATAGTCCATATCTTATAATAACTTTAAGTGGAATATAATCTATAAAAATATTGAATCACCATGTTGTACATCTGAAAGTAATACAATATTGTAAATCAACGGTACTTTGAATAAAATTACATGAAAATTTGAGATTTGCAGATAAAGGAGCATATTTGACTTGGTTTATAACATTTACAAAGTTAGTTCTGTAAAGATGTAATGTTAAAATTTTGGCAAAATCTGAATAGCACTGATGAGTTTATATATGAAATAACTATTTTATGAGAAGCATCCTATTAATGTAAAGCTAAAAGAGTTATCTCCTAATGAAAGGACCTACTTACCAATCTTGGAGAAATCAGCCTATGCTTACAAAAGGTAGTAAAAGTTTATTTTTGTAATCTGTCCAGAGAGAAGAGTTTCAGCATCTGAAAAGAATAATCTGTTGTGTCTTGTCCTAACTGGGGATATATACTTGCATATTTAAAATGACCAAAATAGGTCATTTCTGATTACTTTAAGATTTATTATTTATAATAAATAACTTATCCTCATTTTATTAGGTAATCAAACTGCAACATTCATTTTCTCAGGGATCCATAATCCTATATTATTAATTTCTAATTAATATTTGATTTTGCCTTCCCAATATCAGACCCTAAATTCAGGAAAACAAATTTTTCAAAGATACCTTTCACACTTGAACTACCTCTAAGTTTTCCCAGAGGACCCTTGGGCAATGACAAAGTTTTTTTTTTCTTAACCTTACAAAAAGAATGCTGGAAATATTTAGGTTTATTCACTACACCCCTTGTATAAACAGCTCAACACTATCAAAAAATGCATAGGAAGATTTGTCAGATCAAATGAGAAGCTCAGCCTTCCCTCATTTAATTTTTTATAGGTAAAATTTTATAAAGCTTGGTGATTGCATACCTATGGAAAGGCCCTGGATATACATCAATATCCTCACCCTCTGTCATATGTTCTTACCCTTATGTGAAACACTAATTAAATAAGATCAACATCCTATTGCATAATAGAAGATTCAAAGTTTCCTTCTTGTTGATCAAGTTTGTTAAATTAACTAGATTAACCACAGCCACTTGCCCTTACCCTCACCCAGTGGTCTATGGTTTCCTCTCATGCTTACCAAAAGACTGCTTAAATTACAGATGAGGATGTGCCTTTAACAAAGAAAGACAGTCTCAGAGCCTCACGGACAGAACTTTACCAGATACTCTTTACTCTTAATATTTCAAAGAATGGACTTACGGGCAGAGGCTGACAGAAAAGCTGGCATTATATAGGCAAGTATCATACAGTACTAGCAACTAAATCAGACTTTCAGGACTTCATTTAGTCCAGAAATAAATGACTATATGAAATCAAATTAATGACTCAAGACTAGAAGAATAAGAATTAATTATATAGAACTCATGGAACTGAAACTGGAAATCTGATTTCCAAATGAGGATATTTGTTTTGGAAAATTATTGGCATTAATCTTAATGTTCTATTTTCTGATGGGGAAAACCCTTTTACCATTCATCTTGATCTATCTCTAACCCTCAATTCAGTTGACTCCGATTTTGCAAACTAAATGAAACATTCTTTTAATGGCAGTTTGTTCTCCTTGGCCTCTCAGAATTCAGGAAGTGATATTTTTTTCTGAATCACTTTACTTCTTAATGGCAATAACATTATTTGCATACACTCAATAAGAATCTGTTTTCTGTTTCACTGGGATGTAATCAGACAAACAGACAATGCAATAGCAGCCAAATATAGAGTGTCTTACTTAAAAATAAGCCTCATTTCTTATTACAAGCTCTTTATAAAGGAAAAAGGGTTATAACCTCATATCTGAAGTTTATACCCAAAACCTCTCCTAAGAAGTTGATCTAGGACCTGTTTGTGGCTGATAGGACACCAACCTTACCGGCAGTAAGAAAGGTCACTGGATTGCCAGGAACCTTAGCAGATTTGGGAAAACTAAAGGAAAGAGAACTTTACCAACACTTACACATACACAGAGGATGAGATGGCTGGATGACATCACTGACTCGATGGACGCGAGTCTGAGTGAACTCCGGGAGTTGGTGATGGACAGGGAGGCCTGGTGTGCTGCGATTCATGGGGTTGCAAAGAGTCAGACACGACTGAGCGACTGAACTGAACTGAACTGAACACATGCTAAAGATGAAACCTGCTGTCAATGAACTTTAAGTCTGGTTTCTTTTCCTTAGAACAGAAGAGTAAATAAAAGCATTTAAGGAAGACCTCTGGAGAGATGAAGCCACTGACATCTTCGCTTAGATACCTCTATAAATTATCAGGTAGATTCTCTAGTTTTATCAATGAGAGTTGTTCAGTACAGTATAGTGCTAGGTTTGCTATTCACATACAAGGCCTTTATATGCTAATTACAACATTTTCTAACTTATCTCAAGGAATCAAGCCCAAATATAATGCCTTTTTGTGATCATGAAAAATATTTGCAGATTATGTATGGTAACAAAGAAACTGGTATCCCCACCTACAGGACACCAAGTTCTCTGGGGCATACACATTTGTCTTCATTCACTAGTATATGGATCAGGACATTTGGAAACTCTGTAAGGATAGACATTAACTTACCAAGAGCTGAAACTGATGCAGATAATTATTTTTCTAAAATTTCAAGAAAATTCTGTCCTATATAGATGTAAATAGTTTCAGTTCATTATAATCCAAAAGTTAAAATTTTACTGTCCGGTCGGGCATTAACTAGCTTTGTATGGGATTCAGAAATTTTATTCCAGCATACTACTTTTTAGTATGGAGAAGGCGATGGCACCCCACTCCAGTACTCTTGCCTGGAAAATCCCATGAACAGAGGAGCCTGGTAGGCTGCGGTCCATGGGGTCGCGAAGAGTCAGACACGACTGAGCGACTTCCCTTTCACTTTTCACTTTCATGCATTGGAGAAGGAAATGGCAAGCCACTCCAGTGTTCTTGCCTGGAGAATCCCAGGGACGGGGGAGCCTGGTGGGCTGCCGTCTATGGGGTCACATAGAGTCAGACACGACTGAAGTGACTTAGCAGCAGCAGCATTTTTTAGTAACTAAAATACTTTGATACTCTTATATTTCAGAATATCAGCTCTACCATCCTACTGCTTCCCACATTAAGGAAATCATTAATCATTAATGAATCAAAATAATCTGACAGGTATTCATCCTAAAAAACGTATGCTTAAAAGAAAACAGAATAGAAAAATGTGCCAGCTTGTTCTCATTCATTAGTGGGACTCTTCTGTTCCCTCTTACTATTTTCAATATTTTTATAATAATCATAAATCCACAGAAAAAGACAACTCAGTAACTTTGGGGGACATGCGAAGTTTGTAGTCATTATATGTATTAAGACATGGCTGAAGTATGATGTGTGGTGTGTGTGTGTATGTGTGTATATACAATGCAGAAAAAAGGTTGAGCACCACTGGGGCAACCTTTCAACTACTCAGATAACTTGCTATACAGAAAAACTTACTGCCTGATTCCCAGTGAGTTGTCATTTCACTGACTATTACCATCATAGCATATACATTCAAATTTGATGATGTAAATAATACATATCAGTTTTTCCTCATAGTCTTAAAAGTCCCTAAGACTTTTAAAGAAACTCAGTAAAATTCACAACTACCTTTGTTACATTTATCAAGAGTTTATACTTGTGAGGCCTCTGCAGAGCAATTTAATATAACATTAGGCACATATAGGCCTTCAAAACAGCCCTATGTGACTAATAATAATGATCTGGGAAGAGGAAGGTTAGCAGGAGGAAATCTAGGAAGGGACACCACCAGGAGCTGGCACACAGGGAAATTCCACACGCCCATGTGTATCCTTGGAGCTTGTCTCTAAGAAGCTGCTCAATGAAACAGTGAGGTCAAGTCAGATGAAGAGATTACCAATCGCTCCATTTCCTGCTCCCTGAGTCTCTCCTCCCTCTGCCGCCGGTGATAATCCATCAGGTCTTCTCGTCCGGAAATGGAGCTAATGCTGCTTTTCCGTTCCCGAAGGACAGGCTGGGGGGTTCCTGAGGCCTGTCTGAGGCTGTCCAAGTCTGCATCATCAAACTCGACAGATCCACACGAGAAGTTCCTTCTGGCTGCAAACGCTCGGTCCAGCTCCCCAGGAGGAAACGAATGACCAGGGCTGGTACCCGAGTAGGAAGCCCTGTCAAAGTCGTCAGAGGTGCAGGAGGAGGTGGAGGCCAGAAGCATCTTGCGAGCCACTCGAGGACTGGCAGGCACGCTGAGGGTGGAACTCACGTACGGACTGCCCTCGGAGGCAGAGGTTTTGTAGGGCAAAGCTCCTGAGCTCAAAGAAGAAAAATTCAGGTAATTGTCATTGTCTATGATGCTATGAGGTAGATCCTTTTCCCCCAGTTTCGTTCGTTTGGAATTGCCCAGAGAGCTTCTGGGAGGCAGACTGAGGGGTGCCAACTGGTTCTCAGTGGCTCTATGCAGTCTGGGGAGAGAGCGGCTGTAGGCGCCCATGTGACTCAGGCTGCCGCTAGAGTACTTCCTGGGTCTTAAACTGATGTTTTCAGATGCGGGGTCCCGGTGTCTGCTCAACTTGGGCTGAAATGTCAGGTTGTCCTGCATGCTTATTTTCCTGGCTTGCTTTGGGCTTGAAGGCATGCTGGCTGCCCCTGACCTGTTGATGGGCGAGGAGCCAGGGTCATTCAGGGAACTTCCATTCCACATGGTCAGGAGCGAGCCAGATGCTTTTCGGCCTTCCAGCCCTCCGAGAAAGTAGACATTGTCGTGGGATTTATTCCTTGAGCTATATTTGGAATAGGGAGGCTTCTCTGAAAGCCTCAAGGACCTTTCGGCGTCCCGGCCAAGAAAAGGATCAAAGTCTGCTCTCCCAAGTGCATATCCGCTAAGGGAGGGTGAAGTGCTGCGTAAAGGGGTGGGCGGTTTCATGGAAACACTTTTGTCACTTCCATCGCAAGAGAACTGCTTAGTTCCCTGAATTTTGGCCAAAGAAGGGCTACTTCTGACACTGGTTCCCAAAGGAGAAGGGCTTCTTTTAGCAGGCACAGGTTGTGAGAGGGTTAAATAGGAGCCAGAACAGTCTCCATTGGCTTTAAATCTCAGACTGGAAGAATACTTCTTTGGGTTCAAGCTCTCCATCATGTTTTGGGAATCGTTTTCGAGGGAATTCTCCGCAAAGCCTGCCTCTAAGCTACCATTCTGTAAATCCAGCGGCTTTTGCATGTGGCTCTGCTCTGCCATAATCTTGTTGGAATCTGCAAAGGGAAAAAAAAAGAGAGAGAGAGAGAGAGACATCTTTACTTAACAAATATTTAAAAAGACCAACCACTTGTTAGCCTACATGGGTACACAGATAGGCTGGCAATCCGATACGTTGCTGTTTTACTAATAAACCTAGTAAAGCTGTCCTGAAAAATGAAGATGACTAAAGACCACTGATCTGGGATGTTTTCTGAACAAAAGAAAAATAATTCAAGAGAACATCAGTGATATTTGAGAGGAACAAATCCCTAACACCAAGTACAGGTGCAAGATGAGGGGGTGGTACCTAAAAAAGACAATGACCCTTTAGTGTTCTAGTCCCTGGGGGACCACCTGCTTCCTGAGTACCTAGCAAACACCTGAAGGGATGAGGCAATGGGCTTTCCTTTAGATGTCTCTGTAAGAAACATTAACCACTCAGAAGTCCTAAGGAAACTAAATTCACATTCTAGCAGAGAAAGAAAATTTTATGATCAATAACATGAGGGTTAGAAGATGATTCTTTAAAAGAGGACTATAAGGGTTACCTTCTCAACAAAAAGACTTAAAAAATTTCCTGCACCCATCAGAAAAAGGCAGGTATTTACAATAGTAGAGGGAAGAGTGGTCCCCACATTCCTGACATATCAGTGTCAGGTAGAATATCTAGAAACCTGAAACTGATTATATCTTTCAAGTTCCCAGGCATCCCAAAGGCACCATGATCATCCTTGATCTAACTCTCTCCTCTCATGGAAACACCTTTCTCCTCTTTTTATACCCATATGAACCCACACATCCTTTGAGGTTCAGATTAATATTCTAGTTTCCACAATGAATAAAAGAATTTTTGAATGGATACACCTGTAAGAATGTTTTGGACCCTAGTTTGAACAATATTAACTTAAGAAACTAAAGTTATAGTCTATAAAAATGTCTTTTCATTATAAACTAACCCTGCCAATGTGAAAGGTTATATTTTAAACTGATCAAAATACTTGAAGTTATCATCAAAGTGAAAATGCAGTTTAAACATTCCCATTGAACTCAGGCACTGCTAAGACTGTCCTTCAACTTCTTAGGCACCTCAGACACCAGTTACTACATCTCTGTAATATGTAATATGTAAACAGAATCACATTTGGTTAGTAATAAATATCATAATGTGCTTGCTTCTGTGACTGACATACAAGTTTAAGGAAGAGGGTTATGTACAGTATTTCTATCATATCTCCAGTCCCTCCTGACTCCCACTGTCCCACAAGAGAGACACTCAATGAACACAAGTTTTCAATTATCCAGCCTTCCCTACTCCCTCCCAGCCTCAGATGGAGGATCTTCATCTTACTTGCTCAGGCTTACAGATTTCCTGGGCAAATGCAGGCAACCTAATAAGGAACTGCCTTTCACCCACAGAGTCGGGCCAAGAAACAGTCTGGCTGCTTTTTAAATTCTAATGATGGGCTGAGTCCTCATACCCTCAAAGCTGCAGCTTCCCCTCGACAAGCTCTGCCTTGGGGTCCTTCTCCTCCAACCCAAAGCCCTGCCCTTATGAAAAAAAAAAAAAACATAATTATCTTTTGAACTGGACCTCCAAAAAAAATTTTTTTTTTAAGATTCTCCTTTAGAATTGCTTCCCAGCTGGGGTCTGGCCCTGCCCTCTGGGTCTTGACAGGTCGCAAATGTCCCTCTCAACAACTGTCTACCAATTCTGACCTTGAAAGCAACACCAGTCTGGCTCAAGCTATATCTATCTCACCATGTCCCCCTTGGAGGACTGAAATCAAGATGACCTCTATCCAGTCTTGGTTCCTTCTATTTCTGACTAACTGTATCACATGTTGGTTTGCCATGTTGAAATTCCAGCAAACCATGGCCAATTCCCTCATGTCAAATTTTTTTGAATTGAGGAAACAAGGAAGTAGGTGGAACCTGAGAACATTACCATGCTATTCATTAAAAGGGAAAAAATACTCTAATTTTCCAACAATAGGGAGAAAATTAAAAGCCATAGTATGTCATGAGTGTATATGAAACCACTTAAAATCTTATTTTGAGGTATGTTTACAACATAAAAAGTACATTTAATGCTCAGTAAATTTTTAAAAACCATACATACAATGAATGCAGCCTTATATACGCACCCACCTATACTCAACAATTACACACAGATGTTTAAGCCAGAATCCAAGGAGTCATCATTGGTTTCCTCTATCATTTTATCCTCTATCCTCTACCATCTGTCACTTCTTCATTCCCTCCTTTCTCATTTTATCCATCAACAAATCCTATCAACACTGTCCTTAAAACACTGTCTGAATCTGATCATTTCTTGGTATTTCCATTGCTACCCCCTTATTACAGGCCAGTATCTTCTCTTTCCTCTTCCATATGCTATATGCTCATTTTACAACAATAACAATGGAATGAAAAAAATCACACTAGTGATTTTTAATTCCTCTTTCGCCAACTAGTTTGTATTTTCCACATTTTATACCATGTGTTTGGGTTGCCTTTACAATGAATGAAAATATCAGTGTAAAATACTAACTTACAATCTGAAGCAATACTTCACTATTAAGTTGAGTAGATGTTCATTTTTCCTAAGCTCTTGTCCAATTTTTGAGCCAGACGCTAATTCTTCCAAAAAAAAAAAANGAATCGTTTTCGAGGGAATTCTCCGCAAAGCCTGCCTCTAAGCTACCATTCTGTAAATCCAGCGGCTTTTGCATGTGGCTCTGCTCTGCCATAATCTTGTTGGAATCTGCAAAGGGAAAAAAAAAGAGAGAGAGAGAGAGAGACATCTTTACTTAACAAATATTTAAAAAGACCAACCACTTGTTAGCCTACATGGGTACACAGATAGGCTGGCAATCCGATACGTTGCTGTTTTACTAATAAACCTAGTAAAGCTGTCCTGAAAAATGAAGATGACTAAAGACCACTGATCTGGGATGTTTTCTGAACAAAAGAAAAATAATTCAAGAGAACATCAGTGATATTTGAGAGGAACAAATCCCTAACACCAAGTACAGGTGCAAGATGAGGGGGTGGTACCTAAAAAAGACAATGACCCTTTAGTGTTCTAGTCCCTGGGGGACCACCTGCTTCCTGAGTACCTAGCAAACACCTGAAGGGATGAGGCAATGGGCTTTCCTTTAGATGTCTCTGTAAGAAACATTAACCACTCAGAAGTCCTAAGGAAACTAAATTCACATTCTAGCAGAGAAAGAAAATTTTATGATCAATAACATGAGGGTTAGAAGATGATTCTTTAAAAGAGGACTATAAGGGTTACCTTCTCAACAAAAAGACTTAAAAAATTTCCTGCACCCATCAGAAAAAGGCAGGTATTTACAATAGTAGAGGGAAGAGTGGTCCCCACATTCCTGACATATCAGTGTCAGGTAGAATATCTAGAAACCTGAAACTGATTATATCTTTCAAGTTCCCAGGCATCCCAAAGGCACCATGATCATCCTTGATCTAACTCTCTCCTCTCATGGAAACACCTTTCTCCTCTTTTTATACCCATATGAACCCACACATCCTTTGAGGTTCAGATTAATATTCTAGTTTCCACAATGAATAAAAGAATTTTTGAATGGATACACCTGTAAGAATGTTTTGGACCCTAGTTTGAACAATATTAACTTAAGAAACTAAAGTTATAGTCTATAAAAATGTCTTTTCATTATAAACTAACCCTGCCAATGTGAAAGGTTATATTTTAAACTGATCAAAATACTTGAAGTTATCATCAAAGTGAAAATGCAGTTTAAACATTCCCATTGAACTCAGGCACTGCTAAGACTGTCCTTCAACTTCTTAGGCACCTCAGACACCAGTTACTACATCTCTGTAATATGTAATATGTAAACAGAATCACATTTGGTTAGTAATAAATATCATAATGTGCTTGCTTCTGTGACTGACATACAAGTTTAAGGAAGAGGGTTATGTACAGTATTTCTATCATATCTCCAGTCCCTCCTGACTCCCACTGTCCCACAAGAGAGACACTCAATGAACACAAGTTTTCAATTATCCAGCCTTCCCTACTCCCTCCCAGCCTCAGATGGAGGATCTTCATCTTACTTGCTCAGGCTTACAGATTTCCTGGGCAAATGCAGGCAACCTAATAAGGAACTGCCTTTCACCCACAGAGTCGGGCCAAGAAACAGTCTGGCTGCTTTTTAAATTCTAATGATGGGCTGAGTCCTCATACCCTCAAAGCTGCAGCTTCCCCTCGACAAGCTCTGCCTTGGGGTCCTTCTCCTCCAACCCAAAGCCCTGCCCTTATGAAAAAAAAAAAAAACATAATTATCTTTTGAACTGGACCTCCAAAAAAAATTTTTTTTTTAAGATTCTCCTTTAGAATTGCTTCCCAGCTGGGGTCTGGCCCTGCCCTCTGGGTCTTGACAGGTCGCAAATGTCCCTCTCAACAACTGTCTACCAATTCTGACCTTGAAAGCAACACCAGTCTGGCTCAAGCTATATCTATCTCACCATGTCCCCCTTGGAGGACTGAAATCAAGATGACCTCTATCCAGTCTTGGTTCCTTCTATTTCTGACTAACTGTATCACATGTTGGTTTGCCATGTTGAAATTCCAGCAAACCATGGCCAATTCCCTCATGTCAAATTTTTTTGAATTGAGGAAACAAGGAAGTAGGTGGAACCTGAGAACATTACCATGCTATTCATTAAAAGGGAAAAAATACTCTAATTTTCCAACAATAGGGAGAAAATTAAAAGCCATAGTATGTCATGAGTGTATATGAAACCACTTAAAATCTTATTTTGAGGTATGTTTACAACATAAAAAGTACATTTAATGCTCAGTAAATTTTTAAAAACCATACATACAATGAATGCAGCCTTATATACGCACCCACCTATACTCAACAATTACACACAGATGTTTAAGCCAGAATCCAAGGAGTCATCATTGGTTTCCTCTATCATTTTATCCTCTATCCTCTACCATCTGTCACTTCTTCATTCCCTCCTTTCTCATTTTATCCATCAACAAATCCTATCAACACTGTCCTTAAAACACTGTCTGAATCTGATCATTTCTTGGTATTTCCATTGCTACCCCCTTATTACAGGCCAGTATCTTCTCTTTCCTCTTCCATATGCTATATGCTCATTTTACAACAATAACAATGGAATGAAAAAAATCACACTAGTGATTTTTAATTCCTCTTTCGCCAACTAGTTTGTATTTTCCACATTTTATACCATGTGTTTGGGTTGCCTTTACAATGAATGAAAATATCAGTGTAAAATACTAACTTACAATCTGAAGCAATACTTCACTATTAAGTTGAGTAGATGTTCATTTTTCCTAAGCTCTTGTCCAATTTTTGAGCCAGACGCTAATTCTTCCAAAAAAAAAAAAAGGTTAGACCTTGCAGATGCCGCCACCCCGGAGCCTCCCTTGCTGTCTAACCATGGTCAACCCCACTGTGTTCTTCGACATCGCTGTCGACGGCGAGCCCTTGGGCCGCGTCTCTTTTGAGCTGTTTGCAGACAAAGTTCCAAAGACAGCAGAAAACTTTCGTGCTCTGAGCACCGGAGAGAAAGGATTTGGTTATAAAGGTTCCTGCTTTCACAGAATAATCCCGGGATTTATGTGCCAGGGTGGTGACTTCACAGCCACAATGGTACTGGTGGCAAGTCCATCTATGGCGGGAAATTTGATGATGAGAATTTCATTCTGAAGCATACAGGTCCTGGCATCTTGTCCATGGCAAATGCTGGCCCCAACACAAACGGTTCCCAGTTTTTCATCTGCACTGTCAGGACTGAGTGGTTGGATGGCAAGCATGTGGTCTTCGGCAAGGTGAAAGAGAGCATGAATATTTTGGAAGCCATGGAGCGCTTTGGGGCCAGGAATGGCAAGACCAGCAAGAAGATCACCATTGCTGACTGTGGACAAATCTAATAAATTTGACTTGTATTTTACTTAACCACCAGACCATTCCTTCTGTAGCCCAGGAGAGCACCCCTTCACCCCATCTGCTCGAAATATCCTATAATCTTTGTGCTCTCGCTATAGTTCTTTGGGTTCTATATTTTCCTTATCTCCCTCCAAGTTTAGCTGGATTGCAAAGTTAAATTTATGATTATGAAATAAAAACTAAACAATTAAAAAAAAAAGGTTAGAACTTCTTGATTAGACTAACTTAATATGTCAGTTGAAGACTTTGATGTTTTCTTTCAAATCTAAAAGATTCAGGGGAAAATCATAATTATACAAATCTGATGGGTCAGACAGTAAAGAATCTATCTGCAATGCAGGAGACCCAGGTTTGCTTCCCAGGTGGGAAGATCCCCTGTAGAAGGGATTGGATACCCATCCCACTGTTCTTGCCTGGGGAATTCTATGGACAGAGGAGCCTAGCAGGCTATAGTCTATGGGGCCACAAAGAGTCAGACACAACTGAGCAACTAATACTTTCACTTTACTGTGACCATTTCATACTTTATACATCTGAAAGTGTAAAATCAAAAGTAACTAATATATATCCCTAATCACTTCCCTAATATGAATAAATGAACAGTGTTACCCAAAAGGTCTCCAGATGTTTGTTGAATATAGCTTAGATAATAATGTTAGTATGCTCAATTTTTTAATGTAGTTATTAGATTATTTCATTACTTGAGGTGACTCTGCTCATGGTATAGAAAAAATTAAAATACTAACAGGTAGTTTTAGGTACTTCATTCATTAATTATGTATTAAGTGCCTACCATATCTCAAAAGCCTCTTGATGAAAGTGAAAGAGGAGAGTGAAAAAGTTGGCTTAAAGCTCAACATTCAGAAAACGAAGATCATGGCATCTGGTCCCATCACTTCATGGGAAATAGATGGGGAAACAGTGGAAACAGTGTCAAACTTTATTTTTTGGGCTCCAAAATCACTGCAGATGGTGACTGCAGCCATGAAATTAAAAGACACGTACTCCTTGGAAGGAAAGTTATGACCAACCTAGATAGCATATTCAAAAGCAGAGACGTTACTTTGCCAACTAAGGTCCACCTAGTCAAGGCTATGGTTTTTCCTGTGGTCATGTATGGATGTGAGAGCTGGACTGTGAAGAAAGCTGAGTGCCAAAGAATTGATGCTTTTGAACTGTGGTGTTGGAGAAGACTCTTGAGAGTCCCTTGGACTGCAAGGAAATCCAACCAGTCCATTCTAAAGGAGATCAACCCTGGGTGTTCTTTGGAAGGACTGATGCTAAAGCTGAAACTCCAATACTTTGGCCACCTCTTGTGAAGAGCTGACTCATTGGAAAAGACTCTGGTGCTGGGAGGGATTGGGGGCAGGAGGAGAAAGGGACAACAGAGGATGAGATGGCTGGATGGCATTACTGACTCGATGGACATGAATTTGAGTGAACTCCGAGAGTTGGTGATGGACAGGGAGGCCTGGCATGCTGCAATTCACGGGGTCACAAAGAGTTGGACACGACTGAGTGACTGAACTGAATTGAACATCTCAGACACTGGCTTAACAGGCATTGGTGTTGCTCAGTATTATTCCTGTTCTTTCCTTTCAGAAACACTGCAGTGTTGTTTTTCCTCATCCTTATAACATTAGGTGAGGCTATGTCCCTTGCTTTGATCAATGAAATATGAGAGAAAGTGATGTGTCAATTCCAAGCTGAAACATCAAGAGCTGGTATGATTCACCATTTCCATACCCATCTTGTGTCCAAGTCTGTAAAGGCTTCCTTAGCCTACCTCCCTCAGTGATGATAATGGGGAAGAGGGCCTTTGCCAATCCAAGATTGTCTTAAGCCACTGAGATTTGAGAGTTGTTTGTTATTATGAAGGTGCTAATCTTCATTAAGTGCCTACTATAAACCAGGCTTTGAGCTAGGCCCTGGAAAGTATGTGGTCAAAGATAGTATTTCCTGCTAATACATAGCTTACAATCCAAAGTGGAAAATACATATATGAATAAATGCTATACAATGTAATGCATGCCTTAATAGAGGACTGATTGACAGGTTGGTAAAGGATTGACTGACAGATGGAGGGGAGCTAACCCGGTGAGAGGGACAGTCTGGGTAAGTTATGATAGGAAGAAATGACAATGGAGTTAAGTCCCACTGAAAGAAAGAGAATCTGATGGGTATTATCCAATGATAGCATAAAGTTACCTCCACACCTAAAATTTTGAGGTTTTAAAAATATAAACAAAATCTCAAGCCCATCTGAGGTCTGACTACTGGTACATCCAGGAAACATTCTGTCTCTGACAGAATTAATAACAAAAATTGTGTAGAAAAAAAGCAAGTTACTGTCTATATTTATTAACTATGTATTTCTCTCTCATAGTTACCTAAATCTTTTCCCATCTACATCATCATGTAAGATATGTTCTGTGGGGTCCAAGTCTATGCCTATCTTAAGTGTGGTTTAAATCTGACAGCAATCCTCCAACCATTTAGTGTATTTTAGACAAGGATACAAAGGGAAATCCGTTAAGTCAGATGTTAGAATAACAAGAGAAGAACTAAAACCAGTTAGTGGGCAAAGCTCTGGTTGTAAGGTAATGCATACAAAATAGGAAACAGAATTAAGTGCAAGATAGGAATCCAGAAAGCAAGCCAGAGCAGATGCTGTGCAATGGAAGTCAGAAACTAAGCCCTGAGCCCAGAACTCTGCATTTTCAAAATGTACTCTAATGGTACAGAATTGAATGGTTAACACCTCATGTCAAAATGAATACATAAAAGTTTAACTTATGACTAAGCATTATATGACATTAATGTCATCTTAGATGATAAGATGTGTTAATATATTTCAACCTGTTTGCAGTTGCAAACGCTGCTCAATCACCCAAATGAAATAGTACCAAACTGTTTCTTCTTCCTTTGAGCCAACAAAACTAGAAAGTATCAAACTACTATAGGGTATTCTTACAACCCTACAGGAATACTTGGTCCCCCCTCCTCCTTATATGTACTTTTTTTTAATCAAAAAATGTGGGAATTCCCAGCCAGTCCAGTGGCTAGGACTTCACGCTTCCACTGGAGGGGGCATAGATTTGATTCCTGGTCAGGG
This sequence comes from Oreotragus oreotragus, assembly GCA_006410675.1. NCBI lineage: Eukaryota > Metazoa > Chordata > Mammalia > Artiodactyla > Bovidae > Oreotragus > Oreotragus oreotragus. Next base: position 59,395 of record SJYX01021788.1, on the reverse strand, counting down.
AACTAAGATCCTGCATGCTGCACAACACAGCCAATTCAGCCAGAAAGGAAAAATAATAATAATAATAATATAATTATTGACGCAGTTTAGCTGGCCAAACAAAATACCAAAATATTCCACAGTAGTGCTGGCTGAAAGGTTAGGTTCACAGTCTGCAAGGAAGAGACAAGTAGGCCATTTGCAAATAAAAAATCACATCCAAGAAACAGTCATGCAACACTTCTCCACCATACATATTGCAGAAGTTACAGATGATTTGGATCGAAGAACCTTCTAGAGGATATTTTAAGGTATTCATGCTCCATAGTCTATATTTTTTCATTTCAACCTTTTTGGGTTTGTTAATGATGTGTAAGAAGTTGTGCATTTAAAGATTTGTCATCAAGTATAAACATGTAATTCACTCAAGTTACTGAAGCTGAGTATACCAGCCATAGCTGAATATATATGTATGGATCCTTGTGTCAGTTTGAGATCTTCAAGACTTAATTCCACAAATCAATTCTACTCAAAAGGTGGAGAATCACACAGGTGACTTTCTGACCCTAGGAGTGACAATAGTGGGTCATGATACCTCTCTCCTTCCCTAGAGTATTCTTTTCATCGTGGGTGAGATCATAAGAGTGGAGGCCTAGAGATGGGAAGAGTATTGGGAAACATACAACAGGAAGTAGTAACATATTTTCAATGAGATGAAACGAAGGCAAGGAGAGCAGAGGCAGGAGGGCAGAGGGTATACAATGGGAAGCACTGGGTTTGATTCTCCAGGAGAGAGGGAGATAGTGAAGTGATAGACCCTGCAGATAATGCATCAGAGACTGCAGTTGAGGTGAGGGAAAGCAGGCAGGGGAAGAACCAGAACAGTGGGAAGTGAAAAGGGGTTATCAAACTGACACACAAGTGGAAGCGCAGCGGGAAAGAAGTCTGTGCTAACACGTGTAAAAGAGGAGGCAGGAAGATTCCACGGTTTCCAGACTGGATTCTTGACCTCCACTGCTGTTTCTTTTTGGTTTCCTGGTGGCTCAGAGGGTAAAGCATCTGCCTGCAAGGCGGGAGACCTCAGTTCTATCACTGGGTCGGGAAGATCCCCTGGGGAAGGAAATGGCAACCCACTCCAGTACTCTTGCCTGGAGAATCCCGTGGACGGAGGAGCTGTAGTAGGCTACAGCCCAAGGGGTTGCAAAGAGTCGGACACGACTGAGCGATTTCACTTTCACATTTTTGTAAACAAAAAAGAAGTTTAAGGGAAATTATAAAATCACTGCATTATGTTATTGTGGAAGCAAAACAGTCCCTAGGCCCCTAATGGCTCCATACACTTTATGCAGATGAACAGAAAGAAAGGGAAGAAGCCATCTGGTGCCCATCTGAGAGAAAAGACAACCTGGGGACGTCTAAACAGGAAAGAAGTTAGTGTGTGTTGAAATGTCTGAGCTTATTTTTCAATCCATAAATTTAATCCCTCCAGAGCTCTTGTTATTTTTATCACCTGAAATGTATATCATCTGATTGTCAATTAGAGAATGCCAGGAGTCACTTAGAGATCTTTGGAAGGTAGCATAGCAAGTCACAGTACATTTTTCCCTTGAGAAGTAAATTATTGGAAAAACTAATCTCAAGGATGATGTTTGCAAGTTTCTTGCTGGATTCTTTTTTTTTTTTTTTGGCACAATGCTGGTGTGCGTTTTAAAAGATAATTTTCCAGCTCTATTTGTACCAAATAACATCATAGTGAGGTTAATCCTAACCAAACTGTAAGTCACCAATGGTGAGCTTCAGAGCCCTGTGATGGCCAGAGCTGTAGGGATCTGGGTTTCAAGATAATGAAAACACACCCAGGAGCAAAGTTTTAAAAACAAACAAATTAAAATGAAGCATCTGTTGTGTTGTGTGTACTGTGTTAGAGGACAGAGATTTAAAGTCTGGCCTATATATATAAATTCAGTTTTCCAGGTAATTTACACCAAGAGTTTGGAGAATCCTTAAAAAATAAAACATGTAACTTGTCATTTTATATTGCCATGCACAAACACTTCTCAGGATCATACAATACAGCAGGAATTAATCAAAAGGGGACTGCTAGAGCAAGTCACCAAAAAGCAGAAATCTTTTCATATTGCTAAGAAAAGGATGTAGATTGGCGTGGCATGTTGGCATGCTCACTTGGTTGTGTCCGACTCTTTGCAACCTCATGGACTGTACCCCGGCAGGCTCCTCTGTTCATGGAATTCTCCAGGCCAGAATACTGGAGTGGGTTGCCATTCCCTTCTCCAGGGAATCTTCCTGACCCAGGGATAGAACATGTCTCTTCTGCACTGGCAGGTGGATTCTCTTTTTTTTCAGACAGATTCTTTATCACTGAGCCACTGGGTACAGAAGCAAATTCAGAACAAGAATCTTAAAACTCAGGAGGGTTTAGGTTAAAATTTCCACCTTATGAAAAAGTTTGAGTTTCTGTCTTGTCCTACTGGGGCCTTAGAGCTGAGGAACTGACTCTGGGAGCATATTTTCTCACAGACAGTGGTTGAAGACTGGTGTTTAAGCTCTCCCAGTGCACTGGTGGTCCACAGGCCAGCCTCTTTCAGCACTGATGTTTATGGTATGGCAATGTTTTAAAGCGTACACTGATGACACGTAATTGAATTCAGACACCGGCTTAGAGCAGTCTGTCAGAAGCAGTGCCATTGTCTGTGTGTGTATGGTGGGGAGGGTTGTGGGGGCAGATTCTGTGATGACGATAGGGCCCGAGGGAGGAAGCTTTAGAGGACTGAATAGGGAAAATGAAGAAATCTATTACAGCCCTAAACTCCAAGCTTCAGACCGGAGAAGAATGGACACAAAACCTTCCTTTTCCCACTAATCTCAACATGAAAACGTGACGGGGGGAGGGTAAGTAGAAGCTTCAGAACACACACTTCCTTGTCTAGCAATATGCTCATTTCAGAGACCCTGAAGCAGCCTCTGTTCCCCACCCTCTGTTATCCAAACACCATCCTCAGTTAAACCCTCAGTCCTCTCAACTCTGCTTTTACAAACATACACTCCTTTTTCACAAGTATTTCCTCTCATCACTAAATCCTCAACCTCTGGCATCTCTGCACACAAACCACACCTCTCCACACAACCCCACACCCATTGGCAAACACCTCCCTCTCCAGCATATATTCCCAGATGCTCTCTTCTTCAAAGAACCCCTCCCATCCAGCATCCCAAACCTGGAGCCTCCCCACAGTCTCAGCCCCCACCTGCATAGAAGTTCATCTCCCACTCATACAACCCAGCTTCCTAATCGCTGTTCCTTTAAACTCTCCCACCACACCCAAGATCTTACATCTCAGTGCAGGAAAGAAAAAAATTTTTTTTAATAAAATAAAAAAACAAACCAAAAACCTGTGAGTAGACATAGTGCCCTTATTGGTTCTTTGAAAACAAACAGAGCAGCAAATAGACTGTCATTCCTTGTTCCTTACACCATGTTCTTTATCATTTAATGATCTGCCTCTTTGAACAAATAATTATTATCTACTAGATACATGTAGATAGGCTGATTATCTCCAAGGAGGAGACTTTTATCTCTCAAAAAATCCAGAAAAGCAGTATCACAGGAACAAATATATTTTAATGGCAGCATAAGCAGGATGTTTGGTTCCTGCAGACTGAGCCTGTTGCAACAGTAAATCTAATGTGTGCAGATGCACACACACACTCACAGACATACAGACAGACACGCACGGCCCACACGCCTAGAGCAGTCTAAAAGGCACAAAGGCTTTGTGACTGCCAGAGGAGGCTCTTCAGAACCCAGGTAAGCTGAGGCACCCTCAGAAGTTGCCAGGTGTCGGGGTGATGCACAGCGGGCTGGGGAGAAAGGGAGGACCACTGGAATGCCAACAGGATCTTAGGACACTGATCACACAGTTTCTTTCTGGATTTCCCTGTTTTCCCTTTTGATTTTTATTTGATTGTGTTTTGAAAAACATCTAAAAGAAGAGGTAAGGGAGACCATTAAGGAATGAACAAAAGTATCATATGATGCCACAGGGCGGAAGGAAGCACAGAAGGGAATGGAGAGTGATGAGGGGGTGGGGGAGGCAATGAGAGATGGAAGAAGCGATGACAAAAAGTAAAACAAACAAAAAAGCTTCAGCTTCTTCCTGTCACACTAAAGTGGTCTAACCCCATGATGGCTTTCCAGGTGGCTCGATGGTAAAGAATCCGCCTGCCAATGCAAGAGACAAAAGAGACGTGAGTTCGATCCCTGAGTCGGGAAGATCCCCTCAGTATAAAATGGCAACCTACTCCAGTATTCTTGCCTGGGAAATCCCATGGACAGAGGAGCCTGGCAGGTTGTAGTCCATGGGGTTGCAAAGAGTCAGACACATCTGAGCAACTGAGCACAACAAGCTGGCACAGGAACCCCATGCTACCATTCCTTTCTGTCATTTCTAGCCTACTGAAGTCTAAGCTCTGCCAAAAAAAACCACTCTCCAATGGTTCCTAACGGTAACCACAATCAATAGCAATAACCATATTCAAATGAAGATCTGTATCCCCTGTGATCAGAAGCGACTTTTTACAAAGTCTAGATTGTATTATATTAGGAATTATCAAGAATCTTTGAGGACTCATTAAAGAAAGTAAAACATCGATTATAGAGATTTTAAATAATTTTGTGCCAGTTTCTTGAATAAAACTTGTCTGTATGAACTTGAAAATATTCTTTAACTATCTAAGAAATTTGGCACCGAATTTCCTACAATAACTGTTCAGCCAGTGAGGCAGGCAGGGGAGGAAGGACAAAAAACAGGAACAACCTCAAAAATCAACTGGGTCATTCAAATTCCCTACCTACCTGCAGAATTCCTGACTTTTACCTAAATATGCCAGATTTACATTTTTATGAATAAAATACTACAGTACTTCGAATTTGCTTGATAACAATCTATGTTTTGGGGAAGTTAAGTTCTACAGATGAAACAAGATTATCTTATGTACATAACTTGAAACTGAATGATGGGTACTTGGGATTTCACTGTATTATCCTTCTAATTTTTATGTACATTTACAATTCTCCATAACAAAATATTTAAAAAGTAAAAGATGCATGCATTCTAAAAATCAAATATGAATAAAAATATATGAATATACACTGACTTAAAAATTATACTGGCTCACTTTACAAAGAGGGATGTGTTTATACCAGTGGCTCCTGGCTGATTTTTTAAAAAGCACGAAATACTAATCCTCTATCATGTTGAATTAAGCTCCTAAAAGCTTATTCTATAAACTTAACTTGAAGAAACTTAAAAGGAAATGCCCTGTCTAGTATTCAGTTCAGTTCAGTTCAGTCGCTCAGTCGTGTCCGACTCTTTGCGACCCCATGAATCGCAGCACGCCAGGCCTCCCTGTCCATCACCAACTCCCGGAGTTCACTCAGACTCCAGTCCATCGAGTCAGTGATGCCATCCAGCCATCTCATCCTCGGTCGTCCCCTTCTCCTCCTGCCCCCAATCCCTCCCAGCATCAGAGTCTTTTCCAATGAGTCAACTCTTTGCATGAGGTGGCCAAAGTACTAGAGTCTCAGCTTTAGCATCATTCCTTCCAAAGAAATCCCAGGGCTGATCTCCTTCAGAATGGACTGGTTGGATCTCCTTGCAGTCCAGGAGACTCTCAAGAGTCTTCTCCAACACCACAGTTCAAAAGCATCAATTCTTCAGTGCTCAGCCTTCTTCCCAGTCCAACTCTCACATCCATACATGATCACAGGAAAAACCATAGCTTTGACTAGAAGGACCTTAGTCGGCAAAGTAATGTCTCTGCTTTTGAATATGCTATCTAGGTTGCTCATAACTTTTCTTCCACGGAGTAAGTGTCTTTTAATTTCATGGCTGCAATCACCATAGGGCTTTAAATACCACTAGTTTGTCAAAATAACTGGCCTGAGGTTTCAGTTAGATAATTGGCAGCATTTTAAGGAAAAGGTATGAATAATGTTCCACTTAAATGGGGTTATGCTGACATGCTTTCTGATTGGAACAGAATGCTTTTCTGTGTGAATATTTATGTAAATACACTGTTAATATAAAAGTCAGTGAAACCCACATGCTGTCCATATCAGCAGATGAAAATAAAGGAGAATAAACAATGGTTTGATTTGCAATAATTTCTTACCTGTTCCCCCCCGTAATTGTGAATACAACAACCAGTCCGTCTAACTTTATTTTTATTTAAATTATTATTCTGACTTTTCTGAGTGCTATAGGAAAACCTTGAAGTCTCTATATTTTTCCATGAAAAAGGGAAAAATCAGTTTAAATGAAGATTTTTAATGAAACAAATCCCTTATGATTATACAGTGGAAGTGAGAAATAGATTTAAGGGCCTAGATCTGATAGATAGAGTGCCTGATGAACTATGGAATGAGGTTCATGACATTGTACAGGAGACAAGGATCAAGACCATCCCCATGGAAAAGAATTGCAAAAAAACAAAATGGCTGTCTGGGAAGCCTTACAAATAGCTGTGAAAAAAAAAAAGAGAAGTGAAAAGCAAAGGAGAAAAGGAAAGATATAAGCATCTGAATGCAGAATTCCAAAGAACAGCAAGAGCAGATAAGAAAGCCTTCTTCAGCNAAACGCAAAAAAGCAAAATGGCTGTCTGGGGAGGCCTTACAAATAGCTGTGAAAAGAAGAGAAGTGAAAAGCAAAGGAGAAAAGGAAAGATATAAGCATCTGAATGCAGAATTCCAAAGAACAGCAAGAGCAGATAAGAAAGCCTTCTTCAGCGATCAATCCAAAGAAATAGAGGAAAAGAACAGAGTGGGAAAGACTAGAGATCTCTTCAAGAAAATTAGAGATACCAAGGGAATATTTCATGCAAAGATGGGCTCAATAAAGGACAGAAATGGTCTGGACCTAACAGAAGCAGAAGACATTAAGAAGAGGTGGCAAGAACACACGGAAGAACTGTACAAAAAAGATCTTCACACCCAGATAATCACGATGGTGTGATCACTCACCTAGAGCCAGACATCCTGGAATGTGAAGACAAGTGTGCCTTAGAAAGCATCACTACGAACAAAGCTCGTGGAGGTGATAGAATTCCAGTTGAGCTATTTCAAATCCTGAAAGATGATGCTGTGAAAGTCCGCCACTCAATATGCCAACAAATTTGGAAAACTCAGCAGTGGCCACAGGAATGGAAACAATCTATTTTCATTCCAATCTCAAAGAAAGGCAATGCCAAAGAATGCTCAAACTACCGCACAGTTGCACTCATCTCACATGCTAGTAAAGTAATGCTCAAAATTCTCCAAGACAGGCTTCAGCAATATGTGAACCGTGAACTTCCTGATGTTCAAGCTGGCTTTAGAAAAGGCAGAGGAACCAGAGATCAAATTGCTAACATCTGCTGGATCATGGAGAAAGCAAGAGAGTTCCAGAAAAACATCTATTTCTGCTTTATTGACTATGCCAAAGCCTTTGACTGTGTGGATAACAGTAAACTGTGGACAATTCTGAGAGAGATGGGAATACCAGACCACCTGACCTGCCTCTTGAGAAATCTGTATGCAGGCCAGGAAGCAACAGTGAGATCTGGACATGGAACAACAGACTGGTTCCAAATAGGAAAAGGAGTACGTCAAGGCTGTATATAGTCACTCCTCTTATTTAACTCATATGCAGAGTACATCATGAGAAATGCTGGACTGGAAGAAACACAAGCTGGAATCAAGACTGCTGGGAAAAATATCAATAACCTCAGGTAGGCAGATGGCACCACCCTTATGGAAGAAAGTGAAAAGGAACTAAAATGCTTCTTGATGAAAGTGAAAGAGGAGAGTGAAAAAGCTGGCTTAAAGCTCAACATTCAGAAAACGAAGATCATGGCAACCGGTCCCATCACTTCATGGGAAATAGATGGGGAAACAGTGGAAACAGTGTCAAACTTTATTTTTTGGGGCTCCAAAATCACTTCAGATGGTAACTGCAGCCATGTAATTAAAAGACACTTACTCTTGGAAGAAAAGTTATGACCAACATAGATAGCATATTGAAAAGCAGAGACATTACTTTGCCAACTAAGGTCCATCTAGTCAAGGCTATGGTTTTTCCAGTAGTCATATATGGATGTGAGAGTTGGACTGTGAAGAAGGCTGAGTGCCGAAGAATTGATGGTTTTGAACCGTGGTGTTGGAGAAGACTCTTGAGAGTCCCTTGGACTGCAAGGAGATCCAACCAGTCCATTCTGAAGGAGATCAGCCCAGGAGATCCCCCGAAGGGATTTCTTTGGAAGGAATGATGCTAAAGCTGAAACTCGAGTATTTGGCCACCTCATGCGAAGAGTTGACTCATTGGAAAAGACTTTGATCCAGGAGGGATTTGGGGCAGGAGGAGAAGGGGACGACAGAGGATGAGATGGCTGGATGGCATCACTGACTCGATGGATGTGAATCTGAGTGAACTCCGTTAGTTGGTGATGGACAGAGAGGCCTGGCGTGCTGCGATTCATGGGGTTGCAAAGAGTCAGATACAACTGAGCGACTGAACTGAACTGAACTGATGTTTGTTGAGAGTAAATAACCCCATGAGGACCAAACAGTAGCTTGGTAGAGAATTTTTTTTTACCTCATCTTATCAGATGTTGTGGCCCAGATGGTAAAGAATCTGCCTGTAATGTGGGAAACCTGGGTTTGATCCCTGGGCTGGGAAGATTCCCTGGAGGGGGACATGGCAACCTACTCCAGTATTCTTGCCTGGAGAATTCCATGGACAGAGGAGCCTGGCAGGCTACAATCCATGGTGTTGCACTGTTGGACATGACTGAGCAGCAAAGCATATAGCTCACAGATCAAAGTAGTGTTCAAGAACGTGTCATTTTCTTGTCACTCCAGCCAAAGACTTCACTGTCTAAAAAGCCAGGCTCTGCACCTCATTTTGTTGACTCTTACTTCTTTCCATAATCACCCTTCTCTTTGTTCAGTCTACCACTGTTTGGTCTTTTCTCCTTTCATTCTTATTAATAAGAACAATTCAAAAGCATGTCAATAAATACTAAGTTTATTCTTAACATTCATAACTTTATTCTTTGAATTTTCTCTGGTGCGTCAACCATTGTCATTGCCTTTAATCTCATTCTTTGTTCTTTTCTTTGTTGTACTATATTTGGTTTTCAGTCACTTAGAAGTTATTTATATTCAGGAATTAGAGATCATGGAAATTAGAGCTGAAATCATCTTAGTTGTCAAATCTGGGTATAAGAATAATAGAGGTTTTTTTTTTTTTTTAAATACTAAAGTCAGATTCATTCTTTCTTTTTTTTAAATCAGGTAGTTTGAAGTAGTCTAGAGATCAATCCTTAGAGTCAAAAGTCAATGCTTCTAGTAAGAATAGAAGAGTACGTGCACTTGATTTCCCTTCCCTGAATCATTTGAAATGGAGGAAAAAAAAAATCAAGAATCAGCAGTATCAGTATACCATAAATTATGCAGAATATGAAATTTAGTCTAAATTGCTGTGATGTGATAAGCACCTCTCAGATACTGCTATATTATGACATTTCTCTCTCTCAAAAAAAAAAAGAGGTCAGCCAAACAGTAGCCATAGGCATATAAGTATGCTTGTGCACACAGGCAAGCATGTGCACACGTGTGCACACACACAGAAAAGGAAAAGAAAGGCAAGAAAAGGAAAAAAGAAATGTAAGTTTCTGCAGGCAGAGCACCAGAAAAAATAAAAGCAGCTTGAAGTTGATGTAGCATGACAGAAGAAGAGACACAGGAATGTGAAACATATCCATGAGCTGCTGACCACCGTTATCTAAGCAGAAATTTCTTGAAAGTTATTAAAAACAGACAAAACCAAAACACATATAGGCACTGAGATCCACACTAGCCTTAAGAATTCAGGGATGTAAAAACTAAATTCGGAGGTGAGAGCTAAATTCTGAGCTCATTTGGGACTGCGTTCTTCTGAGTACCAAGGAATAAATAAAATTTAATGATAAAAGATGAAAAAATGATCAATCTGAATTGGAGCTGCTCAGTTCACTTAGCACATTAAACATTCTGCTTCTCCCAAGCAAATTAAACAACTAAAAAATCATCATAAACCAACAATCTCCTCTCCTACAACTCAGATTACAAGGATACAGGTAAAAATAGTACTCAGCCATGAAGTCAGGGATAATTAAGCTTCACTTTTCTTAGGAAATTGCCAAATCTATCAGCAATTTTAAGAAAGTAAAGAAAATGGATATAATAAAAGACAGACCTTAGAAACAGACATTTGTAAATATATTACTCCAAAGTAATTAAAGACTAGCTTAAATAATAAGAACAATATTAAAGAAATTAAAAAATTGTGAATTTTCAGAAGTTAGAGATTGATTAAGAGATTAAAATAATTATCAATGAAGGGGTAAAAAGGAAGAGATGGAAAAACACTGGCAGAAAAAAATATATATTAGAAAAAAAGGAAACATTTTTTGAAGCTGTGAAAAGCAGGATTGTTATAAAAGACAGTATTTGGGAAATAAAAGAATTTGGTGGAAAAGAACAAAGATATGTTACTCCAGAGAAGGTGATAGATGTAACAGCCAGAAAATAATTGATCACCATAAGCGTTCTAGGCATTTGTGAAGAAGAGAATAGGTCAAATGGAATAAGCAAAATAAACCTAATTCTCAGTTCAGTTCAATTGCTCAGTTTTGTCCTACTTTTTACAACCCATGGGCTGTATGCAGCATGCCTGACTTCCCTGTCCATCACCAACTGCCGGATCTTGTTCAGACTCATGTCCAATGAGTCAGTGATGCCATCCAACCATCTTTCCTCTGTTTTTCCCTTCTCCACCTGCTTTCAGTATTTCCCAGCATCAGGATCTTTTCCAATGAGTTAGTTCTTTGCATTAGGTGGCCAAAGTATTGGAGCTTCAACTTCAGCATTAGTCCTTCCAATGAATATTCAGGACTGATTTCCTTTAGGGCTGACTTGTTGGATCTCCTTGCAGTCCAAGGGACTCTCGAAAGTCTTCTCCAACACCACAGTTCAAAAGCATCAATTCTATGGCACTCAACCTTCTTTATAGTCCAACTCTCACCTCCATACATGACTACTGGAAAAACCATAGCCTTGACTAGATGGACCTTTATTGGCAAAGTACTGTCTCTGGTTTTTAACATGCTGTCTAGAACGGTCATAGCTTTTCTTCCAAGGAACAAGAATCTTTTAATTTCATGGCTGCAGTCACTGTCCACAGTGATTTTGGAGCCCAAGAATATAAAATCTGTCACTGTTTCCATTGTTTCCCATCTATTTGCCTTGAAATGATGGGACCGGATGCCATAATCTTTGTTTTTTGAATGTTGAGTTTTAAGCTAGCTTTTCCACTCTCCCTTTTCACTTTCATCAAGAGGTTCTTCAGTTCCTCTTAGCTTTCTACCATAAGGGTAGTGTCATCTGTATATCTGAGGTTGTTGATATTTCTCCCGTCAATCTTTATTCCAGCTTGTGCTTCATCCAGCCAGGCATTTCATGTGATGTATTCTGCATGTAAATTAAATAACCAGGGTGACAATATACAGCCTTGATGTACTTTCCCAATTTGGAACAATTTTTTATTAATTATCTGGTTCTAACTGTTGCTTCTTGACCAGCATGCAGATTCCTCAGGAGGCAGGTAAGGTGGTCTGGTATTCCAATCTCTTTAAGAATTTTCCGCAGTTTGTTAGAAAACTGCTTATACAAAATTTAGAAAAAAAGCTTTTACAAAATAATTCAATCAGTGCACAGAAAGGGTTTATAACAATAAAATAATTAGAAGAATGTAGAGTTTATAATATATTCTGAAAAATGGACTAATCTTTAAATATAAAGAATCCAAAAAGCATCCAGGAAAGATTATTATATCATCTGCTGTGGAAGAAAAATACCATGTTGGTTTGTGAACATCATGTTGATATATTGAAATACATAAGAAAATCAAATTATTAGGTAAAACGTGCCAAAGTTAAATAAAGAAAAATGTTGAATTCCTAATTTGCTTCCCTTATCAAAAAATGCATTTTTTGGTAATGGATGAAGAATACTTTAAAAGTGAAATTATAAATAACCTAGAATAAAAACGTGGAGCAATTTTTTAATATTATTTTAGAAATTAAATTCTAAGAGACTTAGCATAAAAATTGAGCTATTTTGTGTGAGTGCTTTTTGCAGGGACAAAGTGGGGTTCTTCAAAATATGGTGAAATAACCAGAATATGAAAGAGAAGAAATAGATTAATTTGATGACAGAATCTTTGAAAATATTCTAAATGATCAAAATTTATGTAAACAAATTCAATAGACCTACAGAAATTCTACCTACCTTACATAGGACACAAAGATATTTTTACTACTAGATATAGAAATCTTGGGGCTTCCTTGTAAGCTCAGTGGTAAGGAATTTGCCTGCCTCCCAAGCAGGTACACAGGTTTTATCTCTGGGAAGAAAATGGCAACCCACTCCAGTTTTCTTGCCTGGAATATCCAAGGACAGAGGAGCCAGGCAGGCTACATTCCATGGGTTTGTAAAAAATTTGTACACGACTTAGCAACTAAACAACAACACAAAAATCTTACAGATAAAAATGAAAGAGGTGAACAAAACAGAAAAGCAGTATACATGAGCAAGTCATAGGAAAATAAATACACATGGCTGGATAACATAAAATTATTTAGTGTCCTGCATCTGGCTAGGAGACTAAAAAAAAAAAAAAGTGGCAAATCTTATAGCAAATTTAGGGACCAGACATGGATGGAAAATATACTATATCTGCCAGTGTGTCCAGAATTGGTCATACGAATCCACCCAGATGCAATGGAGCTGCAAAATGTAATCTTTTTGTATGCCTTAATGAAAAGACACGTTTCACTCGTAATATAGCTGTTTTACATGCTATTTCATTCTAGGGGTTTATTTATTTTTCTAGGGGAAATTCTCTACAGAAGATTTAGATACAGAATTTTATCAAATAGAATAGTTTTTATTAGTTAAATAATAAACTTTAATACCCTCAAATCTTGGTACATTATATGTATAGCAGTTTAAAAGAAGGCAATTAATTTAGTGAATATGGCCAAGATATAATATTGAGAAAAAAGTAATTCAAAGCAATGTATACCACATGATCCCATTAAACTAAGGTAATAGAGAGTGAGAGAGATGAATTTTACAAATGTAGAACTTTGTCTTCTTTTTTGCCTTTGCTAACACTTCTTCAGTGAAAGCTCTAGTGATTACTTTGTATAAAATATATATGAAAACTAGTCTAATTTATCTCCTCATTGTTATCATCACTATCATGAGTATGATAACGATAATCTCTAACATTTGTAGATCTGTGTTTGATTACATAAAACATCTTTTTTCCAGTTCATGTGAAATTTGCAAGAAATAAACATAATATTTTAATAAAATATTAAAGGGACACTAGAATTTGAGAGAAATACAATGACCTTCCCAAAGCCACATGGTTGCCAAATGGTGATAATTACCCAGCTTTCTTAGCTGCTAATTTAGGGAATTTTTGAATAAAGGGTAATTATCAGTCATCTGTTAAGAAGCAGCTCCAAGATTTGATTAAAATCTTCAAGTATTTAGATGTTATTATAATCAAAAAGCATAATTCTGAAAAAAGAATTAAAATAAGATGAAGACTAAATGCTAAAATTATGTTCTGATATCTGCATTAATTTTATCACCAAACCAACTCAATTTCTGAGGAACAGATATATGACCTTTTATTTTTTCTAAGAATTGAGTCCTTCTGGCTTATTGTTTTTATTTTTATTTTTTTTTTGTATTTATTTATTTTTTTACACGAACTCCCACACATGAACCCCCCTAG
>SJYX01021788.1:0-19460 GCA_006410675.1 Oreotragus oreotragus | reverse complement strand
GCTGCTCCTTACCTTGGACGAGGGGTATCTCCTTACCGCCTCAGTTCCTGACCTTCAACGTGGGACAGCTCCTCTAGGCCCTCCTGTGCCGGCGCAGCACCTGCTCCTCGGGTTGCTCCTCCGGGCCGCCGGCTGTGGCCTCGGGCATGGGTGGCTTCTCCCAGCTGCTGCCCCTGGCCTCAGGCTCAGGGTGGCTCCTCCGGGTCACCACCCCTGGCCTCGGGCGCAAGGTGGCTTCTCCCGGCCGCGCCTAGCCTCGGACGTGGGGTGTCTCTTCCTGGCCGCCCCTGACCTCGGACACGGGGTAGCTCCTTCTGGCCGCCGCCCTGACCTCAGACGCGGGGTGTCTCCTCCCGGCCGCCACTGACCTCAGACACAGGGTAGCTCCTCTCTGCCGTTCCTGCGTCGTCGCAGCCTGGCACTCTAGGTTGCTGCCCCTGACCTCGGACGTGGGGTAGCTCCTCTCGCCCGCACTTAATGTTCTGGCCCGGCTCTCGCAGCTTTCTTAGATTAAGGGATTGTAATCTTAACTCATTGCTGGCTTGCCCACTGTGGATGGGAATAGATCATGTTGTAAAGCAGTCCAAGCCTGTGCCTTGAGACACAGAAACTGGCAAAATAGCCATAAGCCTTATCCTCTTATTGCTTTGAGGGAAGGTAAGTCATTGATTTCCTTCCCTAGTCCGCCATATGAGGTTCTATGAAGACCTACAAGACCTTCTAGAACTAACACCCAAAAAGATGTCCTCTTCATTATAGGGCAGTAGAATGCAAAAGTAGCAAGTAGAGAAATACCTGGAGTAACAGGCAAATTTGGCCTTGGAAGACAGAATGAAGCAGTGCAAAGGCTAATAGAGTTTTTGTCAAAAGAATCCATTGGTCATAGCAAACACCTTCTTCCAACAACACAAGAGATGACTCTGCACACGGACATCACCATATAGTCAATACTGAAATCAGATTGATTATATTCTTTGCAGCCAAAGATGGAGAAGCTCTATACAATCAGCAANAGAGTTTTTGTCAAAAGAATCCATTGGTCATAGCAAACACCTTCTTCCAACAACACAAGAGATGACTCTGCACACGGACATCACCATATAGTCAATACTGAAATCAGATTGATTATATTCTTTGCAGCCAAAGATGGAGAAGCTCTATACAATCAGCAAAAACAAGACCAGGAATTGACTGTGGCTCAGATCATGATCTCCTTATGGACAAATTCAGACTTAAATGGAAGAAAGTAGGGAAAACCACTAGACCATTCAGGTATGACCTAAATCAAGTGCCTTACAATTATACAGTGGAAGTGACAAATAGATTCAAGGAATTAGAGCTAATAGACGAAGTGCCTGAGGAATTATGGATGGAGGTTTGTGACATTGTCCAGGAGACAAGGATCAAGACCATCCCCAAGAAAAAGAAAAGCAAAAAAAGCAAAACGTCTGTCTGAAGAGGCCTTACAAACAGCTGTAAAAGGAGGAGAAGTGAAAGGCAGAGGAGAAAAGGAAAGGATATTCAGATATACCCATCTGAATACAAAGTTCCAAAGAATAGCAAGGAGAGATAAAAAATCGTTCCTCAGTGATCAGTGCAAAGAAATATAGGAAAACAATATAATGGGAAAGATCTCTTCAAGAAATTTAGAAATACCAAGGGAACATTTCATGCAAAGAAGGGCTTAATAAAGGACAGAAATGTTAGGGACCTAACAGAAGAAGATATTAAGAAGAGGTGGCAAGAATACACAGAAGAACTATACAAAAAAGATCTTCATGACTCACAATGGTATGATTACTCACCTAGAGCCAGACATCCTGGAATGTGAAGTCAAGTGGGCCTTAGGAAGCCTCACCACGAACAAAGCTAGTAGATGTGATGGGATTCCAGCTGAGCTATTTCAAATCCTAAAAGATTATGCTATGAAAGTGCTGAACTCAATATACCAGCAAATTTGGAAATTTCAGCAGTGGCCACAGGACTGGAAAAGATCAGTTTTCATTCCAATCCAAAAGAAAGGCAATGCAAAAGAATGCTCAAACTACCGCACAATTGCACTCATCTCACACGTTAGCAAAGTAATGCTCAAAATTCTCAAAGACAGGCTTCAACAGTATGTGAACCATTAACTTTCAGATGTTCAAGCTGGTTTTAGTAAAGGCAGAGGAACCAGAGATCAAATTGCCAACATATGTTGGATTGTCAAAAAAGCAAGAGAGTTCCAGAGAAACATTTACTTCTGTGCTATTGCCTATACCAAAGCCTTTGACCGTGTGGATCACAGCAAACTGTGGAAAACTCTTAAAGAGATGGGACCACCAGTCCACCTTACCTGCCTCCTGAAATCTGTATGCAGGTCAAGAAACAACAGTTAGAACAGGACCTGGAACAACAGACTGGTTCCAAGTCGTGAAAGGAGTGCATCAAGGCTGTATATTGTCACTCTGGGTTATTTAAATTAAATGCAGAGTACATCATGAGAAATGTTGGACTGGATGAAGCACAAGCTGGAATCAAGATGCTGGGAGAAACATCAATAACCTCGGATATGCAGATAGGACCACCCTTATGGTAGAAAGCAAAGAACTAAAGAGCCTCTTGATGAAAGTGAAAGAGGAGAGTGAAAAAGTTGGCTTAAAGCTCAACATTTAGAAAACTAAGATCATGGCAACCGGTCCCATCACTTCATGGGAAATAGATGGGGAAACAGTGAGATACTTTATTTTTAGAGGCTCCAAAATCAGTGCAGAGTCTAACTGCAGCCATAAAATTAAAAGACACTAGCTCCTTGGAAGAAATGTCATCAACAACCTAGACAGCATTTTAAAAAACAGAGACATTACTTTGCCAAAAAAGTTCTATTCAGTCAAAGCTAGTCCAAGCTATGGTTTTTCCTGTAGTCATGTATGGATGTGAGTTTTGGATTATAAAGAAAGCTGAGCACTGAAGAATTGATGCTTTTGAACTGAAGTGTTGGAGAAGACTCTTGAGAGTTACTTGGACTGCCAGGAGATCCAACCAGTCCATCCTAAAGAAGATCAATCCTTAGTGTTCATTCAAAGGACTGATGCTGAGGATGAAACTCCAATACTTCAGGCACCTGATGTGAAGAAGTTGCTCATTTGAAAAGACCATGATGCTGGGAAAGACTGAAGATAGGAGGAGGCAGTGACAGGGGATGAGATAGTTGGATGGCATCACCGTCTCAATGGACATGAGTTTGAGTAAACTCTGGGAGTTGGTGATGGACAGGAAAGCCTGGGGTGCTGCAATCCATGGGGTTGCAAAGAGTCAGAGAGGACTGAAGGACTGAACTGAACTGACCTATGATATTTCTAAGAGTAATCATTTCAGCATCATAGACCCACGCTAGGTAATAACAGAAGTAGTAACAAAGGAATGGGTTATCTTGTCCTGATAGGGCATTAAGAGTACTTTAATAATAAGCTGGGTGGAGCGATGGATGTTGTCTCCAGAGAGGACAGGTTCCTGGTTTTTGGAGTTAGTAAGTGGCGTAAGAACAAAATGATAAGAGGCAACAGACTGAATGAATGATAGAAATGGAGTGGAAAATATCTGGGGGTATGTTTGTAGCTTTAGGAGAAGGGTGGTAAGGGTTTTGGCCCTAATGACCTCAAGGGCTAACCCCTAAAGTGGCAAACATTGTCCCTGGAAACTCAATTGCCCTTAAATGGATGTCACCAAGGGATGGACTTCTAGTAGGCATTGTGTGATTCCACTGAGAGGTGCTGTTGTCCCACACATTGTAGGAAACATGGAAGATGAAAGCCTGAATCTCTAGAGGGGTTGGATATTATATAGCATTTCCCTCCCAAGGGCCAGCTATTTTCTTGTTGTCCCGCCAGAAGATTGCAGATGCAACATTGTGGGCCTGTATGGGGCTCAGGAAGAAAGCATGAAATAGAACAGAGGGCAGGGCACAACTTTTGAAAGAATGACATAGCCCAAGGGCATTAACATAAACCCATTAAATAGAATGTGTCCAAGATGGCAGACAAGCCAATTCAACTAAACCTTGATCCTCAATCTGCAAACTAAATGACACACCCAGAGGCACCATGACAGTTCCAAGGCCTACCAAAAGACTAAGGAGTAGTTGTTTTCCCAATTGTTGGAATGATCCTCCCACTCATTAGCATATGAAATCACCCAGTTCATAAAAAACTAACCATGCCACATTGTATGGCCACCCCATACACCCTTTGCTATGGCCCCACACTCTGTGGAGTGTGCTTCTCTCTGAATCTGAACACATCTACCTCTTACCTACTCTGCATCTCTCACTGAATTCTTTTTGCAATGAGACATCAAGAACCTGAGCTTTATTAGGTCCTGAAATTAGGCACTGTGGGTTTTGGCTGGGCTCAATTTGCAGTCAGACATGACTGAGTGACTGAACATAGCATAGAGTCCCTGCCACATGGGTTCAGATCCCAATCTTAAGTAAACAGTTTCAAACACAATTTTCAGAAATGGAAAGATGATGACCTGCCCAGTACTTTGTGGCATAGATGGAGAGAGAAGCTGAAGGAGGGGAGGAAAAAGCAGTGGAAAAAATGTGCCAAGGAACCCCCTTCATAACCTGCCAGAAAAAATGTTAAATGCCTGACCTGTACCCACAATTCTCATTGGCCTGATCCTTGACACAAAGGAGGTTAAGGAAAGAAGAACCCTCACCCACTTGGGCAACAGCTACTAAGGTGCAGCAGATAGTGGAGCCTTTGGGATGCACTGGGGAGTAGCCCCTGCCAGAGTCCCTCAGTTTCATCCACTGCCACTTGCCTGTTAGCAAGGAGTTCAAGGAAACAAGAAATGAGATATTGTGAAGGAATTAATATTTTGTTAGCCATATGTCCTTCCAGCCATAGGGGTGAGGACCTCCTACCTTAATTGGAGGTGTTCTGGAATCTGAGACTGATCTGCATGAGCTTTCTGCTGAGTTTGTTTCTGTTATCCGGGTTTCCAGCATGTATGGCGGCTTGTCATTTCCACTGCACTGGGTTTCCTTTGTGTTCAGTTTCCACCACGTGAGATTTCGCCAAGTTGGGCTACTGCTGTACTTGGTCTCCACTTCACTGGGACCAAGTTGAGGTTGTTTCAGCCAGGTTAGATCTGAGTCATGGCACCAAATATTTTGGGGGAATATGTAATTTCCTTGGTTCCATCTCTCCACAGCAAATATTTGAAACAGCGGACCAGTGTTACAGCTCTGTTACAGCTCAGAGTTTTATTCTGCTTGCAAAGGAAAATACACCCTCAAGGCTTGAGGACAGGCCGACCTCAAAGGAGAGGCATCAATTTGTCTCAGCTTCCTCCTTTTATACATTTTGTCTCTCGCCGATCCTGCCATCCAAGCCTGCCCTATGCAAACTGGGCTAGCCAAGAAGGAGACATATGTGTTTCACCTGAAGTTCTTACTCTCATCTGGGATATACTTTGTTGCATTTCCACAGGCTTTTCCCTTTCCTTGTCTTTTCAGTTCAGTTCAGTTCAGTCGCTCAGTCATGTCTGACTCTTTGCCACCCCATGAATCACAGCACGCCAGGCCTCCTCGTTCATCACCAACTCCCAGAGTTCACTCAAACTCTCATCCGTCGAGTTGGTGATGTCATCCAGCCATCTCATCCTCTGTCGTCCCCTCTTCCTCCTGCTCCCAATCCCTCCCAGCATCAGAGTCTTTTCCATTGAGTCAACTCTTCACATGAGGTGGCTAGGTACTCTGCATATAAGTTAAATAAGCAGGGTGACAGTATACAGCCTTGATGTACTCCTTTTCCTATTAGCCACCACCATTTTGGACTCCGTTTTTCCTATTCTAACTACCTAACAAACTGATGAAAAAAACTGTTAATTCTTGTTTACTTCCAAAATACTTTTTTGGGCAGGGGAAGTTACAGGTGAAATAGATATCCACAAAAGGCATCCTAAAATGCAAACTGAGTTTTTCATATAAGACTGGGGTCATTTAAAGTCAAAGAATAAATGATTTCAAGTGAATCTTAAGTTATCTTTTATCTTACCCATCCTCTGACCAGTGACAGTTTTGGATTAAGTGTATGCTTTTAATTTGTCTGGATTATGGGTTGAAAATCAAAACGCCTTGATGGACAAGTTTTGTAACAGTAACAGAAAAATATATTCTTGAGATCCACAAAAATACATATTTTCTGCCATTTGGTGAAGAAACTGTCTACCTCATGCCTCATACTATTTTTTTTTAATCAAAATCTAAAAAACAAAAAAACCCAAAAAACTGTTTATCCTTTAAAAAATGCAACACTGGAAAAATAACAAGTTCAGATGGCAATAAGTCTCAGATAAAGGATGATTTAAAAAATGAAGGAGATTGTGGCAAAATGGAAAGCACATGTTTTCTTACTAAAGGAGATATATACTACTCAGTTTACAGAAATAAGTCCATTCTAAATATTTACTTTATATACTCTGAAACTGCTAATTTTCCTTAATTTATCCCAAAGAGCCTTCTTCTACCCTTTTCTGCTCTGCACTGCACTCTGGGAAACTTCCTTCTGTAAATTGCACCTACTGAAATCTCTTTTCCTCTGATTCTGGTTGGACTGGGCAACAGGAGAGCTGATTGTGAGAGGGATGAGAGATCAAATAAATTCATTCCTCTTCCCTTCCCTTGCCAGACTGAGATTTGGGCAGTGCTTCCTCCTTTATGCATTATGTATACTGTACTGGTATATATATATATATATGCATTATGTATACTGTACTGGTGTGTATACATATATATATAGGTGTGTATGTTGCCAATATCCTAGCTTTGAACAGCTTGAGTTTGTCTCAAACCTTTTTGAGCTTTATATAAAGACATTTTATTCAAAATGTAGACCACTTTAACATCTGGTGTCTTTGTTCAACATTGTTTCTGAGATTAACATATATTATTCATTACAACTGTAATTTGTTCATTCTCATTGCTGAGTAGTATTTCATATGCAAAGTCCAGGGGGTGATGGACTTTGGCTTGCTTCCAGTTTGGTGTATGATGAATAAAACAGCTATGAACATTCTACATTATTCCATAATTATCTATATTATTCCATAATTATCTTTATTACTAGTAATAAAGATAATCATTAATAAATTATTATTATTAATTATCCATATTATTCCATAATTATCTTTTAATGGATATGTTTTATTTATTGAATATAAACCTAGAATGGAACTGTTGGGAAACAGAACAGTTATAGGTTTAGACAAAGAATTCCAAAGTGGTTGTATCAGTTTATACAAGCAATGAATGTACCATTTACTCCACAATCTAGCCAATATTTGGAGTAGTCAGTATGTCTAAATTAATCTCTCTTATTTTGTGTGAGTTTGATATAGTCTAAAGATCACCAGGAACATACCTAGAATCAAAGTAAAGTTACTTCCCTGGTGGCTCAGATAGGAAAGAATCTGCCTGCAATGTGTGACAGCCAGTTCAATCTCTAGGTCAGGAAGATCCCCTGGAGAAAGGAATGATTACCTGCCGGGGTCCAGCCCCAGTGAGTCCAGGGTAATTAGAAGGTGGAACAGAGTTGGCGTCCTAGTAAAAAACTTATTTAATTATAGATATATAGAGAGATTAGAAATGGATAGTGTAGTAGGAAAATTAGTGGAGAAAAAGAGGCTGAATAACTTGGTTTACATGGAATACCAATCACCACCTACGTAGGCCACAGGCATCTTTCCATTTTCCCAAAGGAGAGGAGGCACTGAGGCCTCTCCAGTCTGATCTTAGAAGCCCAGGCAAAATTAGCAGGCTTGGTGAGTACCCACATTAATTCAGCCAGAAAAAGAGGGAACAAGAAGGAACGACATGGGGGAATCAGTCTTTCCAGAAACTGATCCCATTTCTTTTTCAGGTTTGCTTATATACCTTTTGTTGCACATAGGGATGAATACAGAGTCACACAGGGGTCAGCAGTCCTGACCTTTATCAAAATCAGGGCTTTACATAAAAAAATGTCTTAGGGGTTTTACATTATCTTCTGGCCATGAGGCCTGCTGATATTTTACGACCCTTTCTTTCTGATAACTAAAAAACTTATTTTTTCCAAGTGTGTTTTTTCTTAAACCAGGCACCACCCTCCAAATAAAGTTGCATTCCTATAGGGTGAGGGTGTAGTGAGTTACAATCAAGAAAGGAATTTATTTAACCCAAGGTTAACATGATTAATCTTAAAGGTTAATACTTATTTATTCTATATGCTAATCATATTCATTATAAGGGCAGAGAATATGGAGATTTAGCAGCAAACATCAGCCCAACAAATGAAAATCCTTTCACCAATGTTCCCCTTAAGATCTATTATTCTTCAGTTCAGTTCAGTTCAGTTCAGTTGCTCAGATGTGTCCGACTCTCTGCGACCCCATGAATCGCAGCATGCCAGGTGTTCCTGTTCATCACCATCTCCCGGAGTTCACTCAGACTCATGTCCATCGAGTCCATGATGCCATCCAGCCATCTCATTCTTGGTCGTCCCCTTCTCCTCCTGCCCACAATCCCTCCCAGCATCAGAGTCTTCTCCAATGAGTCAACTCTTCTCATGAGGTGGCCAAAGTACTGGAGTTTCAGCTTTAGGATCATTCCTTCCAAAGAAATCCCAGGGTTGATCTACTTCAGAATGGACTGGATGGATCTCCTTGCAGTCCAAGGGACTCTCAAGAGTCTTCTCCAACACCACAGGTCAAAAGCATCAATTCTTCAGCACGCAGCCTTCTTCATAGTCCAACTCTNAGCTTTAGGATCATTCCTTCCAAAGAAATCCCAGGGTTGATCTACTTCAGAATGGACTGGATGGATCTCCTTGCAGTCCAAGGGACTCTCAAGAGTCTGCTACAACACCACAGTTCAAAAGCATCAATTCTTCGGCGCTCAGCCTTCTTCACAGTCCAACTCTCACATCCATACATGACCACAGGAAAAACCATAGCCTTGACTAGACGGACCTTAGTAGGTAAAGTAGGATAGTGATAAAGTTACGTTTTTACATAGCAAGGACACAGTAATCTATAACAAAGTACAGTGATCTATTCCAAAAGAGAAAATTCATTAACTCAAAAAGTCTAGTATTGTTAGCCTTAAAAACTACTATATTTCCTTTTCTATATTTCAAATACATTGATTAATATATTCCCGGTGCCTAAGGATATGGAGGCCTGGTGACAATCAGTGACTCAACAATGAAAAAAGCCCTATACTAATTAAGACTCTCAAAATACTCCAAAACTCTCTGTGCTGTTTATGGTTGAGAGGTAGTAAACAATCATGTGCATAGTGGCAGGAGTATGGATAATCCTGTCACACAAGCTAGTTTGCCAGCAGAGAGGTTTGACCTGAGACACACTTGTCCCACCCAGGGCAGGGAATTAGCAGCAATTATTGGCACAACAAATGAAAAACCTTTCACCAATATATTTCCTAACCAACCCACTATACTGATAATTTCTAACTTCCCCAAAAAATTTGCCTTTAGTAAGTCTAAAACATCTCGTGCCTCTCAGGTTGGGAGGCTGTAAACAATCACATGTGTCCGGATGAACCTGTACAGGCAGGCTAGATAACCTTCAGAGGAGTCTGTAAGTTGAAACACTCTTGTCATGCCCAGGAATTTTTATTGACTTGGAGCTGCACGTTTACTCCTTCTCCAAGAGGACCGGTGGGGAATAGGCCCCCATAAAGTCAGAGGTGTAGGTGAAAGCATGGAACAGTACAGTAGATAGAATCTGGTTTTGGGGGTAGATGCTCGGGAACAGGGGGTTTCCTGAGGCTTGATCACACCTTTGCGTATGCCAAGCCTCCTTCCTCATGACCTTTGCCATGGGCGGAATTCTTCACGCTGGCTCCCAGCAATTACCCACTCCAGTTTCCTTGCCTGGAGAATCCCATGGACAGAGGAGCCAGGCAGGCAGTCATGGGGTCACAAAGAGTTGGACATGACTGAGCAACTGATACTTTCAACTTGTCATAAGGTGACTGCACAAAAGGGAACTGTAGGTTATCTCCACACAGTATAGCATGAATTTATCATAGGCGATTTTTTAGAAGGACTAAGGAAAAAAAGAATTTATTCTGGTTTAGGATTTGTCAGGAAATGATGTCAATTTAGTATGGGCATATCCCTTACGATTATACAGTGGAAGTGAGAAATAGATTTAAGGGATTAAATCTGATAGACAGAGTGCCTGATAAACAATGGATGGAGGTTTGTGACTGTACAGGAGACAGGGATCAAGACCATCCCCATGGAAAAGAAATGCAAAAAAACCCAAAATGGCTATCTGAGGAGGCCTTACAAATAGCTGTGAAAAGAAGAGAAGCAAAAAGCAAAGGAGAAAAGGAACAATATACCCGTTTGAATGCAGAGTTCCAAAAAATAGCAAGGAGAGATAAGAAAGTCTTCCTCAGTGATCAATGAAAAGAAATAGAGGAAAGCAATAGAATGGGAAAGACTAGAGCTCTCTTCAGGAAAACTAGCAATAACAAGGGAACACTTCAGGCAAAAATGGGCTCAATAAAGGACAGAAATGGTATGGACCTAACAGAAACGGAAGATATTAACAAGAGGTGGCAAGAATACACAGAAGAACTATACAAAAAATATCATCACAACCCAGACAATCACAATGGTGTGATCACTCACCTAGAGCCAGACATCCTGGAATGTGAGTTCAAGTGGGCCTTAGGAAGCATCACTGCGAACTAAGCTAGTGGAGGTGATGGAATTCCAGCTGAGCTCTTTCAAATCCTAAAAGATGATGCTGTGAAAGAACTGATGTTGAAGCTGAAACGCCAATACTTTGGCCACCTGATGGGAAGATATGACTCTTTTGAAAAGACCCTGATGCTGGGAAAGATTGAGGGCTGGAGGAGAAGGGGATGACAGAGGATGAGATGGTTGGATGGCATCACCAACTCAATGGACTGGCGTGTAGTCCATGAAGTCACAGAAAGTGGCATGACTGAGTGAATGAAGTGAACTGAACTATAATAATATTTAGTCTTAAGGTAAAATGAAAAATTAGAGTTAGAATTGTCATATTAAAAGAAGCAAAGGTCATTATTTGACAAGGAAAAAGTGATATTTAATAATTTTTGTGATTATGTGATATAATGGACTGGCGTGTAGTCCATGAAGTCACAGAAAGTGGCATGACTGAGTGAATGAAGTGAACTGAACTATAATAATATTTAGTCTTAAGGTAAAATGAAAAATTAGAGTTAGAATTGTCATATTAAAAGAAGCAAAGGTCATTATTTGACAAGGAAAAAGTGATATTTAATAATTTTTGTGATTATGTGATATGTTTGTATTCTGTTTTGTTTACTTACAATCAGGAAGTAATAACATTGGATATTGATTTTTTATTAAATTATTTATATTCAGCATGGAGCACCATGGAATGTTATTTAACCAAGCCAGCTACTGGCTGTCAGCTAATAAGGCTGTTTTGTTATTTTTCAGTTCACCATCTTGGCCAAATGTAGTTAAAGTCAGACTCCATGACATTAATCTGTGCTGTTCAGAACTGTACTGTTGTCAAAACTCTTTCAACTAGGAGTCTGTTTAAAAAATATTATTTGTGATTGGACTAGAATTACTATTGTCTGTCTTTTTGCTTTGGTGTGAACTGTTGAATCATCCTATATGACAATAACTATGAAAAATTATATAAACTCTGGATACAATATATTAGCAAGCTACAATACAGGCAAATATCAGAAATAAGTTGATTATTAGTCTTTATAATAGATCATAAACACAGGGGCTTAGAAGACCAAACCCCACTGTTAAAAAACTTTGTAAAAAAAATTGTAAAATCGAGCTTGTATGTTCTAGAGATTCATTTTGTATATTGTATGAATCCCTTTCCTTTGAATTTGCAGTAGTGAAGAATCTAGGATGAAATTCCTAAGCACTTAGGAAGATAGAGGAAAGTGGTTGAGCAATAAAATATTGAGTATAAAAGCAAGACTTTGAAAAAACTAAGAAATAATAGTTCCAAGAAAATGTGTATTTGCTCAATCCGTCTCTTTTATTCTTTTTTAAGCTTATACTTGATTGAGGACAATTAGTTCAGCTGCATGGGAAGAGATTATATATTTAAATACATGATAGAACTGCAACTTTGGAATTTTTAGTGTCTGTTATTAAGTGTGAACCATTAACATAAAGTTATAAAATCAGAATTATCCAAGGTAGTTTTCCAGAATGTTGTATGAGGGATATATTATTTCCTAGAGTAAGTTATCATTTTTCCTTTCTGAGAAAGGAAAAGGAGAGTTGCTGAATTCAGGATGTTGCAGAATTGGATAGTGCTATTTGAAGGGGAGAAAAATAATGAGGGCATTGACATGTGTAATATCTTACACATACAATTGTAAGAAAGATTATAGAGACATCCTGAATATTCTTCACTTAATTTCCCCCAATGGTAACAGAAAATTGACATTGATATAATTCACTGACTTTATTCAGGTTTCATCATTTTCCCACCCACTCATTTGTGCATGTGTATATCTTTATTTCTATGTAATTTCATCAAATGTGTAGGTTTGTATCACCACCACCACAGCTGAAATATGGAAAAGTACTATTTTAAAAAATCCTTTGTGGTACCATTTTATAGTTACATTTACCTTCTTTTCTGCCTTCCCCCTTAACTTCTGGCAACTGTATAATTATCCAGCATGTAACATTCCCCCCCCCTACTCAGCGTGGTTCCCTGATATCCATCCTTGTTGCATATGTCAATAATTTGTTCATTTGTATTACTGGGAACTTTTCTGTGGTCTGTTTACACTAAATGTCTATTTTCTCTTTTTTGTGCTGTGGCTGGAATTTCTCTCCAGGTAGTAAGCTGAGTTAATTGTAGATTTTACCTCATTTTTTTCTTTTCTCCCAGAAATTGCTTTACTGCTGATTTTGCTTTGTCTGAAAATGTTTGCTTCAAATATCTTGTCTGATTTTCTAGATGTTTAAAGTGAGAAAGCATTGCTTACTCCATCATGAACTAGTGAAATTTCTAATGGTGTAAGTTAATTGATAAAAATTTTTAAGTTAAATAATTTCTTCTATATTAGTTTTTTTACATTAATATTTTTGTCTTGTTTTATAAAGCTTTGTCTAATCCAAGATCACAGAGATATAGATTTATTTCTACCAACTGTATTTTTTATATTTAGACTTCTGGGCTATTTCAATTAATTTTTGTCTGTGTTAGTTTCTATAATGATTCCATCTTGGATGACTTTTCTTTCAGCCCAAAACTTACCTTAAGTTAGTACTTTTATTGTTTTATAAATAATGAAAGACGTGATAGCAATTTACTTCCATTTATCCTACATTCTGCCCACACTAGAAATCATTAGAAACTAAGACAGACTGAATTTTCTCTCCTAACTTGAACATCTAGAAAAGTGAACAAAATATGTTAATCAATTAAATTTAAAAAAAGTTTTGTTTATTCAGTTCAGTTCAGTAGCTCAGATGTGTCAGACTCTTTGTGACCCTGTGGACTGCAATACACCAGGCTTCCCTGTCCATCAACTCCCAGAACCTGCTCAAACCCAGATCCATAGAATTGATGATGCCATCCAAACATCTTTCCTCTGTCATCCCTTTCTCCTCCTGCCTTCAATATTTCCCAGCATCAGGGTCTTTTCCAATAACTCAGTTCTTCATATCAGGTGGCCAAAGTATTGGTGCTTCAGTTTCAGCATCAGCCCTTCCAATGAATATTCAGAACTGATCTTCTTTAGGATGAACTGGTTGGATCTCCTTGCAGTCCAAGGGACTCTCAAGAGTCTCCACCAACACCACAGTTCAAAAGCATCAATTCTTCAGCACTCAGCTTTCTTTATAGTCCAACTCTCACATCCATACATGACTACTGGAAAAATCATAGCCTTGACTAGACGGACCTTAGTTGGCAAAGTAATGTCTCTGCTTTTTAATATGCTGTCTAGTTTGGTCATTGCTTTTCTTCCAAAGAGCAAGAGTATTTTGATTTCATGGCTACAGCCACCATCTTCAGTTTTTCTGCAGCTCAAATAGTATTTTGGAGCCCAAATAAATTTTGGTGCCCAAATAAATTTTGGAGCCCAGATAATAAAAATGTGTTTATCATCTTGATCCTATTGATGGAAAAAGAGACACATGAGAGTAAAATGAAGACTGTATTTGGGGCCAAATGAGGACTATAGCCTGGGAGACACTATCTCATTTGGCTCTGAGGAACTGCTCTGAAGAGGTAGGAGGGGAGCTCGATATATATAAGTGATTTTGGTGAAGGAAGATATGTTCAATCAAGCACACATTTTGGCATAAGGTCACTGCTAGTCAAAAGAAGTTTGCAGCCAGTCGAGAGAAGCAAATGTCTCCGTTAATGATTTCAGTGCTTTTCTAGATATGAGAAGATGCAAGAAATTGGGCTAATAACAGCTTATATATATATATATATTTTAAATTAGCTGATTAATTAACTCTAACTTGAGGTCAATTACTTTATAATATTGTGGTGGTTTTTGCCATATGTCAACATGAATCAGCCACGAGTGCACATTTCCCCCTCAGTGCACCCTGGCTGATTCATTTTGATGTATGGCAAAACCCACAATATTGTAAAGTAATTATTCTCCAATTAAAATTAATTAATCAAAAAATCTTATATCTAACTATCTAACTGGCATGCTCTGCCAGTTTTTCCCAGAGCAGAGAGTGCCTCATTCCTGATTTCTGCCTTGAACGTCTTTCAGGGTAGGTGGAAGGTCAGTGACTATGGTGATTTAATACTTGTAGAGGCAGATGGCAAGTGACAAGTTTTAGTCAGCAATTCCATTTCTCTTATACTCTATGTGGGTCTAATAGCTATCACAATGTAAGTAACTTCCTTATCTTTTATTTTGTTGATACTTTAAGCCAAGTCATTTTTTCTCTAAGATATTTAATCAGAATTGTATTTGACAGTGTATTTTGTTGTAGGAAATGGCAAACCCCTCCAGTACTCTTGTCCGGAGAATTCCATGGACAGAGGAGCCTGGTGGACTACAGTTCATGGGGCTTCAAAGAGTCAGATATGACTGAGTGACTCACACTTTCACTTTTCACTTTCATTGGTAGACCACATGGATCTTCCTGAAGTAATTACTTGTTCAAGAAAATCCTATTTTTCTGTTTCTATTAAGTTTTGGCATCACACTTACTGACTTGTAATAATCATATCTAAAAGAAAGTTGGGGGTGGACCTAAGATGGCGGAGGAATAGGACAGGGAGACCACTTTCTCCCCCACAAATTCATCAAAAGAACATATAAACGCTAAGTAAATTCCACAAGACAACTTCTGGATGCCAGCAGAGGACATCAGGCTCCCAGAAAAGCAGCCCATTGTCTTATAAAGGAGGTAAGAAAAATATAAAAGACAAAAAAGGGACACAAAATAGGTAGGGACAGAGCTCCATCCCAAGAAAGGAGTCTTAAAAAGAGAGGTTTCCAAACACNTTCTGGATGCCAGCAGAGGACATCAGGCTCCCAGAAAAGCAGCCCATTGTCTTATAAAGGAGGTAAGAAAAATATAAAAGACAAAAAAGGGACACAAAATAGGTAGGGACAGAGCTCCATCCCAAGAAAGGAGTCTTAAAAAGAGAGGTTTCCAAACACCAGGAAACACTCTCACCACCGAGTCTGTGGTGAGCCTTGGAAGCACAGAGGGCAACATAAGGGGGGGGGAAATAAATAAATGATTAAAACCCACAGATTATGAGCCCCAAAGTAACTCCCTTGGCAGAGAAGCAGTGCGGACGCCTGCATCCACCACTAGCAAGCGGGGGCTGGGTAGGGAGGTGCGGGCTGCATTGCTTAGAGTAAGGACCAGGCCTGAATGCCCCAGGGGCAATCAGAGTGAACAAACTTGGGCTAGCAAACCAGACTGTGGGATAGCTACCAAGTGAAAAGCCTTAACCTAAGACATCGCCAGACCCGCGCACAGAAGAAAGGACTGAACAGAACTAGCCAGCTGCAGACCCTCACCCTCTGGTGACAGGCAGCCAGAGCCAGAAGGGGGCAATTGCAGCCCTAGAGAATTATCTAGCAAACTGCAAGCAGGCTTCTTTGCTAAGACTTCTTGGGGATCTGGATAGTCAACATCCACCTGAGAAGGTGTGCCAGTTGTACACTCAGAAAACTGAGGGGCAGGGACGGGGAAGGCGATAAGTCGCAGCAACCTCACTCACCAAACACCTCATCACCTGAGCTGCTCGGACCTGGGAAGGGCACAAAACACAGGCCCAACTGAACCTGTGCCTCTGAAGACTACCCGAGTGCCTGAACCTGAGCAGCTAAGACCCGGGAGGTGCATGCAGCCCAGAGCCGGCCTTGGGCGATTCCCGGCAGAGCAACCTAGAGCCTAAGCAGTGTTGGCAGGGAGGGCACACGTGCAGTGAGTGGGAGCAGGCACAGTGTGGCTAAGACATGGCGAGCACACGCCAGTATTATTTGTTTGCAGCATCCCTCCTTCCCCACAGCATGACTGAACAAGTGAGCCTAAAAAAGTGTCCACCACCTCCCACCTTGTGTCAGGGCGGATATCAGACCCTGAAGAGACCAGCAAACAGAAGAAGCTAAAACAGAGGGAACAGCCTTGGAAGTGACAGATGCAATAGGTTAAAACCCTGTAGTTAGTATCAACTACATAGGAAGGGGCCTTTAGATCTTGAGAAATATAAGCTGGACCAAGGAAGTATCCAAAACTTAACTGACCCCACATTGCCCACAACAACACCAGAGAAAGTCCTAGATATATTTTTACTATTTTTACTATCATTCTTTTTAAAATTAAAAAAAAAAATTAAGTCCTCTATTACTCCTTTAATTTTCATTTTTATAACCTATTGTTACTTTTTTTAAAAAGACCCTATTTTTTTAAAGCAAACTTCATATATATATATATATTTTTTTTGTGTGTGTGTGTGTGTGTGTGACTTTTTTTTTCTTGTCTTTAATATTGTACTTTTGAAAATCCAGCCTCTACTCTAGATTTTTAATCTTTGGTTTTTGGTATTTGTTATCAATTTTTTACGTTTAAGAACCCAATCCTCAGTACCCATTTTTACTTGGGAGCGAGATTAGTGGCTTGACTGCTCTCTTCCCCTTTGGACTCTCCTTTTTCTCCACCAGGTCGCTTCTGTCTCCTCCTTCCTCCTTCTCTTCTCTACCCAACTCTGTGAATCTCTCTGTGTTTCAGACTGTGGATAACACTTAGGGAACTGATTACTGGCTGGATCTGTCTCTCTCCTTTTGATTCCCCCCTTTATCCTCCTGGTCACTTCTGTCTCCTTCATTCCTCTTCTCTTCTCTGTTTAACTTCGTGAACATGTCTGAGCAGTCCAGACTGTGGAACGCACATAAGGAAGTGATTACTGGCTAGCTTGTTCTCTCCTCTTCTGATTCCACCTCATCTCAATCAGGTCGCCTCTAACCCCCTCCTCCCTCTTCTCTTCTCCATGAACTCTGTGAACCTCTCTGGGTGTCCCTCACTGTGGAAAAACTTTTCATCTTTAACCTAAACGTTTTATCAATGGTGCTGTATAGAAGGAGAAATCTTGAGACTACTGTAAAAATAAGTCTGAAAACCAGAAGCAAGTGAAAGTGAAAGTGAAGTCGCTCAGTCGTGTCCCACTCTTTGCGACTCCATGGACAGTAGCCTATCAGGCTTCTCCATCCATGGGATTTTCCAGGCAAGAGTGCTGGAATGGATTGCCATTTCCTTTTCCAGGGGGTCTTCCCGACCCAGGAATCAAACCCAGGTCTCCTGCATTGCAGGCAGACGCTTTACCATCTGAGCCACCAGGGAAGTCAGCAGGCTCAAGTCCAAATCCTGAGAACACCAGAGAACTCCTGACTCCAGAGAACATTAATCGACAGGAGCTCATCAAACTCCTCCATACCTACACTGAAACCAAGCACCACCCAAGAGCCAACAAGTTCCAGAGCAAGACATACCACAAAAATTCTCCAGCAACACAGGAACACAGACCTGAGCTTCAATATACAGGCTGCCCAAAGTTACTCCAAAACCATTGACATCTGTTAACTCATTACTGGACACTTCATTGCACTCCAGAGAGAAGAAATCCAGCTCCAGCCACCAGAGCACCGACACAAGCTTCCCTAACCGAGAAACCTTGACAAGTCACCCGTACAACCCCACCCACAGCAAAGAAACTCCACAATAAAGAGAACTCCACAAACTGCCAGAATACAGAAAGGCCACCCCAAACTCAGCAATATAAACAAGATGAAGAGGCAGAGGAATACCTAGAAGGTAAAGGAACAGGATAAATGCCCACCAAACCAAACAAAAGAGGAAGAGGAATCTACATGAGAAAGAATTCCGAATAATGATAGTGAAAATGATCCAAAATCTTGAAATCAAAATGGAATCACAGATAAGAAGCCTGGAGACAAGGATTGAGAAGATGCAAGAAAGGTTTAACAAGGACCTAGAAAAAATAAAAAAGAGTCAATATATAATGAATAATGCAATAAATGAGATCAGAAACACTCTGGAGGCAACAAATAGTAGAATAACGGAGGCAGAAGATAGGATTAGTGAAGTAGAAGATAGAATGGTATAAATAAATGAATCAGAGAGGAAAAAGAAAAACGAATTAAAGGAAATGAGGACAATCTCAGAGATCTCCAAGACAATATGAAACTCCAAAACATTCGAATCATAGGAGTCCCAGAAGAAGAAGACAAAAAGAAAAACCACGAGAAACTCCTTGAGGAGATAATAGTTGAAAACTTCCCTAAAATGGGGGAGGAAATAATCACCCACGTCAAAGAAACACAGAGAGTCCCAAACAGGATATATCCAAGGTAGAACACCTCAAGACACATATTAATCAAATTAACAAAGAACAAACTTTTCTCCACACCCTCCCCAATATTTATTCTTTGTAGACTTTCTGATTATGGTGATTGTGACTGGTGTGATGAAATAATCACCCAAGTCCAAGAAACCCAGAGAGTCCCAAACAGGGTAAACCCAAGGCAAAACACCCCAAGACACATATTAATCAAATTAACAAAGATCAAACACAAAGAACAAATATTAAAAGCAGCAAGGGAAAAACAACAACACACAAGGGGATTCCCATAAGGATAACAGCTGATCTTCCCACAGAAACTCTTCAGGCCAGGAGGGAATGGCAGGACATATTTAAAGTGATGAAAGAAAATAACCTACAGCCCAGATTACTGTATCAAGCAAGGATCTGATTCAAATATGAAGGAGAAATCAAAAGCTTTACAGACAAGCAAAAGCTGAGAGAATTCAGCACCACCAAACCAGCTCTCCAACAAATGCTAAAGGATATTCTCTAGACAGGAAACACAAAAAGGGTGTATAAAC
>SJYX01021787.1:150992-184824 GCA_006410675.1 Oreotragus oreotragus | reverse complement strand
GAAAGCTATGACAAACCTAGACAGCATATTAAAAAGCAGAGACATCACTTTGCTGACAAAGGTCTGTCTGGTCAAAGGTATGGTTTGTCCAGTAGTCATGTATGAATGTGAAAGTTGGACTATAAAGAAATCTGAGTGCCGAAGAATTGATGCTTTTGAACTGTGAAGTTGCAGAAGACTCTTGAGAGTCCCTTAGAATGTAAGGAGATCAAACCAGTCAATCCTAAAGGAAACCAGCCCTGAATATTCATCAGAAGGACTGATGCTGAAGCTGAAGCTCCAATACTTTGACCACCTGATGTGAAGAAGAACTGACTTATTGGAAAAGACCCTGATGCTGGGAAAGATTGAAGGCAGGAGAAGAATGAGATGACAGAGGATGAGATGCTTGGATGGTATCACCTGCTCGATGGACGTGAGTTTGAGCAAGCTCCGGATGTTGGTGATGGACAGGGAAGCCTGGCGTGCTGCAGTCCATGGGGTTGCAGAATCAGACACGACTGACTGACTGAACTGAACTTGCATGGAATGTCCCGTTGGTCTCTAATTTTCTTAAAGAGATCTCTAGACTGGTCCCCAACATTAATAGTCGAACAAGTCTGTTCTACTTATCTCAGTTTTAAGTTACATATATTTAAGGGCCTAGAAAAATTTACACTGAGATATGTGACCAGCAATTATTTTAAGACAGGTAAAAATGGCTTGACTTCCTAGGCTCTATCCAACTCCAGGGATCTCAGAGCCTTTTATATAAAAATAGTAATTTTACTTTGGCTCAATTTATAAATTCAAAAAGGACTTTGCTGAATGCTTTATACAAAGCTCTGNCTACTTATCTCAGTTTTAAGTTACATATATTTAAGGGCCTAGAAAAATTTACACTGAGATATGTGTCCAGCAATTATTTTAAGACAGGTAAAAATGGCTTGACTTCCTAGGCTCTATCCAACTCCAGGGATCTCAGAGCCTTTTATATAAAAATAGTAATTTTACTTTGGCTCAATTTATAAATTCAAAAAGGACTTTGCTGAATGCTTTATACAAAGCTCTGAAGGTATAATAATTTAACTCTAAAGGTATAGAACACAGAACTTCATAAAGTAAATTTCAGTTTGACTAAAAAATCTTGTCACTGATTTTAGTAACTTTTGGTAACAGAACTTTCTTTGAAAAACTAAGCAGCTGTCTTTGTTTTGCAAATGTCTGAACCAAAATGTAAATACAGGCCTCAAGGACCTGCAGGCAAGGGAAAAAAGGTGACACTTAAAAAGTTCCCTATGATGTGGGAGAATGGCGTTGAAACATGTATACTATCATGTAAGAAACGAATCGCCAGTCTATGTTCGATACAGGATACAGNCCATCTATTTGCCATGAAGTGATGGGACCAGATGCCATGATCTTCGTTTTCTGAGTGTTGAGCTTTAAGCTGCAAAAAACATTTGAAAATTCTTTTTTTTTCATTTATTTAGGATAAAAATGCTCAGTGAATCAAGAATTAGGAGGGGACAAAGGGAAATTTCACAACCTACAGCTAAACTCATTTGTTGCTGTTCAGTCGCTCAATTGTGTCCAACCTTTTGTGACCCCACGGACTGCAGCATGCCAGGCTTCCCCGTCCATCGTCATCTCCTGGAGTTTCCTCAAACTAATGTCCATTGAGTTGGTGATGCTATCCAATCATCTCATCCTCTGTCATTCCCTTCTCCTGCCTTCAATCTTTCCCAGCATCAGGATCTTTCCCAATGAATCGGCCCTTTGCATCAGGTGGCCAAAGTATTGGAGTTTCAGCTTCAGCATCAGTCTTTCCAATGAATATCCAGGATTGATTTCCTTTAGAATTGACTGATTTGATCTTCTTGAAGTCCAAGGGACTCTCAAGAGTCATCTCCAACACCACAGTTCAAAAGCATCAATTCTTCAGCACTCAGCCTTCTTTATAGTCCAACTCTCACATCCATACATGACTACTGAAAAAACCATAAATTTGAGTAAACAGCCTTTTGTTGACAGAGTGATGTCTCTGCTTTTTAATATGCTGTCTAGGTTGGTCATAGCTTTTCTTCCAAGGAGCAAACATCTTTTAATTTCATGGCTGCAGTCACCATCTGCAGTGATTTTGGAGCTCAAGAAAATAAAGTCTTTCACTGTTTCCATTGTTTGCTTTTCTATTTGCTGTGATGTGGTGGGACCAGATGCCATGATCTTCGTTTTTTGAATGTTGAGTTTTAAGCCAGCTTTTTCACTCTCCTCTTTCACTTTCATCAAGAGGCTCTTTAGTTCCTCTTCACTTTCTGCCATAAGGGTGGTGTCATCTGCATGTCTGAGGTTACTGATACTTCTCCTGGCAATCTTGGTTCCAGCTTGTGCTTCATCCAGCTGGGCATTTCACATGATATACTCTGCATATAAGTTAAATAAGCCAAAGGCATACTTTTTGGTAAAACATTGAAGTCTTTCCTCCACGAATGGGAACAAGAATGTTCACTATCGTTCCTCCCGACATCATACTGGAGATCCCAGCAAGAGCAGTGAGGCGACAAACAAAAAACAAAAGTCATTCAAGTCAGAAAGAAAAAAACAAAACTATATTTGGAAAAAAAATCCCAAAGAACCAACAAAAAAATCTATTAAGACTATTAACTGAGATAAGTGAAATCAGAAAACACAGTCATAATACAAAAATCAATTGTATTTTTACAAAATATTAATGATCAATTGTACACTGAAATTTATAAAATGGTGCCATTTATAAGAGCATAAAAAACAAAATACGTAGGGACAAAATGTTTAAAGAATGCACAAGATTTGTATGAGAGTAAAGAGGACTTAAATAAATAGATACACCATGTTCATAAATTAAAAGTGTCATTACTAAGATTCAGTTCCCTCAAACTGATGTATAGACTGAATACAATCCCAATCAATATTACAGGAGGCTCTTTTAAATTGACAAGCTGATTCTAAAATTCATATGGAAAAACAATGACTCTGTAGTAGTTAACCCATCTAAACAGCTCACATTACTTGGTTTCATAACTTTCTATAAAGCTATCATAATTCAGACAGTGTGAAGCTGGCACACACATGGATCATACAGACATATGGAGCCTAGAAACAGACGCATTCGTATATAGTCAATTATTCTTCAACAAAATTATTAAGGTAATTCAGTGGAGAAAACACTATCTTTAAAAAACAAACAACAAAAAACAGGACCATGATCTTAAACTTGCACTAAATACAAAAATCAATCCAAAACGAATCACAGAGTTAATGTAAAATATTTCTGACTTAACATTTAGGCCAAGATTTCTTTTTTATTGTATTTAATTCAATTAATTAGTCAACTTCTCTACTGGCCGTGCTGAGTCTTTGCTGCTGCTCAGGCTTTTCTCTCGTTGCTGAGAGTGGGGACTAACTATACGGTTGCGTGTGCGGGCCTCTCACTGCCGAGTTTGCTCTTGTTGCAGAGTGCAGGCTCGAGGGTGCACAGGCTTTGTAAGCAGTTGCAACACAAGGGCTCGCTAGTTTGGGCTCCTGGGCGCTAGAGCACAGGCTCAACAGTTGTCTCTCAAGGGTTTAGTTGCTCCTCAGCATGTGGGATCTTCCAGAATTAGGGATTGAACCCATGTCTCCCGCATTGGCAGGTGGATCCTTTACCATGGAGCCACCAAAGTCCTAAGCCAAAAGTCTTTTCTTAGAAGAGGGCACAAAAGCCTGAGCCCTACAAGAAAAGTCGGCCAACTGGACTTACTCAAAATGAAAAGCTTCTGTTCTTTGAAAGGCTGTTAAGATTACAAAAAGACAGGACTGCCCGATGGTTCAGATGCTAGGACTCTGTGCTCCTAATGCAGGAGACCAGGGGTTCAAACCCTGGTCAGGAAATGAGATCTCACATGCTACAACCAAAGATCCCTCATGCTGCAACTAAGACATGGTATATCAATAAACATTAAAACAAAATTACGAAAGACAAGCCACAATACAGAGAAAATACATGCCATATACATATCTGAAAAGGGACTTATATTCAGAATTTATGAAGAACTCTCACAGCTCAATAATAAGAAAATAAGTAAGTCAGTTTAAAAATGGGCAATAAAATTGGTATCTGTATACATATTCAGAATGTTAATAGAAGTATAAATCACCTTTTTTTATACTTAAGGGAAAATAAAGAAGGATCTTGGAGATCATTATTTAATGGTAGAAAAAGCACTGGACCACAGGCTGAGTAGGGACACTCAGTGGTGTGTGTGTGTGTGTGTGTATGTGTGTGTGTGTATTGTGAGCATCCAAAGTCACGAGAAGGTCAAGATGCTAAAACGGCTTCTCTCCTTTCATTTGTGTACATATTTTCTCTTTCTGCTGTCAGACCTCCTCTCTGGCTCTGCCTCTAGGATCCTCATCATCACTCCTGCCCTGGCTGGGGCTGCCTCTGCCTCTTTATCTTCATCCCTTCCTTCTTGGGGGCTTTATCTCAGCTACCAGCTCTCTGAATGGAGCTACTGCATTCCTCCCCGTGTCTGTGGGGGAGAGGCCTGAGCCACTGTGGAGCATGCCCGGACTGTAAATGCTGCCAATTAAAACCAATAACAGGGCTCTCGGGATAAAAAGCAGCACCTGCACAGAGAACAGCTGCTCTTTATACGTTTAAGAAGGCTTCCATATCTATTATCTCACTTAAGCCTTAGGACTGCCTTGAGCAGTGGGATGAGAACTCCTCACTTCACGGGACGGAGACTTCGGCCCTAAGGGCCTTCTTTACTGACATCAAGTGAGCAAGCAGGTTGCTCACAGGATGTTTGATGCCTCATGGGAGACCAGGAGCCCTGGAATGAGCACAGACTTTGGAACCAGAGAAACTCAGATACGAGCTGACTTTCACTTGCTAGCCATGCGACTTTAGACACACTTACCTTCTCTGAGCTTTCATTTCTTGTGCTCTGCTGTGCTAATACTACCTGCTGCCCAGGGTTATTTTGTTGTTGTTACGTTGCTAAGTCTTGTCTGACTCTTTGTGACCTCATGGACTGCAGCATGCCAGGCTTCCTTCACTATCTCCCGGAGCTTGCTCAAATTCATGGCCATTGATTTGGTGATGCTATCCAACCATCTCATCTTCTGCTGCCCTCTGCTGCTTAATTAATGATGATCAAAAGCACAGTGAAGATAAAATTCTTCTACAAGGAACTCATTTGATGTCTTTCTCCGTGAAGAGAAATCTGCTTATTTATGATTTTTTTCCTTTGGGAGTGCCTTTCCTCACTTATTTTATTTGAAATATTAAAATCTAAACATTCAAAGCCTCATATTATGCATATAATTAAAAAGAGAGGGGTTTCCCTGGCAGTCCAGTCATTGAGGCTCTGTGTGTCCAGCCTGGGGGACGTGGGTTTGGTCCATGGTCAAGGAACTGGGATTCTGCAATGCTGCACAGTGAGGCCAAAAAAATAAATTAATGAATGAAAATGGAACTATTTCCCCTCCATCAGTTATTTGAAACTATTCTTTTCTTTCTCTGTCTTACCTTTCTCCAGTCCCTCCCTCTGTTTACAAGATCTCCTTGTGCTTGAGTCTAACTTGGAAAAAATCTACCAAAGTAAAGGGAATGCTGATACACTGCTGGTAAGAATGTAAATTGGTACAGCCACTATGGAAAACAGTTTGGAGGTTCCTCAAAAAATTAAAAATAGATTTACCATGTGATCCAGCAATTCCACTTCTGGTATGAAACTGTTTACTTCAAATTGGGACTTGACCGCAGTGGCTGGGACGCAAACCCGGCCAAAACCCACAGTCTTCCCACTGAGGTCACAGACCTGGTTTCAGAACCTAATGAAGCTCAGGTTCTTGATGTCTCATTGCAGAAAGAAATCAGTGACAGACAAAGTCATAGGTAAGAAGTGGATTTATTCAGAGTCAGAGAGAAACACACTCCACAGACAGTGTGTGGGCCATTGCAGAGGATGACTGTGGTGCCCAAAATGTGACATGGTAAGTTCTTATGAGCTGGGTAATTTCGTAGGCTCCAAAATCACTGCTGAAAGTGACTGCCACCATGAAATTAAAAGATGCTTTTTCCTTGGAAGAAAGCTATGACAAACCTAGATAGTGTATTAAAAAGCAGAGACATCCCTTTGCCAACAAAGCTTTGTCTAGTCAAAGCTATGGTTTTTCCAGTAGTCGTGTATGGATGTGAGATGGACCATGAAGGCTGAGCACCAAAGAACTGATGCTTTCGAAGTGTAGCACTGTGACGGGAGGGAAAGGGTCAGGGCACAACTTTTGAAAGAATGACATAGCCCAAGGACACCACATCAACTGATTGGAATCAAATGGGACCAAGATGGTAGACAAGACTAGACCTCGATCCTCAATCAGCAAGCTGAGTGACACGCCCGGAGGTGCCATGACAGTTCCAAGGCATAGTCAAAAGACCAAGGAGGGAGTGGAGGCCCAATTCTGGAAATTTCCATCCCCTCTCCAAAAATAGATGGAAAAATTCCACTCATTAACATATGAAATTACCCAGCCTATAAAAACTAACCGTGCCACATTTCCCAGCAGCACTCACCCTTTGTATGGCCATACTAAATCCACTTCTTAGCTATCACTTTTTCTCTCACTGAATTCTTTCTGTGATGAAACATCAAGAACCTGGGCTTGATTAAGTCCTGAAACCAGGTACTGTGGGTTTTGGCTGAGTTTGAGACCCAGAACATGGGTTCAACTCCCAATCTGAGGTAAATGGTTTCAGTATTGCAGAAGACTCTTGAAAGTCCCTTGGACAGCAAGGAGATCAAACCAAATGACCCTAAAGGAAATCAACTCTGACTATTCATTGGAAGGACTGATGCTAAAGCTGAAGCTCCAATACCTTGGCCACCTGATGCAAAGAGCCAACTCATTTGAAAAGACCTTGATGTTAGTAAAGATTGAGGGCAGGAGGAGAAGAGGGTGATAGAGGATGAGATGGTTGGATGGCGTCACCGACTGGGTGGACATGAGTTTGAGCAAACTCTGGGAGATGGTGAGGGACGAGGAACCCTGGCATGCTGCAGTCCACGTGTTGCGGAGTCTGACCCGACTCAGTAACGAACAACAGCAACAATTTCATGTGCGGATGGCACCACCCTTACGGCAGAAAGTGAGGAGGAACTAAACAGCCTCTTGATGCAAGTGAAAGGGGAGAGTGAAAAAGTTGGCTTAAAACTCAACATTCAGAAAACGAAGATCATGGCATCTGGTCCCATCACTTCATGGCAAATAGATGGGGAAACAGTGGAAACAGTGTCAGACTTTATTTTTTTGGGCTCCAAAATCACTGCAGCCATGAAATTAAAAGATGCTTGCTCCTTGGAAAAAAAGCTATGACCAACCCAGACAGCATATTAAAAAGCAGAAACATTAATTTGCTGACAAAGATCCGTCTAGTCAAAGCTACAATTTTTCCCGTAGTCATGTATGGATGTAAGAATTGGACCATAAAGAAAGCTTAGTGTCAAAGAATTGATGCTTTTGAACTGTGGTGTTGGAGAAGACTCTTGAGGGTCCCTTGAACTTCAAGGAGATCAAACTAGTCCATCCTAAAGGAAACCAATCCTGAATATTCATTGGAAGGACTGATGCTGAAGCTGAAACTCCAATACTTTGGCCACCTGATGGAAAAAACTGACTCACTGGAAAAGACCCTGGTGCTGGGAAAGATTGAAGACAGGAGGAAAAGGGGACGACAGAGAATGAGACGGTTGGATGGCATCAACGATTTGGTGGGCCTGAGTTTGAGCGAGTTCTGGGAGCTGGTGATGGACAGGAAAGCCTGGTGTGCTGCAGTCCATGGGGTCACA
Source organism: Oreotragus oreotragus (assembly GCA_006410675.1). Lineage (NCBI taxonomy): Eukaryota > Metazoa > Chordata > Mammalia > Artiodactyla > Bovidae > Oreotragus > Oreotragus oreotragus. The sequence goes on along the minus strand of SJYX01021787.1, from coordinate 176,971 downwards.
AAGAGTCGGACACAACTGAGCGACTGAACTGATTGGGCTATGTCATTCTTTCCAAAGTTGTGCCCTGCCCCCTTCCCTCCTGTTCCAGGTATTCATTCAAAGGAAAATAACTACCTCGTTGAGACAGCTGTACCCCCAGGGTCACTACAACATTATTTACAATAGCTGAGAAATAGGAACAAGTTGAGAAAATGGAATATTATTGAGTCATAAAAATAAGGTAATCGTGCCATTTGCAGCAAAATGGATGGATCTTGAGGGCATTAGGTTAAGGGAAGTAAGTCAGCCAGGGAAAGACAAAACTGTGTGTTCTTGCTTATATGTAGAACCTTTTTAAAGCTGAACTTGAAGAAATAGAGAGTATGAGAAATGGAGTATTTCCTGCCACATCAGTAAACAAGGATGTCACAATCATCAGTGATTGCTGCCACCACAGTGAGCTGGAGAGCCCTGAGGGAACTCAGGAAGGAAAGGATACCTGCCATCCAGCAGCCCTCAGACTACAGCCACTCCCTGTGGTGAACCTTACGGAAAGGAAACCCAGGATGTGAGAACACAGGATACCGGCCCCAGATGGCTGAGGTGCATATGAAAGGAACGATTTCAGTGAGCCTACATTCTTGCATTTTCCCTTGCATGGTTCAGTTCAGTCGCTCAGTCATGTCTGAGAATGCAGCACAGCAGGCTACCCTGTCCATCACCAACTCCCGGAGCTTGCGCAAACTCAGGTCCACAGTGCCAGTGACGCCATCCAACCGTCTCGTCCTCTGTCGTCCCCTTCTCCTCCTGCCTTCAATCTTCCCCAGCATCAGAGTCTTTTCCAATGTGTCAGTTCTTCACATCATGTGGCCAAAGCACTGGAGTTTCAGCTTCAGCATCAGTCCTTCTGTTAGGTAGGTAGAACAGGGAAAAGGAGTCCAAAATGGTGGTGGCCAAAAGACAAGGACGGGAAAAGCCCATGAAAATAGAACAAAAGAAGGTCCAAGGACCGGAGTGAGGACCTCAGGTAAAACAAACACTCCTGGCTGNCGACTTCACTTTCACTTTCAACTAGAGTATAAATCCCTGTACAAATCAGTGAGACAGTGTCTTGGATATCTCCTGATAAGATAAAGTGTCAAAATGTTAATAAAATGAAAGCACTGGAAAGTACTGTTTAGAATGCTTGGAAAGGCTGAATGAGTGTAACCAAAGTGTACTGCATGTTTTAATGTGACAAGTTTAGGGGATCCATCTGATTATACCAAAAGAAAATCCCAGGAGTATACATGGGACAGGCACAGTTGTGTTGTTTATGGTGTCACTGACACTGGCTTGCATGTACCCCTGGATGCATACTATAGGGGAGCAAAATTTGCCATCCATCCCCAAAAGTGTCTCTTCGGCATGAAGATTAATTTAGGCTGATTGTTTTTAAGAAATAGAAGATTTAGGAAGTCTTTATTTTTACCTCTCCCTTAGCTGCTTAAAGAATTTAAATAAAGGGTCTGTTTCCGGAATAAAGCATCACTGACATCACTGACTCGATGGACATGAATTTGAGCAAACTGCAGGAGACGGTGGAGGACAGAGGAGCCTGGTGTGCTGCAGTCCATGGGGTTTCAAAGAGTCGGACACAGTAACAACAAACATACCTGCAATGAATACCAACTGGATGTGTGTGTGTGTAGGGGTAGACTCAAAGCAGGGCCTAGAGATGAGTCCTCTCTGTGTTCCACTATCTCTGTGAAAGTGAAAGTCACTCAGTCGTGTCCGACTCTGAGACCCCATGGACTATATGCTGCTGCTGCTGCTGCTAAGTCGCTTCAGTTATGTCCGACTCTGTGCGACCCCATAGACGGCAGCCCACCAGGCTCCCCCGTCCCTGGGATTCTCCAGGCAAGAACACTGGAGTGGGTTGCCATTTTCTTCTCCAATGCATGACAGCGAAAAGTGAAAGTGAAGTCGCTCAGTGTCCGACTCTTCGGGCGATCCCATGGACTGCAGCCTACGCCCATGGGATTTTCCAGGCAAGAGTACTGGAATGGGGTGCCATCACCTTCTTTGCATGAACTATATAGTCCATGGAATTCTCCAGGCCAGAATACTGGAGTAGCCTTTCCCTTTTCCAGAGGATCTTCCCAACCCAGGGATTGAGCCCACATCTCTCCTATTGCAGGTAGATTCTTTACCAGCTAAGCCACGAGAGAAAGCCCAGATATGGTCTGGCAAACATTTGTTTGTCAAACACTTCCTTTTCTAGCTTCCCATCAATTGCCTTCCTCCCCTTTAAAGTCCCAAACCATTACCCCTAACAGTCTCTTTATTTTTTAAAGCTGAAGATGGTATTTAAGGTGACAGTTTTGGTCATTTTCATAAGTTACTCAGTTTTCCTGGATCTCTCCCTTGTGTATATGTTATTAAATTTTTGTTTGATTTTTTTCCTGTTAGTGTGCCTCATGTCAATTTAATTCTTAGACCAGCCAGAAGAACCTAGAAGGGTTGAGGGAAATTTCTTCCTCCCCAGCAACATCCTGAAGTTTAATGTAGTACTTGTAGTTAAAAGGACCTGAAATGGTCCTTTCCAGTGTAGTTCTAAAGCAGACTTTCATTGGTGCCTCTTCCTAGCAGCCTAGTATCCTGACTGCAAATCATGTAAAGGTATATTTGGTCACACTGCATACCTGTTGAACATACGATATCATTCTGGACAATAATTGACAAACCTGAAGTATTAACAAGGTGGAGGCTGATAGAGGAGAGGTCACAACAGTCCTGTAGGGCCTGGAATCATTTCCTATGAGGACAGCCTCTGAGAAGTTCAAGGTGAAGAGTGCATTATCATTAGAGCTAATGGTTAGATTTTAAGTGAGGGAGATTAAACTCTTCTGAAAATTGGGATGCTTTTGATTTTAAAAGATTTGGCCAAAATTTTATCTGTCATTGTAGGCAAGAAAGTTTATGTTTTACACAGCTGCCTAAGAATTTCACCTGTAAAGTGAGATTATCTATCACTAGAGAGTAATAACATACTATCTAGGCGGGAAAAACAAAGTTTATTCTCTTTTTTGTTTTTGTGGCATGGTATTAGCCTTTTTGCAAGGGAAGACTTCAACCTGAGCATAAAACTAACAAACCTTGACTAAAGTTTTGTAGGGGAGAAAAACTTTTCCTCTATCTTCTTAGTTCAGTACCAGGGTGCTTCTGAATGAAACTGACAAAAAGATTAGTAAGAGGAAAAACAGTTTATTTGCATGTGCAATGTGCAGACAAGAGGGAATGCAGAGTGATAAGTCATTCAAAGGGGTGGTTAGAATTGGGGCACCCCACTCCAGTACTCTTGCCTAGAAAATCCCGTGGATGGAGGAGCCTGGTAGGCTGCAGTCTATGGGGTCGCTAAGAGTTGGACACAACTGAGCAACTTCTCTTTCACGTTTCACTTTCATGCATTGGAGAAGGAAATGGCAACCCACTCCAGTGTTCTTGCTTGTAGAATCCCAGGGACAGGGGAGCCTGGTGGGCTGCTGTCTCTGGGGTCGCACAGAGTCGGACACGACTGAAGCAACTTAGCAGCAGCATGCTTTAGTAGGAAAAGGGCACAGGGAGGGGGAGAAAAGGTTCTAATTTGAAGAACAAACAAGTTCTTTAGGAAAGAGACAAATGGGTTCTTAGGAGAAAAAATGGGAGATAAGTTTGTGATGTTTGTTCATGCAGGCTCAGGTTTGAGTTGTCGTTCTCTCTTCATGACTGAAACTTCCTGAGAGAGGGCATTCATGGTGGGTTTACTCTTGATCTCTCTCCTGAGAGTCGACCCACCCTGAAGAGGGAATTTATGGTAGCCTTGCTTCCCAGAGGTTGCTGCTTTTAGACAGATAAGGGAAACTCTGAGAAGGTTTCTTTCTGCATCTGTTGATTCTCAGTTGCCTTCAGTTCCAAATAATCCTTGTGTTAAAGGGGTATATTTTTGCATATCTTAATCCCCTATAGTATTATTCAAAATTTTATGATTTGTGCTATTGAAAGAAATCCATTTGGAAATGTACAAATGGTTTCTGAGGCAGGAGTTCTTTATAGCTTTTCCTGGGTTATGATAACAACAAATAAGACCAGATTTGTCTACCTGTCTTGAGCAAAATTTCCTCACCAATATTTTTATAATGTTTGACCTGATCTACTAAGATTGTGAATAATTTCACAGAGAAAGCAGTAAGGGTCTGAAGATGGCCTTGGTGATGTTAGGCAGCCATCTTGGCAATGCTGATGCCAATGATATATTTGACAGTTATGAGATGGCCATCATTTCTTTTCTTCTGAGGGGGCAGATTTTCATATTTGATTGAACCTTTCAGGATTCATGAAATCAGATTCAGCAAGTGTCTTCAGAATACCTATGGTAGCAAAACCAGAAAGGACTGCTTGTTTAACATACTAGCTAGCTAGGAAATTCCCTTTTGCTTTCTAAGTATTATCTTTAAAAGGAACTTCTGTTTACAACTGATGCTTCAGTTGGATGTTGTATTGTTTCCAACAAATTATGACATTTCTTCTATTTTATAAGCAGAGACTGAAGAAGTTAGAAAAACCTCTTTATTCCCTCTTTGTTTAATGTACTAAAATCATGAACATCTCCAAAGATGTATTTATTAGTACAGATGTGTACTCTTAACTCTTTAGCAAAATGACATGCTTGTGATATAGCTGTCATTCACCTATTTGAGTGGAGTGAAATCTTGGGCTTCTCCAGTGGTTCAGCAGTAAAGAATCCGTCTGCAATGTAGGAGATGTGGATTCGATCCTTGGGTGGGGAAGATCCCCTGGAGAAAGACATGGCAACCCACTTCAGTGTTCTTGCTGGGAAAATCCCATGGACAGAGGAGCCTGGTGGGCTACAGTCCAAAGGATTGCAAAGAGTCCGACAGAACTGAAGTGACTGAGCACGAGCCCAAGTGATGTAGCTGTCATTCAGTTATTTGAGTGGAGTGAGCTGTATGTAATGGACCAACTTCAATAGCAGAATATTCAGAAGTTAGAGCATCGCCAGCACAAAATATGCCCTCATTATTCTCAAGATATGAGCCATATCTTGAAGAACTATGGATGGAGGTTCATAACACTGTACAGAAGGCAGTGATCAAAATCATCCCAAGAAAAAGAAATGCAAAAGGTAAAATGGTTGTCCGAGGAGACCTTACAAATACCTGAGAAAAGAAGACAAGTGAAAGTCAAAGGAGAATAAGAAAGATATACCCATCTGAATGCAGAGTTCCAAAGAACAGCAAGGAGAGATAAGAAAGCCTTCCTAAGTGAACAATGCAAAGAAATAGAGAATAATAGAATGGGAAAGACTAGAGATCTCTTTAAGAAAATTAGAGATACCAAAGGAACATTTCATGCAAAGATGGGCACAAGAAGGGACAGAAATGGTATGGACCTAACAGAAGCAGAAGATATTAAAAAGAGGTAGCAAGAATACAAAGAAGAACTATACAGAAAAGATCTTCACTACCTAGATAACCACGATGGTGTGATAACTCACCTAGAGTCAGACATCCTGAGTGTGAAGTCAAGTGGGCCTTAGGAACCATCACTATGAACAAAGCTAGTGGAGGTGATGGAATTCTAGCTGAGCTATTTCAAATCCTAAAAGATGATGCTGTGAAAGTGCTGTGCTCAGTATGCCAGCAAATTCAGAAAACTCAGTAGTGGCCACAGGACTGGATAAGGTAAATTATCATTCCAATCCTCAAGAAAGGCAATGCCAAAGAATGTTCAAACTTCTGCACAGTTGCACTCATTTCACCTGCTAGCAAGGTCATCATGCTCAAAATCCTACAAGCTAGGCTTCAACAGTATGTGAACCGAGAACTTCCAGATGTTCAAGCTGGATTTAAAAAAGGCAGAGGAACCGGAGATCAAATTGTCAACATCCACTGGATCACAGAGAAAGCAAGAGAATTCCAGAAAAACATCTACTTCTGCTTCACTGACTATGCTAAAAGCTTTGACTATGTGGATCACAACAAACTGTGGAAAGTTCTGAAAGAGATGGGAATACCAGACCACCCTACCTGCCTCTTGAGAAACCTGTATGTAGGTCAAGAAGCAACAGTTAGAACCAAACATGGAACAGACTGGTTCAAAATTGGGAAAGGAGTGCCTCAAGCTGTATATTATCACCCTGCTTATTTAACTTCTATACAGAGTACATCATGAGAAATGCCAGGCTGGATGAATCACAAACTGGAATCAAGATTGCCAGGAGAAATATCAATAACCTCAGATATGCAGATGACACCACCCTTAGAGCAGAAAGTGAAGAGGAACCAAAGAGCCTCTTGATGAAGGTAAAAGAGGAGAGTGAAAAAAGCTGGCTTAAAACTCAGCATTCACAAAACTAAAATCATGGCATCTGGTCCCATCATTTCATGGTATATAGATGGGGAAACCAGGGAAACAGTGACAGACTTTATTTTCTTGGGCTCCAAAATCACTGTAGATGTTGACTGCAGCCATGCAATTAAAAGATGGTTTCTCCTTGGAAGAGAAGCTATGTCAAACCTAGACAGTGTATTAAAAAGCAGAGACATCATTTTACTGACAAAGATCCATCTAGTCAAAGCTGTGGTTTTTCCAGTAGTCATGTATGGATGTGAGTGTTGGGCCATAAAGAAAGCTGAGAGCCAAAGAATTTATGCTTTTGAACTGTGGTGTTGGAGAAGACTCTTGAGAATCCCTTGCACTGCACAGAGATCAAACCAGTCAATTCTAATGGAAATCAGTCCTGACTATTCATTGGAAGAACTGATGCTGAAGCTCCAATACTTTGGTTACCTAATGGGAAGAGCCGACTCATCGGAAAAGACCCTGATGCTGGGATAAGTTGAAGGCAGGAGGGGAAGGGGACGATACAGGATGAGATGGTTGGATGTCATCACCAATGGCCATGAGTTTGAGCAAGCTCCGGGAGATGGTGAAGGACAGGGAAGCCTGGCGTGCTGCAGTCCTTGGGGTTGCAAACAGTCGGACACAACTGAGTGCTTGAACAACAAATGAGTCATCAATACACATCATATCAGGATTGTCTAGGAAGGTGGTTCTCAACCTTTAGTTTGCCTCAGAATAATTTGGAGGACTTAGTAAACTATGGATTGGTTAATGCCACTCCTATANTTGCAAACAGTCGGACACAACTGAGTGCTTGAACAACAAATGAGTCATCAATACACATCATATCAGGATTGTCTAGGAAGGTGGTTCTCAACCTTTAGTTTGCCTCAGAATAATTTGGAGGACTTAGTAAACTATGGATTGGTTAATGCCACTCCTATAGTTTCTGATTCAGAAGATCTGGAGTGGAGCCCAAGAATCTGCATTTGTAAATAGTGCTGGATGATACTGGGGACCACACTTTGAGAGACAGTGCTGTGAAGGACCACTAGTCAGGTCAGGATGAAGAAGACTTTGAGTTTAAATGGATTCTAGACAGTCATGAGATTCAGTCATTCTGAAGAGGAAGTAGGACACCACCATTTAGATTAGAGCAACATTGAACAGTTTTGTGTGAAGCACAAAATTCTTAGAAGAATTTCATAGGAGCCAGTATGACTAGCTGCCAAATGCTGGGTTTTGTTCTTAAGTGGTAAGGTTTCTACCCCTAGGGGATCCATAGGGTCAGGAAGAGGCTAAGAAGATGTCTGCTGTAGCTTCCAGCGGTCTAGCTGCTGCTTTATAGCATGGATATAAGGCAGAGGAGCCTTGGCCACAGGGGCAGAGATGTACATGATGGTCTTAATGAGAGCCCCTGATTTTTGATGAAGTTTGCTTTCATGGGAAGAGCTTAGCACAGTTAGGAATGCCCAAAGTTGCACTTGCTTAGGGGAAGAAAAGCCCTGATGTCATCTTGAATTCCCAAAGCAGGGGCTCTGGGACATTGGCCTTAGACAACTCATCAATAGTTGAGATCTAGCAATTCAGTTCAGTTCAGTCGCTCAGTCATGCCTGACTCTGCGCCCCCATGAACTGCAGCACGCCAGGCCTCCCTGTTCATCACCAACTCCCGGAGTTCACTCAAACTCACGTNGCCCCTAGATTCCTCATCGGAGAGGGCGATGGCACCCCACTCCAGTACTCTTGCCTGGAAAATCCCATGGACGGAGGAGCCTGGTAGGCTGCAGTCCATGAGATTACTAAGAGTCAGATATGACTGAGCGACTTCACTTTCACTTTTCACTTTCATGCATTGAAGAAGGAAATGGCAATCCACTCCAGTGTTCTTGCCTGGAGAATCCCAGGGGCGGCAGAGCCTGGTGGGCTGCCGTCTATGGGGTCGCACAGAGTCGGACACGACTGAAGCGACTTAGCAGATTCCTCATGGAGATGGAGCACAGTTCTTGAGGCGTGAGCTCACTGTGTTCCCTTTCCACCAGCTGAGAATAAAAACCACTTTTCTATTTTCTCCAAACTCTGTCTCTGTATTTTTCATCAACTTCGGTGGGCAAAAAAGGCCAAGATTTTGGCCAGTAAGATTACCAATAGTGAACTGTACAATGGACAATTGTTAAGAGAATAGATCTTAAATATTACACACACACACACAAAAGGAATTATGTGAGAGAATGCAAGTACTGACTAAACTTTTTGTGGTAATCATTTTGCAATATATGAGTATATCAAACCATCACATTGTATACCTTAAACTTACACATGACATGACATATGTCAATATTTTAATAAAGCTGGAAAATAAAAAATCCACAGTCATCATGAGCACATGATAGGAAAGAGAGAATTTCCTTAAAGAATGCCACCTGAACACGCTGAATATGTTGGTGCCCCAAAGAGAGCAAGACTAGTTCCCAGGAGACAGAATTAACTTTGCATAAAGCTCTCGTAAATCCAAACAAACTTGAGCCTCCAGACCTGCCTGGTTCCCACAAAAGCTCAGAACTATCCTGGTGTGCTGCGATTCACGGGGTCGCAAAGAGTCGGACACGACTGAGCGACTGAACTGAACTGAACTGATCCTTGCCGAGGAGACCAAGGCCTGGGGTGAACAAGGCAGTCTGGAAGGCTGAGCTGTCCTGCGCCCATCCCTGTCTTCTGTAACTCACATTCCTGTCCACAAAGCCTCCCTTTGATGTCCCCTGCAAGGGCCTCTACCAAGGGCCCATCTGGGCTTGGATGGGAGGGAGAGGGGTTTCCAGGCAGATACAAAGCAGAGACCTGACCCAGGCCACCCCAGATGGCGTCCTTCATTGTTCTAAGGGAGGCCCGGGGCAGCCCCAGGTTGGGGGAGGGGAGTAGGTGGGGTCCAGCCGGCAGGCGGCAGGTGGCAGGCGGCACCCTGGCCAGACAGATGGTGAACAAAAGGGGCAGACAAAGGAGGCGAAGGCCCCAGGGCACATCCCCACCAAGGAACGAACTACTCCTTCAGGTCATCCCGACATCGAGGGAAGAGCACTGCCCTGGGTGCTGGCCTGCCTGCCTGAGACCCAGTTTCTTCACTGAAGTGTCACAGCCAATTGCAAGTTCCATTTTACAGATGGGGAAACTGTGTGGAAGAACCGCTTGTAGGGATTTACACAAAAGCAGGCTGCTTTCGAGGCCAATATTCTAAATCTGCTTCACAGGATTCGGTCCCTACTATAAATATTGAGCTCTTGGCCTCTTGCATGACTTCTGACCTTGGTCAGAAAAACAAAACACTAAAAATTCCTTAAGCTGTGTTATCAGAAGCCAGGAAATATCAGAATTTTCCATGGGGACAAATGAATCAAGCTACCAAATTTCTTGACTAGAGGTATTCATATCACAAGAAAATGCATGTTTTCAGATGTTTGAAATCGTTTTTTTTCTTTTTTCAAAAAGACAGTGTCTTGGCCACACACAGATGTGTAAGCACAGCCACTGCTGGCTCCACTGAAAACATTTTGCAACTATCTAGAGATGGCCTGGGACTTCCCAGGTAGCCCAGTGGTAAGAATCGGCCTGCCAATGCAGGAGACTCAGGTTCAGTCCCTGGATTGGGGAAGATCCCCTGGAGCAGGAAATGGCAACCCACTCCAGTATTCTTGCCTGGGAAATCCCATGGACAGAAGCCTGGCGGACTAACAGTCCATAGGGTTGCAAATACCAGTTGCTGTGTAGCACTTCAGGGTGTGTGCCTGTGTTCTAAGTCACTTCAGTTATGTCCAACTCTTTGCAACCCTATGGACTGTAGCCCACCAGGCTTCTCTGTCCATGGGATTCTCCAGGCAAGAATACTGGAGTGGGTTGCCATGCGGTCCTCCACGGGATCTTCCCTACGTAGTGATGGAATCCATGTCCCTTATGTCTCCTGCATTGGCAGGCGGGTCCTTTATCACTAGCGCCACCTGGGAAGCTCAGCACTTTTGGGGGTTTTGCCAGTTCCGGGGCTGCCTGGTACTACTGAGCAGGAGCAGTAGTGTGGTAGGAAGTGCGGTGGGACTTCCTTGGTAGTCCAGTGGTTAAGACTCTGTGCTCCCAATGCAGGAGGGGGTGGTTTGGGGGTGGTGGTCTGCGTTTGATCCCCAGTTGGGAAACTAAGATCTTGCATGCTACAAGGTGCAGCCAAAATTTATTTTAAAAGGAAGGGTTGGTGACACGAGGTAGTTGTACTATAGCACACACATGCTGTCTCGAGGGCTGTCTGAAGCACAAGCTCTGTCTTCATGAAAAGGAACAGAAATAAAACCATTAGAAACAGTGGCGGTGAGAACAGTTAGACTTATCATATTGCCAAGTGCCAGGACTTGGGAGACCCTGTTGACTCTTCAGGGCTTCCCTTGGAGATATGCACGTTCCCAGGAGTCCCTTGTGGCTCAGCAGTAAAGAATCTGCCTGCAATACGGGAGACCTGGGTTCCATCCCTGGGTTGGGAAGGTTCTCTGGAGGAGGGACATGCTACCCACTCCAGTATTCTGGCCTGGAGAATTCCACGGACTGTATAGTGCTGTTGTAGCCACGCGTTCCGGGAAACAAACTCACTCAGAAGGACAATGCAGATAGTGGAGTGCAGTNCTAGCAATAGTTCCTGACTAAAAGTTATGTCTTCAGCTGTTCTTTTTTTTCTGAAGACCAGTGTTTCTTTTAGTAATTCTTAGAATCAAATACAAGTATATTAGCTAGTACTGATTCATGATTTATTTTTGTCATTAAGTGCTAAGTGGTGTCTGACTCTTTGCGACCCCATGGACTGCAGCACACCAAGCTTCCCTGTCCTTCAGTACCTCCTGGAGTTTGCTCAAAGTCATGTCCATTGGGTTGATGATGCCATCCAACCATCTCATCTTCTGTTGCCCTCTTCTCCTCCTGCCCACCATCTTTCCCAGCATCAGGGTCCTTTCCAATGAGTTGGCTCTTAGCATCAGGTGGCCAAAGTATTGGAGCTTCAGCTTCAGTGTTGTAGCCACGCGTTCTGGGAAACAAACTCACTCAGAAGGACAATGCAGATAGCGGAGTGCAGTTTATTACACCGGCAGGCCCAAGGCAAAGTCTCCTCTTAGCCAAGGACCCCAGTCAGTTTTTGTGAAAACCTTATATACCCTAAGTGTACGTGTCCAAACCCACCTCCCAAAATTCTCTGAAAGTAGTCTGAACAAAGGAAGAGAAAGTTAACCCGTGATTCATATGCCTTAAGCCTAGGTAGTTAACAGTGGACAATTATCAATAGGCCTGTGGTCATACCCCAATAAGCATAATAGAATTTATGATTCTATTTGGTTACACAGATAATTAGGGTATTTTTTTAGGCAATGGAGAGTCTAGGTATGAGGCCCAAGATTCTTCCATCCAGGGGGTCTGGTTTTCTAGTTGGTGTGTCATTTCCATAGATACTGGGCATATAGCTCGAAGTCCACAGTCCAGCCCAAGACGGAGTCCTGCTTTCAAGATGGAGCCTGTTCTGTCTGTTTCCTCCTTCATCAGCGTTAGTCCTTCATGATAATATTAACGAAATAGTAATATGGATGTAGTCTCTATCTTTCAGTAATAGCAAACCTATCTGAGTGAACTCCGGGAGTTGGTGATGGACAGGGAGGTATCGCGTGCTGCGATTCATGGGGTCGCAGAGTTGGACACGACTGAGCGACTGAACTGAACGGAACTGAAACCTATCTAATGAATTGAGGAGATGCCACATATATGAATACTTCATATATGTGAGGTACATTTACCACAATATATTATACTTGGCCTTACATTTAGCAGAGGATATTATACATAGTTCCAAACTCTTTTCTATAGACTTCTATTTTTTGAAACTGTCCAGCAACATAGGCGTTCATTTTATTTACTTCTTTTAAAAATCTCTTTCCTGAGTTCTACACAGCTGTCCCTTACCCTTCTGTTATCATGCCTATTTCTAAGAGGACACTTTGAGGTCATTGCTTCTAATCTGCCATAGGAAGGAATTAAACAAACAGGTTAATTAGTAAGTGCTGTGTGTGGGAAAGAATTCCAAGACCGAATGAGGGCCCAGGGCAATGAAACAGTTCAGCTTGAGAGCATGGGCTGTGTTAATGGCTGTTTCTGGGCTCAACGGCCTTGCTCAGATGATTCCTGCCTCCAGCCTTCAAGGGACGTGACTGTCAGACCGACACCCCTGGAGGCCATCTCTGTGAACATAAATTCCATCAGAGTCTTGAGTCAAGTCCTTATCTGGGAATATCAAAGAAACACATGATTCTCTGGATTCTTGGGAACTCAGTCTTTAATGTGGGATGATGGTAAATCTTCCTAAGAACAAAGCAACATATCACACATTCATCACATATGCACTGGTTCAGCACTGAAGAAACACATCATAAAGATTTCCTGAAAGAGATATGAATGGAATCCATTTTCCTTTGAAGAAATGACAGATAGGCTTTGGTGATATCAGGAAAAGTAAAATCATGACTCTCATACAGATAAAACAATAAACACATGCTAAAGAATTAATTTTATCCCTATTAAAGAGAACCAGAGCCTGATAGTAGTTAAAGCATACTTTATTCAGGAACTATTGCATTAGGGGAAAAGAGGCCTCAGTATAGATCTGGCTCAGTCGTGAATACATCAAAGACAGCTGGGGATTTGAATTAGAGGGGTACGTGGATGGAAAATTACCAAGAAGAAAAACATCATCAAGGAGATTATTGCTAAACCGAGCTCACAGGATTCTTGCTGGAGGCATGTCAGGGGCACGGAATCTCAATGGTGGGAGGATTCACTCTAAATGACTTAGCAAGATTCTTGCTATCACCAGGCTATGTAGGCCCTTCAAGAACGCAGGGCCAACATCAAGGCCTAGCAGAGAAGAGGACTCAGGGAAGCCTGACTAAAGTTTGGTCAAAGAAAGAGTCTTTGTCACTTCTACAATATAAGAGAACCAAATAGATGTTATAACCAGTTCAAAGGAAAAGTCAAACCAGCACAGATTTAGATGAAGTAAAAGATTGTTGAGATGAATTGTAAATGTCCCCCCAAATGGAAAAGTAATGATTTTTGCACTTTGGGGGAAGGAAGCTAATTAGAATTACTACCCAACAGGACAGAATTTACATATCTATCAGATATCTACAGCTTGCAAAGAATTGCAAAATAGCTCAAAGACAATGAGCAGGGCTAGAATCTTGTAAGGATAACCCTGGATGGGCATGCTGTAAATGCTGCAGTTTCCCATTGAAACACAAATATTTCTCTACAAGGTTTCTGGCAAGGTGAATGGTGGGGTGAAAAGCAGAGAAGTTAAGAACAGGAATGCTGAAAAGGTAAGAAGTCACAAAAGGTTAACTAAACCCTTGGGTTGGACTTGCCATGTGATCAACAGGAGACAGGATTTTTTTTCAGGGTGAAAGAGAAGGTCTGATTTCAGGTTCTCTAACTCTTTGTTTAAAAGCTGAGGTATAATTGAGTTCCAATGTTATATTAGTTTTAGGTGTACAATATAGTGATTAACAGTTTTTAAAGGTTATACTCTGTTTATAGTTACTGTAAAATATTGGCTGTATTTCCTGTGTTCTGCAATATATCCTTGTAGCTTATTTATCTTATACATAGTGGTTTGTAGAGTCTCTAAATCTTTAGTGCATAGAGCTCCAAAGTGTGCATATTTGATCATAATGGCTTTAGGATTCCTATCAGCTGATTCTGAAAGTGCTAGTCACTCAGTCGTGTCACTCTTTGCGACCCCATGGACTGTAGCCCACCAGGCTCCTCTGTCTATGGAATTCTCCAGGCAAGAATANGTGCATATTTGATCATAATGGCTTTAGGATTCCTATCAGCTGATTCTGAAAGTGCTAGTCACTCAGTCGTGTCACTCTTTGCGACCCCATGGACTGTAGCCCACCAGGCTCCTCTGTCTATGGAATTCTCCAGGCAAGAATACTGGAGCGGGTAGCCATTCCCTTCTCCAGGAGATCTTCCTGACCTAGGGATTGAACCCGAGTCTCGTTGCATTGCAGGCAGATTCTTTACTGTTTGAGATGATTCTAGCTGCTTCTAGCTCCTGTGACTACAAATTTTTTCACCAAGCTGGGGCTTCTCTGACATTGTTCATTATGAGGTTTGGTGAAAATTTTTGATAGCTTTGAACTGTATGGGGGATGGAGAAAAAAAGGAGATGAGTAATTTGATATATTTAATCTTTCTGTATTAGCTTTTATTTTTAAAAGAACTCTGTACTCCTTTCCAGTTCCCCCCTCAGGACAGTTTTTCCTCTGCATACTCTTTCAAACTGAGTAGCCAAAATTTCATGACCTACCTCCTGGAACTGAGGGACCAAGTTACAGAGGAGGAGCCGCCACTAGGGGGCGCAGATAATGAGACAACAATGGGGATACAGGTTAGCAAGATGGGAGTCAAGAGGGCATGAGGGAAGACATAAAAGTAAAGAGAGCTAGAAAAGCTCATCACGACAAATGGTTTAGCACAGCTAGAAACAGCTTGTTGTTTTACCAAACTTTTTCAGCTAAAATATTCAATATGCCAGGGGTGGCACCTCCTGATCTCCATCACAGTTAAGAATCCTCGTTCCTCTTTTTAATTTTCTTGGCCATACTGTGAGGCTTGTGGGATCTTAGCTCCTCAACCAGGGATCAAACTCTGGCCCATAGCAATGAAAGCACTTAAACACTGGACCACCAGGGAATTCCCCCTTCCTCTTTTTATTAAGAAATATTTTTATTAAAAATAATCTTAATATTTTCTTCTACTATAAAATCCCCACAGAAACCTTAGGTTTTATAGGATTCCAGGGGATACTTATGAACACTCTTTGGGTCATTTTAAAAAAATGAGATATAACTGACATACAACAGTGTATACGATTAGGGTGTACAATGTGTTGATTTGATACATTAATATATTGTGAGTACCACCATAGCACTGGTTGATACTTCTCTCACATCACATAATTATCATTTCCTTTTTTGTGATGAGAACATTTAAGATCAGTCACCTAGCAATTTGAAGTATATATAATGCAGTATTGTTGACTATAATCACTATGCTGTACACAGTGTGAGTGGTAAGTTCCTTCAGTCGTGTCTGACTCTTTGCGACCCTATGGACNAGCACTGGTTGATACTTCTCTCACATCACATAATTATCATTTCCTTTTTTGTGATGAGAACATTTAAGATCAGTCACCTAGCAATTTGAAGTATATATAATGCAGTATTGTTGACTATAATCACTATGCTGTACACAGTGTGAGTGGTAAGTTCCTTCAGTCGTGTCTGACTCTTTGCGACCCTATGGACTGTAGCCCTCCGGCTCTTCTGTCCATGGGATTCTCCAGGCAAGAATACTGGAGTCGGTTGCCATGCCCTCCTCCAGGGAATCTTCCTCACCCAGGAGTTGAACCTGCAGCTACTGCATTGCAGATTCTTTATGGTTGAGCCACCAAGGAAGTCCATGATGTACATTAGGCCTCCAGAATTTATTCATCTTATAGTTGCAACTTTATACCCTTTGGTCAACTTCTAATTCCCCCACCCACTGGTAACCACCATTCTATTGTCTATTTCCACAAGTTTGGCTTTTTTAGATTCTATGAATGATATCACACAGTATCTGTCCTCTGTCTGATTTGCTTCATTTAGCATAATGCCTTCAAAGTCCACCCATGTTGTCACAAATGGCATGCTTTCATTCTTATGGCTGAATAATATAATATTCCATTATATTGAAGGGGAGCATAATATGCCACCTCCAAATGTGCCATGTTGTGGATTATTTTGAACTGAAGGTAATCACGACCCAGCAGGCTCAAAAAAGTCTGCCTCTCTCTTAACAGCCTAAAAGGATCTAGACAGAAGATCTGGTCTGGAAAGAGAGCTACTATCAGAGATAAGTTTTTATAGGTAAAACTTACCCATATGGCAGGGCAAACATTTGCTCTTTCTACCCATGCCCGAGGCCACGGCCAGCGGCCGGGAGGAGCAACCCGAGGAGCAGGGGCTGCGCAGGCGCAGGAGGGCCTAGAGGAGCTGTCCCACGTTGATGGTCAGGAACTGCGGCGGTAAGGAGATACCCCTCGTCCAAGGTAAGGAGCAGCTGTGAAGAGACAACCCACGCCCAAGGTAAGAGAAACCCAAGTAAGATGGTAGGTGTTGCAAGAGGGCATCAGGGGGCAGATACACTGAAACCATACTCACAGAAAACTAGTCAATCTAATCACACTAGAACCAGGGCCTTGTCTAACTCAATGAAACCAAGCCATGCCTGCAGGGCAACCCAAGGCGGGCGGGTCATGGTGGAGAGGTCTGACAGAACGTGGTCCACTGGAGAAGGGAATGGCAAGCCACTTCAGTATTCTTGCCTTGAGAACCCCATGAACAGTATGAAAAGGCAAAATGATAGGATATCAAAAGAGAATCTCCCCAGGTCGTTAGGTGCCCAATATGCTACTGGAGATCAGTGGAGAAATAACTCCAGAAAGAATGAAGGGATGGAGCCAAAGCAAAAACAATACCCAGTTGTGCATGTGACTGGTGATAGAAGCAAGATCCGATGCTGTAAAGAACAATATTGCATAGGAACCTGGAATGTCAGGTCCATGAATCAAGGCAAATTGGAAGTGGTCAAACAAGAGATGGCAAGGGTGAACGTCGACATTCTAGGAATCAGCGAACTAAAATGGACTGGAATGGGTGAATTTAACTCAGATGACCATTATATCTACTACTGCGGGCAGGAATCCCTCAGAAGAAATGGAGTAGCCATCATGGTCAACAAAAGAGTCCGAAATGCAGTACTTGGATGCAATCTCAAAAACGACAGAATGATCTCTGTTCGTTTCCAAGGCAAACCATTCAATATCACAGTTATCCAAGTCTATGCCCCAACCAGTAATGCTGAAGAAGCTGAAGTTGAACGGTTTTATGAAGACCTACAAGACCTTGTAGAACTAACACCCAAAAAAGATGTCCTTTTCATTATAGGGGACTGGAATGCTAAAGTAGGAAGTCAAGAAACACCTGGAGTAACAGGCAAATTTGGCCTTGGAATGCGGAATGAAGCAGGGCAAAGACTAATAGAGTTTTGCCAAGAAAATGCACTGGTCATAGCAAACACCCTCTTCCAGCAACACAAGAGAAGACTCTACACATGGACATCACCAGATGGTCAACACCGAAATCAGATTGATTATATTCTTTGCAGCCAAAGATGGAGAAGCTCTATACAGTCAACAAAAACAAGACCAGGAGCTGACTGTGGCTCAGATCATGAACTCCTTATTTCCAAATTCAGACTTAAATTGAAGAAAGTAGGGAAAACCGCTAGACCATTCAGGTATGACCTAAATCAAATCCCTTATGATTATACAGTGGAAGTGAGAAATAGATTTAAGGGCCTAGATCTGATAGACAGAGTTCCTGATGAACTATGGAATGAGGTTCGTGACATTGTACAGGAGACAGGGATCAAGACCATCCCCATGGAAAAGAAATGCAAAAAAGCAAAATGGCTGTCTGGAGAAGCCTTACAAATAGCACTGAAAAGAAGAGAGGCGAAAAGCAAAGGAGAAAAGAAAAGATATAAGCATCTGAATGCAGAGTTCCAAAGAATAGCAAGAAGAGATAAGAAAGCCTTCTTCAGCAATCAATGCAAAGAGATAGAGGAAAACAACAGAATGGGAAAGACTAGAGATCTCTTCAAGAGAATTGGAGATACCAAGGGAACATTTCATGCAAAGATGGGCTCGATAAAGGATAGAAATGGTATGGACCTAACAGAAGCAGAAGATATTAAGAAGAGGTGGCAAGAATACACAGAAGAACTGTACAGAAAAGATCTTCACGACCCAGATAATCATGAGGATGTGATCACTAATCTAGAGCCAGACATCTTGGAATGTGAAGTCAAGTGGGCCTTAGAAAGCATCACTAAGAACAAAGCTAGTGGAGGTGATGGAATTCCCGTTGAGCTGTTTCAAATCCTGGAAGATGATGCTGTGAAAGTGCTGCACTCAATATGCCAGCAAATTTGGAAAACTCAGCAGTGGCCACAGGACTGGAAAAGGTCAGTTTTCATTCCAATTCCAAAGAAAGGCAATGCCAAAGAATGCTCAAACTACCGCACAATTGCACTCATCTCACACGCTAGTAAAGTAATGCTCAAAATTCTCCAAGCCAGGCTTCAGCAATATGTGAACCGTGAACTCCCTGATGTTCAAGCTGGTTTTAGAACAGGCAGAGGAACCAGAGATCAAATTGCCAACATCCGCTGGATCATGGAAAAAGCAAGAGAGTTCCAGAAAAACATCTATTTCTGCTTTATTGACTATGCCAAAGCCTTTGACTGTGTGGATCACAATAAACTGTGGAAAATTCTGAAAGAGATGGGAATACCAGACCACCTAACCTGCCTCTTGAGAAATCTGTATGCAGGTCAGGAAGCAACAGTTAGAACTGGACATGGAACAACAGACTGGTTCCAAATAGGAAAAGGAGTACGTCAAGGCTGTATATTGTCTCCCTGCTTATTTAACTTATATGCAGAGTACATCATGAGAAACGCTGGACTGGAAGAAACACAAGCTGGAATCAAGATTGCCGGGAGAAATATCAATAACCTCAGATATGCTGATGACACCACCCTTATGGCAGAAAGTGAGGAGGAGCTAAAAAGCCTCTTGATGAAAGTGAAGGAGGAGAGCGAAAAAGTTGGCTTAAAGCTCAACATTCAGAAAACGAAGATCATGGCATCCGGTCCCATCACTTCATGGGAAATAGATGGGGAAACAGTGGAAACAGTGTCAGACTTTATTTTTTTGGGCTCCAAAATCACTGCAGATGGTGACTGCAGCCATGAAATTAAAAGACGCTTACTCCTTGGAAGAAAAGTTATGACCAACCTGGATAGTATATTCAAAAGCAGAGACATTACTTTGCCGACTAAGGTCCGCCTAGTCAAGGCTATGGTTTTTCCTGTGGTCATGTATGGATGTGAAAGTTGGACTGTGAAGAAAGCTGAGTGCCGAAGAATTGATGCTTTTGAACTGTGGTGTTGGAGAAGACTCTTGAGAGTCCCTTGGACTGCAAGGAGATCCAACCAGTCCATTCTGAAGGAGATCAACCCTGGGATTTCTTTGGAAGGAATGATGCTAAAGCTGAAACTCCAGTACTTTGGCCACCTCATGCGAAGAGTTGACTCATTGGAAAAGACTCTGATGCTGGGAGGGGTTGGGGGCAGGAGGAGAAGGGGACGACCGAGGATGAGATGGCTGGATGGCATCACGGACTCGATGGACGTGAGTCTGAGTGAACTCCGGGAGATGGTGATGGACAGGGAGGCCTGATGTGCTGCGATTCATGGGGTCGCAAAGAGTCGGACACGACTGAGTGACTGAACTGAACTGAACTGATTGTCCTGTGAATTGCCCTCTTCCCCTATAAAGCCCTTTTGAGCCACTATACCATTCCTTAGCTCAGAATGGCATATAAGCCTCATATATTTGCTTGCCTTTAGGTCTCATTTTTTAGGGTTCCTGTGTATATGAGATTAAATTTGCTTTTTCCCAGATAATCTGTCTTGTATCAATTTAATTATTAGACCAGCCAAAGATTCTAGAAGGGTAGAAAGAAAAAATATTTTCCATCCTGACAGTTTATTTTATATATATATATATATATATCACATCTTTATCCATTCATCTATTGATGGGCACTTAGGTTGTTTCCAATATATTGGCTGTTACAATAAACATGGCAGTGTAGCTATCTTTTCGATATCCTATTTTCATTTTCTTCAGACATATACCCAGGAGTGGGACTGCTAAGTCATAGAGTAGCTCTATTTTTAATTTCTTGAGGGACCTTCATACTATTTTCTATTGTGGAATGGTGGCTGTCCCATCAATAGTGCCTAAGAATTCCCTTTTTGCTGCATTCTCACCAATACAGTTCTCGCTTGTCTTCTTGATGATAGCCATCCTAACAGGCATGAGGTGATATCTTATTGTGATTTTGATTTGTATTTCCCTGATGATTAGGTGTTGAGCATCTTTTATGTGCCCATTGGCTATCTGGATGTCTTCTTTGGAAAAATGTCTATTCTCTTCTGCCCATTTTAAAACTGGATTGTTTTGTTGTTTTTGGTATTGAGTTGTGTGAGTTCTTTATGTATTTTGGCTATTAACCCCTTAGATACATGGCTTGCAAGTATTTTCTCCCATTCCATAATGTTCCTGGGTCACTTTTGGTTAGATGATATTGCTTTCTTTTTTGTGAGCAGAGCAGGAAAAGCAACATGCTACAATTGTCTCTGACTCCATTTAGGCCATGGTCATAGAGTGCCCTTGGAGTTCAGAAAACATGTGATAAATACTGAGGTCAGCTTCAGTTTGAGCTCAGAAGTGACAGACTTTTCCCATGATCAAACTTTAGCAGGCTCCCTCTGAGACCTCTTCTCAACTAGGCCTTGTACCTGGGCCCTGTCTTCTGTCTGCCTAGTCCAATTATAGCAAGAATCTTACTAAATCAGCTTAAAGAGAATCCCCTATCCTTGATATCTGATCACCTTAGCTTGCCTTCAGTAAGAATCCTGTAGAGTTGGTTTAGCAAGAATCTTTCTACTTTTGATGTCTCAGTAATTTTCCATCTACTGACCCTTCATTCTGCCCATTGGCTATAAATCCCCACTTGACCTCTTTGTAGTCAGAGTTGAGCCCAAACTCTCTCCCCTATTGTGAAAGTCTTGATACTCGACACTTGATGGAGTCCAGAATATGCCACTGTGGCATTAAAATTATTTGGAGAAGGTATTTGCGTTCCTGAAATCTCTTATCTGCCTAAAAGCAGAGCTTCTGCAAAGAACTAAATTGTCATAAATCCTCTTTCTGGGAGCAACAAGGGAAGATTAACTTTTATCATCAGAGATGAGAAGCTTCTGGATCACATGTAAACACATATTTTGCAAAACTACCATATCTCCCATCTGTTCTCCTAAGGGCCTATTTATCATTCCCAAAAGTTATTTGTTTTCCCTTAAGCTCTCTTCTTCTCTTCCTTTTCCCTAATAAGATGGTACATAAACCCCAATTCTAAATGCCTCCTTGAATCACATTTTTCTGTGAATTCCTGTACATACATACATGAATAAAAATCTGTCTTTTTTCTAGCAATCTGTTGTAGGGGAGGAAAAAAATCTGTTTCTTCTACTGATCCTAGGTTTATTGGCTGGAGTCCTAAAGACTGATAAAATACAGATTAACAAGAGAAAATCAAACAGGTTTATTAATGCCTGCTAGGGGATTTCCTGGTAGCTCAAATGGTAAACAGTCTACCTGCAATGTGGGAGACCTGGGTTTGATCCCTGGGTTGGGAAGATCTCCTGGAGAAGGAAATGGCAATCCCCTCCAGTATTCTTGCCTGGAAAATTCCATGGACAGAGGAGCCTGGCAGGCTATAGCCCATGGGGTCGCAGAGTTGGACAAGGCTGAGAGACTTCTCTTTCATTAATGTCTGCATTGTGCATATACATGGGAACACTCAGTGATGAGGAGTTCAAACAGGTGTTTAGAACTTGGCTTATACAGTATCTTAACAAAGAACAATACATTTTATTTAGTTTTTTGGCTATGCTGCATGGTTTGCAGGATCTTTGTTCCCCAACCAGGGAATGAACCTGGCCCAAGCAGTTAAAGTGCCAGGGAATTCCTGAGAACAATACATTTTAGAGAAGTGACAAGACAAAGGAAAAGGACCTTGAGTTTCTAAGAGTGGCAAATTGTGAGAAGTTAAATATATGGGGCATTAATGACTTTGTTAGTAAAATCTGTTATGTAGATCCCTCTGGGGTGACCTCTGAGATGATAAGTGTTTAGAGTTATCTCCAGTGATCCTAGTAGAGAGATGGGGGCATGGGTTTTCAGTTGCCTTCAGCTAAAAGAATTCTTATGCCAAAGTGGCATATTCTGGGCTTACATATTCTGCTACCATTTAGTATCTTGTGTCAGTTTAATTTGCAGGTTCCCAATCAAACTAAGATGACAGAGGAAAAGCTTTTCCTCCCCAATATAATTATTGCAATAGTACCTAATAAAGTCTTTCTTGCCATTTTAATAAGTGTCAGAATCATTATTTTCCCCTTCAACAGAAGGGATTTTAAGAGTCTGCAAGTTACTTTCTGCCTTGCTGCTGCTAAGTCACTTCAGTTGTGTCCGACTCTGTGTGACCCCATAGACAGCAGCCTGCCAAGCTCCCCCGTCCCTGGGATTCTCCAGGCAAGAACACTGGAGTGAGTTGCCATTTCCTTCTCCAATGCATGAAAGTGAAAAGTGAAAGTGAAGTCGCTCAGTCGTGTCCGACTCTTCGCAACCCCGTGGACTGCAGCCTACCAGGCTCCTCTGCCCATGGGATTTTCCAGGCAAGAGTACTGGAGTGGGGTGCCATTGCCTTCTCCGACTTTCTGCCTTAGCCTCTTCATTTTCCTAAAAAATTCCTTTGTTATAAAGGTTTACTGTTCTATCTCTGCCACTATGCTCCTGAGAGCATTCAACAGGGTCCATTGCACTGGCCAGCTCATTTTATTGATTTAAATTTTTGTAATTTTTAAGCTATCATTTTTGGTGCCTTTGTTTACTGGGTCTTCCCAAACCTGAGATACTAGAGTATAAAAATAACACCTTTCACTCATTTTCCTTGTTTTTTTGAGTCAATAAAAATGGTTCATAACATGTTTAACGTTCCAGACAAGTCATATTTACTGAGAAATTAAGTGCAGGGTTATTACCATGCTGTATTCTTGGGGATTCAATTTTATGCATTCAGTCAAGGAGGATTTTTGAGTATCTGTTTGCCAATCTTATGTTAAGCATTGGGATTAGAGCCGAGAGTGAGACCAACATGGTCCCTGCCCTTTACAGTGCTAACTATGAAGTCTAGTTTAGATAAATAAAAGCCTGGGCCTCTGCTCAGGCCATGTCTATGGGCAGAACCTCTCTGGGATATCCACGTGAATAAAGGCTCCTCCCCACCTCTCAGCCTTGCCCACCAGAGTGAGACTTAGCTTTCCCCACAGCCAGTCCCTTCCATCAGGAACCTTCCACAAGCCTCTTATCCTCATCCACCAGAGGGAAGAAAGAATGAAAATCACAATCACAGAAAACTAACCAAACTGATCGAGATGGTGTGATCACTCACCTAGAGCCAGATATTTTGGAGTGCACAGTCAAGAGGGCCTTAGGAAGCATCACTATAAAAAAGCTAGTGGAGGTGACAGAATTCCAGCTGAGCTATTTGAAATGCTAAAAGATGATGCTGTTAAAGTATATTCAGTATGCCAGCAAATCTGGAAAACTCAGCAGTGGCCACAATGGAAAAGGTCAGTTTTCATTCCAATTCCAAAGACAAGCAATGCCAAAAATGTTCAAACTACAGCACAATTGCACTTATTTCACACACTAGCAAAGTAATGCTCAAAATTCTCCAGGCTAGGCTTCAACAGTACGTGAACTGAAAACTTTCAGATATAGAAGCTGTGTTTCAGAAAGGCAGATGATCAAATTGCCAACAACCACTGGATCACAGAAAAAGCAAGAGAATTCCAGAAAACCATCTATTTCTGTTTCATTGACTACACTAAAGCCTTTAAGTGTGTGGATCACAACAAACTGTGGAAAATTCTGAAAGAGATGGGAATACCAAACCACCTTACCTGCCTCTTGAGAAATCTGTATGCAGGTCAGGAAGCAACAGTTAGAACTGGACATGGAACAACAGACTGGTTCCAAATAGGGAAAGGAGTACATCGAGGCTGTATATTGTCACCCTGTTTATTTAACTTGTATGCAGAGTACATCACGAGAAACGTTGGGTGGGATGAAGCACAGGCTGGAATCAAGATTGCCGGGAGAAATATCAATAAACTCAGATATGCAGATGAAACTACCCTTATGGCAGAAAGCAAAGAACTAAAGAGCCTCTTGTTGAAAGTAAAAGAGGAGAGTGAAAAAGTTGGCTTAAAACTCAACATTCAGAAAACTAAGATCATAGCATTCGGTCTCATCACTTCATGGCAAATAAATGGGGAAACGATGGAAACAATGACAGACTTTATTTTGAGGGGCTCCAAAATCACTGCAGATGGTGACTGCAGCCATGAAATTAAAAGATGCTTACTCCTTGGAAGAAAAGTTATAACCAACCTAGACAGTATATTAAAAAGCAGAGACATTACTTTGCCAACAAAGGTCTTTCTAGTCAAGGCTATGGTTTTTCCAATAGTTATGTATGGGTGTGAGCGCTGGACTATAAAGAAAGCTGAGTGCTGAAGAACTGATGCTTTTGAACTGTGGTGTTGGAGAAGACTCTTGAGAGTCCCTTGGACTGCAAGGAGATCCCACCAGTCCATCCTAAAGGAAGTCAGTCCTGACTATTCATTGGAAAGACTGATGCTAAAACTGAAACTCCAATACTTTGGCCACCTGATGCGAAGAGTTGACTCATTTGCAAAGACCCTGATGCTGGGAAGGATTGAAGGTGGGAAGAGAAGGGGATGACAGAGGATGAGATGGTTGGATGGCATCACTGACTCAGTGGATATGAGTTTGACTAAACTCTGGGAGTTGGTGATGGCCAGGGAGGCCTGGCATGCTGCAGTCCATGGGGTCACAAAGAATTGGACACGACTGAGTGACTGAATTGAACTGAACTGAGTATAAGGGTGCATGCATCTTTTTGAATTATAGTTTTGTCTGGATATATGCCCAGGAGTGGGATTGCTGGATCTACTTTTAGTTTTCTGAAGAGTCTCCATACTGTTTTCCATGGTACTGCATCAAGTTACATTCCCGTCAACAATGTAGGAAGGTTCTAAAAGACATATTTGTAATCTTATTTTAATGATGTTGCTTTCATTATTATGCCACTGTTCAATATACAAAGTTTCTTGACAAACTTTTCTTTAAAAAAATGAAAGGATATTCTAGAAGGAAAGTCATAAATAGTCTTGGAGGAAAGAAGCAGCATGGTATATATGGAGAATTACAAAGAATCCAGTACAGCCATTAAAATAAATCACAGATGGACTTCCCTGGTGGTCCAGTGGTTAAGACTCCTTGCTTCCACTGCAGGGTTCTTGTTCAGTTGCTAAGTCATGTCCAACTCTTTGCGACCCTATAGACTGCAGCCTGCCAGGCTTCCCTGTCCTTCACTATCTTCTTGAGTTTGCTCAAACTCATTTGCATTGAGTCGGTGATGCCATCCAACCATCTCATCCTCTGTTGCCCCCTTCTCCTCCTGCCTTCTATCTTTCCCAGCATCAGGGTCTTTTCTAATGAGTTGGCTCTTAGCATCAAGTGACCAAAGAATTGGAGCACCAGCATCAGTTTTTCCAATGAATATTCAGGACTGATTTCCTTAAGAATTGACTAATTTGATCTCCTTGCTGTCTAAGGACTCTCAAGAGTCTTCTCCAAAATAAAATAAATGTCATCCACTTTCCACTAGGAATATTGAGAATCAAAAAAAAAAAAAAAAAAAAAAAAA
>SJYX01021787.1:113398-139682 GCA_006410675.1 Oreotragus oreotragus | reverse complement strand
GATGCTTTTGAACTGTGGTGTTGGAGAAGACTCTTGAGAGTCCCTTGGACTGCAAGGAGATCCAACCAGTCCATTCTGAAGGAGATCAGCCCTGGGATTTCTTTGGAAGGAATGATGCTAAAGCTGAAACTCCAATACTTTGGCCACCTCATGCGAAGAGTTGACTCATTGGAAAAGACTCTGATGCTGGGAGGGATTGGGGGCAGGAGGAGAAGGGGATGACAGAGGATGAGATGGCTGGATGGCATCACGGACTCGATGGACGTGAGTCTGAGTGAACTCCGGGAGATGGTGATGGACAGGGAGGCCTGGCGTGCTGCGATTCATGGGGTTGCAAAGAGTCGGACATGACTGAGTGACTGAACTGAACTGAACTGAACTGTCATTCTCCTCTTTCACCTTCATCAAGAGGCTCTTTAGTTCCTCTTCGCTTTTTGCCATAAGTGTGGTGTCATCTGCATATCTGAGGTTATTGATATTCTCCTGGCAATCTTGATTCCAGCTTGTGCTTCATCCAGTCTGGTATTTTGCATGATGTACTCTGCATAGAAGTTAAATAAGCAGGGTGACAATATACAGCCTTGATGTACTCCTTTCCCAATTTGGAACCAGTCCATTGTTCCATGTCTAGTTCTAACTGTTGCTCCTTGACATGAATATAGATTTCTAAGGAGGCAGGTAAGATGTTCTGGTATTCCCATCTCTTTAAGAATTTTGCACAGTTTGTTGTGATCAATACAGTCAACGGCTTTAATGTAGTCAATGAAGCAGAAATAGATGCTTTTCCGGAATTCTCTTGCTTTTTTTCACGATTCAATTGATGTTGGCAATTCTATTGTTTTCCTTTATTTGTTTGCATTGATCACTTAGGAAGGCTTTCGTATATCTCTTTGCTATTCTTTGGAACTTAGCATTCAGATGGGTATATCTTTCCTTTTCTCCTTTGCCTTTCATTTCTCTTCTTTTCTCAGCTATTTGCCTCCTCAGACAACCATTTTGCCTTTTTGCATTTCTTCTTCTTGGAGATCACCACCTCCTGTACAATGTTACAAATCTCTGTCCATAGTTCTTCAGGCACCCTATCTATCAGATCTAATCCCTTGAACCTATTTGTCACTTCTACTGTATAATCATAAGGGATTTGATTTAGTTTATACCTGAATGGTCTAGTGGTTTTCCCTGCTTTCTTCAATTTAAGTCTGAATTTTGCAATAAGGAGTTTATGATCTGAGCCATAGTCAGCTCTTGGTCTTGTTTTTGCTGACTGTACAGAGCTTATCCATCTTTGGCTGCAAAGAATATAATCAATCTGATTTCAGCATTGACTATGTAGTGATGCCCATGTGTAGAGTCATCATTTGTGTTGTTGCAAGAGGATGTTTGTGCTGGAAGAGGAAAGGTATGCATCAGGGGTGGGGGTCCAGCTGTACGCTGCTCAAAAGCCAATAAGCAGGCCAGGTTGGTGGAAGGGAAAGTTTGCTTTATTTCAGATGCTGGCAACTGAGGGGGGAGGGTGGTAGACATCTATTTAAAGGCTGACTCACCCCCTCCCCCGACAAGCAGGGCGTGAGAGCATTTACAGACAGAGTGGGGGAGGAGGTTACATGCAGAAATAGCCCAGTCATCTCTAATTGGTCATCTTTAATTGGTCATCAGTGGTCTGACTAGCATCATCTTGGTTGTTTTAGGTACAATTAATCTTTAGTTCTGGGGTGCACTTGTTCTCATTTCTTTGAGGTCAATTCTTGGAATTGTGGCAGCTCATGTCCTGGGTACAATCTAGTTATCGTGTAGTTAACTTTTCCTAATGGGGTTTTAGTATCTATAAGACAGCGCATAGGATATGGCTCAGAATATTATCTATAGCCCTTGAGAAAGAACTAAAGGTCCTTGACTATGTTTAATGATTACATTATTATTATTTAGTCTCTTTTGATTGTTTTTCTTTGTTTCAGCATTTCTCACCTCTCTGATTAAACTTATTCTTTGACTGAAGTTTTCCACAGGCAAAAGGCAGGCAGAGGACATGGTGGGGGGCAAGAGCCATATGGTCCTGCTCCGTTTCAGTCCCCCTTTTTCTTTTATATTCCTCAATCTTAAGGAGGGACAGGTACAGAACAAGAAAGGCAATAAACTTTCATAGTACCTGGACAAACATTTGAAAATTAATAGACATATTACAGTGAGTTTAGTAATCAAAATCCACCTTTGTGCTGTTTTTTATCTTAATGATTAAAGCAGATGTACAATGTATGTTTAATGGGTGACAAACAGGCTGTTTTGGCTAGCCTAAAATTCAAATTAAATCATGTATTGGCCAGAATGACTTTCCCATGCCTCAAAATGTTAATATTTTTTCCATCATTTTCTCCTTTTAAGTTGCAGTTCTTTCTATAGAGAGCATTGATCCAACATTGCTAAAGTCGTTTATTTGCCTGCTCTGGGTCCATCCATGTCCCTCAGTGCTAGGCCTCCTTTTTAGTTATATATTTGCCTAGTTGTCCATATTGGAGGAATACTAACCGGCTATCATAAATAGGCTCGGAGGTATCTTAATAAGGAAATGCTTTATAGGTCATACATTTTATCATTCATACCCAATTGCCACACAAACATTGTACATGTGCTTTAAGTGGTACACTTAAAGCCAGCAGTGTTACACATCAAGAGCAGTTATACTCTGTGACAACTTTACTGGACAATTTTTCAACTCTGAACATTGGGGTCAAAGTATGATTAGAAACAAAACAATTACTTTCCATTAGAAGTCGCTGTTACCAAATCAGATCAATATTCCAAGAGAACTTTTCTTTCCTGGCAGAAAAACCAACTTCAGTCTTCAATTAGTTTACTGTTAATAAAATTTATATACCTAATTACATTTAGTCTAATCTTATTCCTGGCAATGTACACAATTCTTTTTTTTCAAAATTCCTTTTTCACAAACCTTTTGTCACTTTCTAGATCCAAACAAATTTATCCTGTATATCTTTATCCAAAAACAAAAAACGATAGGACAAAATTGTTATCATCATTTTTCCTCAACAAAAATATCTCCATTCTTTATACCTTCTCTTTGTCGACAACATATATCCTACTTGCTTTACATACCAAAATGCTTCGCTTATCATTTTTATATATCACAATTTTTAACCCTTCAAAGTTTTAACAAGTGATTGAAATGTTACACCAACATTTTGTGATTGGCAAACTTAAGAACATATTTCATAATCTCAAAAAATATACTTTTTTTTTTACATATTGTAATTTTTCTTCAGTGGCACAACACATATGTTTAATAAACCCAAACATCTTTAGTTTCCCTCTTGGTCTTACAAGAATACAAAAGTAGGTAATCAGTCTATGGATTATAGCCAGAATGGCCAAATTATACACTCAATTTTAAAGTCTTTTTTCTTTTGCCTAGTTAACCTAAGGCTGAATATCTAGGCAAAGTGGACTGTGTTTGTATTTCAATGACATGATAAACAGCAGCCTTAAGCTTTTTCCCAGGAATATTTTTGTTTACTCAGGGTCTGAAAAAAGTTTTTTATCAAGCTAGCTTTCCCTAACTGCATATGCAAAAAGAAACACTTTTTTTGAATTTCAAGTGTGCTGGTTATCATGTAGTTAACTTTTCCAACTGGGGTTTTAGTATCTATAAGACAGTGCACAGGATATGGCTCAGAATGCTATCTATAGCCCTTGAGAAAGAACTAAAGGTCCTTGACTATGTTTAATGACTACATTATTATTTAGTCTCCTTTGACAGTTTCCCTTTGTTTCAGCATTTCTCACTTCTCTGATTAAACTTATTCTTTGACCGAAGTTTTCCACAGGCAAAAGGCAGGCAGAGGACATGGTCAGGGGTAGGGGGGCAAGGACCATAGAGTCCTGCTCCGTTTCATCTGCTATGACCAGTATGTTCACTTGGCAAAACTCTGTTAGCCTTTGCCCTGCTTCATTTTGTACTCCAAGGCCAAACTTGCCTATCACTCCAGGTATCTCTTGACTTTCTTCTTTTTTCCATAGTTCTTTTGTGTATTCTTGCCACCTCTTCTTAATACCTTCTGCTTCTGTTAGGTCCACACCATTTCTGTCCTTTATTGTGCCCATCTTTAGATGAAATGTTCCCTTGGTATCTCTAATTTTCTTGAAGAGATCTCTAGTCTTTCCCATTCTGCTGTTTTCCTCATTTGTTTGCACTGATCACTTAAGAAGGTTTTCTTATCTCTCCTTGCTATTCTTTGGAACTCTGCATTCAAATGGGTATGTCTTTCCTTTTCTCCTTTCCCTTCTTTTCTCAGCTATTTGTGAAGCCTCCTCAGACAACCATTTTGCCCTTTTGCATTTTTTTTCTTGGGGATGATCTTGATCACTGCCTCCTGTACAGTGTCATGAACCTCTGTCCATAGTTCTTCAGGCACTCTGTCTATCAGATCTAATCCCTTAAATCTATTTCTCACCTCTACTGTATAACCATAATGGATTTGATTTAGGTCATACTTGAATCTTCTAGTGGTTTTCCCTACTTTCTCAAGTGTGTTTTGCAATAAGGAGCTCATGATCTGAGCCACAGTCAGTTTCAGTTCTTGTTTTAGCTAACTATATAGAGCTTTTCCGTCTTTGGCTGAAAAGAATATAATCAATCTGATTTCAGTATTGATCATCTGAATTGATGATGGACAGTACATGGACAGTATTGATGTCCATGTCTAGAGTCTTGTCTTGTTTTGTAGGAAGAGGATGTTTGCTATGACCAGTGTGTTCTATTGGCAAAACTCTGTTAGCCTGTGCCCTGCTTCATTGCATACTCCAAGGCCAAATTTGCCTGTTACTCCAGGTATCTCTTGACCTCCTACTTTTGCATTCCAGTCCCCTATGATGAAAAGGACATGTTTTTGGGCTGTTAGTTCTAGAAGGTCTCGTAGGTCTTCATAGAACCATTCAACTTCAGCTTTAGTGGTTGGGGCATAGACTTGGATTACTGTCATATTGAATTGTTTGTCTTGGTAACAAACAGGTATCATTCTGTCGTTTTTGTGATTGCACCCAAGTACTGCATTTCAGACTCTTTTGTTGACTATGAGTGCTACTCCATTTCTTCTTAGGGATGCTTGCCCACAGTAGTAGATATAATGGTCATCAGAATTAAATTCGCCCATTCCAGTCTATTTTAGTTCACTGATCCCTGAAATGTTGATGTTCACTCTTTCCATCTCCTATTTGACCACTTCCAATTTACCTTGATTCATGGGCCTAACATTCCAGGTTCCTATGCAATATTGTTCTTTACAGCACTGGACTTTACTTCCATCACCAGTGACATTCAAAACTGGGTGCTGTTTTCACTTTGGCTCAGTCTCTTCATTCTTTCTGGAGCTATTTCTCCACTCTTCTCCAGTAGCATATGGGGCACCTACTGACCTAGGGAGTTCATCTTTCAGTGTCATATCTTTTTGCATTTTCACACTGTTCATGGGGTTGTCAAGGCAAGAACACTGAAATAGTTTGCCACTCCTTTCTCCAGTGGACCATGTTTTGTTAGAACTCCACCATGACCCATCCTGTCTTAGGTGGCCCTACATGGCATAGCTCATAGTTTCATGGAATTAGATAATGCTGTGAAACAAGTGACCAGTTTGGTTAAGTTTTCTGTAACTGTGGTTTCCATTCTGTCTGCCCTCTGATGGATAAGGATAAGAGGCTTGTGGAATCTTCCTGATGGGAGGGACTGGCTGTGGGGGAATCTAGGTCTGTTCTGATGGGCGGGGCCACACTCAGTAAATCTTTCATCCAGTTTTCTGTTGATGGGTGGGGCTGTGTTCCCTCCCTGTAGTTTGGCCTGAGGCCAAACTATGGTAGGGGTAATGGTGAACTCCTTCAAAAGAACTTGTGCCAGGACTGTTGTATTTAGTGCCCCCAACCCCATGGCAGGCCACTGTCAACCCACGTCTCCACTGGAGACTCCTGGACACTCATAGGCAAGTCTGGCTCAGTGTCTTGTGGGGTCACTGCTCCTTTCTCCTGGGTCCTGGTACACACAAAGTTTTGTTTGTGCCCTCCAAGAGTCTGTTTCCCCAGTCCTGTGGAATATGATTGATCTATCATATTTCTCCACAACTGTCCACTCTTCATCAAACCTAGCATAAAAATCCTCAAGTATGTTTCTTTGGGTTTTCATTTTCTTGTGATGGCTTCTGTGTCATATACAACTTAATGTTGAATAAATAAATTTATATGCTTTTCTCCTCTTAATCTGTTTTTGTCAGTTTAATTAACAGGCCCAGTCAGGAGATCTAAGAGGGTCAAGGAAAACTTAAAGCTTCTGCCTGGAATGCGGGAGACCTGAGTTCAATCCCTGGATTGGGAAAATCCCCTGGAGAGGGAAATGGCAACCCACTCCAGTATTCTTGCCTGGAGAATCCCATGGACGGAGGAGCCTGGTAGGCTACAGTCCACAGGGTCGCAAAGAGTCGGACATGACTGAGCAACTTCACTTCACACCAGTGAAGGTTCAGGCCTTTGCTGATGGATCTATGATTGGTGTGGGGGAAATGCATCACATTCTACCACATGTTTTAGTGGAGGCCAGTAGCTTGCATGTGCCTGATTCCATTGTTTTTTAGTGGGTGCAGCCTGGAACATATGCACAGCCTCCATGGCCCCCAGGGAGAAGTATGATCTTAATAGGGAGCTTTTGAGCTGTCTATTTCCCTATTAAACTTCTGACTTATTTGTAGTTTTATTCTTTGGTATTGGTTTCATGACACTATTAGCCTTCTCTTGTCTGACAGTAAGAGATTACTGTTTTCAGCTACACCTTAAGACATGATTTCCTCCTGCAGGAGAGAAAAATGTTATCCTTCTACCCTTTTAAGTTCCTGACTGGGGTACCCACCACAAAAGACAGATTTACAAGAGAAGAACAACATTCATTAACATGCATACCTCACGTATACATAGGAGATGGCTAAGGAAAAATGAGTAACTCCCAGTGATGGCTTAGAATTTAGGCTTAAATACCACATTCAAAGAAAGAAAGATATAGGTGCAGTCATAGGGAGGTGACCAGGAAAAATACAATAGACTAGGATAAGGTTTTTTTATACAAATTTAAGTCAGAGCCTTTTCCATGGATAAGAATTTCTTGTGATATAGTCATCCTTCTCTTCCAGTCCAAAGAGGGAGACATTCTTAGAAATGGTGATTTTCTTTATAAATGTAAATGTCTCTTACAAAAGGGTTATGTCTACTCTGTTTTCAGAGTTTATTTTCTGTCTTTTGTTCTCAAGATAATCCTTAGGCCAAAGAGGAATATTTTAGGGTGGAGTATTCTGGTTTCCTAAGTCATATTTTGGGGTGGCATTTTCTGATCTCCTATACCTCACATTCTGTTCCAAATAAAATCACCTCCTCAGCAGAGCTGGGAAGCTACCAGTCCTCCTGTCCTGCCTCTCTATTTGGGCAAAACTTCTGTGCTCTTACACTGGGGACAGGGAAGGTGACCTGCTTCTCCAAAAGCAATACCACTACCCTGCAAGTGGAAACTGAAAGGGACTGCAGCTCCCATCTTCTGTGCTTGTCCCTCCCTGAATGGAACTTATGCCTTGTGAAGGGGATCTGAGGATAAGGGTTGCTATTGAGGTCCCAGTATTGCCTTGCCTGGGGTACAGCTTCCATTCTATGAACCTTTATCCTGAGTGGGGGAAGGAATCCCAGTCTTTTCTGCCATGGACTAAGGCTTCTGTAACACAAAGATACTGAGGATTGGAGATGTCTGTGACTTCCTCTCCTGGGATGAAACTGGAGTCCTGATTGGGAGCTGTGGTTAAAGGGAACCCTCCCATCTTCTTGGCTGCACTTTCCTGGAGTTAAAACTTCTGTAACACATAGCTGGATGGAGGGAATTTGAAGGGGATGGAGGAAAGCAGGTTCTAACTCAAGTGCCACAGATTTTTCACTGTTTTTACCAAATTTATTAGATTCTCCTGAATAAATTGCTGCTCAGTCTGCTGTATGACCTTAGATCAACTTCTAGAAACTTTAGATGACTGTGTTTTATAAAGTTCACCAATTAATTAAAAAAAAAAAACACCTGAGCTCTTCACATGGTTATTCCGAAAGTCCCATCATGTTTCACTATTCTTTGCTTCAGGTACCACAATCCAAGTGAATTAATAAACCAAATGCAGCAAATATAACAAAGGCTTGCATTCAGAAAGATTTTCTCCTGCAATTGCATCCATGCCTCAGCTGTACCTGTTGATGGAGATCTCTGTTCAGTTGGTGACTCATGCTCTGTCCTTGGAAGCTTGAGTGCCTTTGTTTCAAGCCAGAGCAGCCCAAGAAGGGTTTTCCTGAACCTGTCCACATGTGTGCTCCTGCCTTTATAACAATAGCCCTTCAGCTGCCCAAGGATAAAGCCATCATAAGCTGTAATCATGAGAGGGTAACAGACAGGAATGCCAGGAGTCTCCAAACAGGAAATAGGCTGCAAGTGTTAGACATTTTTTCTCTCTCCCTTAAGTGGCAGGAGGAAACAAACTATAAGTGTCAGATTTTTTTCCTTCTTTATACAAAATTAAAAGGTTTCTCTTAAAATTCTGTGTTGCCACAACGACACCTGGTTCCACCTGAACTTAACTTTTCTCAAACCTTGAGCTAATCAATGTGTATTTCTTATGGAAATGTTTTTCTTAAGATATGTTAATGTATTTGCTTTGGAATTTACCTTTCTTCAAAATGGTTTCACCTAAGACTAACTTTTTCTCTTTTCTCAAACCTTAGGCTGATAATAGCTCAACAAATCAGTATTCATATCGACTATTTTATGGCTGGGGGATGACACACCTCGTGCGTGCCATCCTATCTCAAAAATGCATATTGTGGGAGAGGGGCCTGGTGAAACTCCCTCAGCCTTGAGGTGTCTCTCTTATCTGATTAATAGTTTTCTAACAGACATAAAACACTTGGCTAAAGACTAGCAGGGGGGCACTCTTTCTGCCCTCTTCTGATGTCTATGTCAGAAGCTTTGCCTATCTCTTTTATACTTTAATAAAACTTTATTACACAAAAGCTCTGAGTGATCAAGCCTCATCACTGGCCCCCGGACTGAATTCCTCTCCTCCAGAGGCCAAGAATCCCAGCAGCTTTCACAGTTCAGCAACAACCTTTCAATCACTTGTCAAAGACAAAACACCCATGACACCTGCCAGGAAGACCACCCAGCATGCTGTTTCTCCCCTCCCCTTGCTCATGCCAGCCTCTTCTGTTCAACTCAGCAAATATCTGTGGTGCATCCATGAAGCATGGTCCTAGGGCATAGCAGGGAAGTTCACAAAGTTTTGCTCTTGTGGGCTGACATACTGTCTCCTAACAGGAATAGCTTTTTGCCTTCCCATTTATCCCTGACCTGACTGACCATTTCTCCTTTCTTGGAAATTCTGGATTTCCTAAGATGGGGACAGAGTGTTCAGCCTTTGTCACTATATACTCCTGCTGTGGGTGAGTTTGCCTGGGCTCATTCATTATTTCTCCACAGCTTAATGCCTGTGCTGTAAAGAAGAGATCCTGTCCTGGTTCTTTACCATCTCTAGAGCACCTATTAAATTTTTGTTTCAAAATTTTGTCTGCCTGATTATCGTATGTGTTATTATGTCCTAAACAGCTACTACAGACAATCTTAGGAACATATCTTGCATTTGTATGGCACCTTAGTCATTACGGTTAACATAATTCTCACTACTGCCCCATGATTTGGTGAGGCAAATAGATATGGACATTACTTCCCATTTTACATAAGGGAGGCTTGGTCACATCAAAGTCAATACCACAGACTTGTCTAGGGTCATATAGCACAGGAACCCCAAAGCAAGAACAAGTCTGAGGTCCTTCAGCCCCCTGCTTAATGCCTAGTTCCTTCCACATGCATGCTGAGTCGCTCAGTCATGTCTGACTCTTTGTGACCCCATGGACTGTAGCTTGCCAGTCTCCTCTATCCATGTGATTCTCCAGGCAAGAATACTGGAGTGGGTTGCCATGCCCTTCTCCAGGAGATCTTCCCGACCCAGGGACAGAACCTGGGTCTCCTGTGTTTCCTGCATTGCCGGCAGATTCTTTGCCACTAGTGCCACTTGGGAAGCTTAGTTCCCTCCACAGGACTCTACAATTAGGAAATACCCTCCCATAAAGAGCAATCTGTAGCTTAGGTTAGAACAGAATTTGGTGTGCTAAGAATTTCCAGTCATTTGAGATGGGGAAATAGACATTCAGCTATTGACTGAACTCTGCAGGGAATTTGCAGACATTCAGTTTTTTTCAGTACCCTCTTCTACAAAATCAGTGGCTAAAATGTACAAATAGCGCTTCTCTCTAATCCTTAAAATTTTCATTATTGGCAGTCATTCCAGCTCTATCGCTCAGCTGTATGGATTCCCACCTTCTGGAATGAGTTGCTCTAATGAGCCTATGTTAACAGACTGTCACTCAAAATCCACAGTTAGGATTCACTCTTGGTGTTGTACATTCTATGATTTTAGACAAACATGTAATTATATGTCTTTACCATTATAGCATCAAGCAGAGTACTCTCAGCAGTGGTAATTTTTAACCTTGTCTTCTTAAGGGCAGGCTTAGCTTCATTTCTAAAAGATTGATTTGAAAACCTCAGAGCTAATTATAAAATTCTGTTGAAGTCCCTGAAAGTTGGAGAGGGCCTATTAATGCTACCTATCATTTCACTGGTTATATGACAAGCCCTCTAACTAGGAAGCATTTGCAATGGTTCAGACTGTTCTCTTTTGAAGTCTCCATAGCAGATTGGTCAACATCATTCTTTCACCAGAGAGGTCTGGAAGACAATGCCACAAACAGCCTTGCAAGTTGTGAACTATATAGCTCCAGGGGGCTCTATTCATATAGACTATGGCTTAATCCTACTCCTTGGAATTTTGTAATATGGAAACCTTGATCCTGGGAAAGGTCTGGAAGAATCATTTAGAAGGTTTTAGCTCTATGTTTAACCAGGCTGTGCTAAAATGAGTTTCTCATAGTTAGAGTAATTTTTGAATATGAAAATGATTATGTCCAAAGAGTGTGAAAACCAATTTGCTACAAATTATTTGCTTTAGATAAGAATTACCAATCATCTTCCTGTGCAACTGCTTTCTTTATCAATAATCTTTCTGAAATAGAGGGATGGAAAGACTGACCCGATGTTTAGAATTTCAAATATGATGGTCCCAGATGAAAGATGCTCTTAAGTAGGAGGCTTTAAAGGCCTTAAATCATACTGCTGTGAGTGGCCACCTAGTCCTCCATCCAGAATTCTCCTTCTCACAGGGTTGACCTAGGGTGAAAAGGATAAGGGTTTTGATTTTCAGTTATGAATATGCTCAAGAGTATATGGGAATGTTCCATTTTCATGATTCTTCTATTTCTCATTGCCATCAGTAGCTGAGAGTTGATGACACTGAAATTATTATGCTACCAATTTGAAGGCCAATGATAC
The DNA here is from genome assembly GCA_006410675.1 of Oreotragus oreotragus. NCBI lineage: Eukaryota > Metazoa > Chordata > Mammalia > Artiodactyla > Bovidae > Oreotragus > Oreotragus oreotragus. The sequence continues at coordinate 128,170 of SJYX01021787.1, read as the reverse complement.
TCATTGTGTCATTAATCAAGTTTCACTCATTTAACTGATTTGACAAAATGCAAATGTGGGGAAATGCCTTTTATTTATTTTTCTTCTTTATACCTGCCAGTGTGTGCTCGGTCGTGTCCAACTCTCTGTGACCCCATGAACTGTCACCTCTGTCCATGGAATTCTCCAGGCAAGAATACTGGAGTGGGTTACCATTTCCTCCTCCAAGAGATCTTCCTGACCAAGGGATTAAACCCCTGTCTTCTTGTGTCTCCTGCACTGGCAGACAGATTCTTTACCACTGAGCCACCTGGGAAACCCATGGTGGTGGTTTATTCACTAAGTCATGTCCAACTCTTGCAACCCCATGGACTGTAGCCTGGTAGGCTCCTCTGTTCATGGAGTTCTCCAGGTAAGAATACTGGAGTGGGTTGCCATTTCCTTCTCCAGGGGATCTTTCCAACCCAGGAATTGAGCCTGGGCCTCTTGCATTGCAGGCAGATTCATTATTGACTGAGCTACAATCAAACTCAAGGTATGGGAAGCCCATACTTGACAGTAAAGAGTCTTAATTAAGCCTTCTATAAGATGGGCTTTTCCTTCATTCTGAATATTATGTTAAATGTCCTTTTCACTCCAAAGTTAGGGAAGGATGGCTATTGACTGATCACTTCAATCTTGTCTGCAGTCTCCATTTACACATTTAAATTCTTTTTCAAAATGTTCCTTTCTTTGATGGAAATGTTCTGGAATTAGATAGTGGCAAGGGTTGAACATATCGGATATAGTAAAAACCACTGAATTGTACACTTTATTATTTTTCTAACTTTTAATTTTATATTGGAGTATAGCTGATTAACAATAGTGATAGTTTTAGGTGGATGGTAAAGGGACTCAACCATACATATACATGTATCCATTCTCCTCCAGACTCCCCTCCCATCCAGGCTGCCACATAACATTAAGCAGAGTTCTCTGTGTTATACAGTAGATCCTTGTTGGTTATCCATTTTATATATAGCAGTGTGTGAATTGTATACTTTAAAATAGTAAGGTTTCTGTTTTGTGACTTATATTTTAATAAAATAAAATAAAAAAAAAAGCTTTGGTTAAAAAAAACCTTCCCTTCTGATATCCTTTTGGAGGCCTAACTTGATTTTGTCTCCCAGATCAATGTATCTGACCTGTGTTTCCATGTAAAACATTGCCCAAACCAGCATCCAGGGAGGCCATTCTAGATCTGCAATCTGTGGAAATGTTTATTCCTAGTTTATAGATGGGGACCTGAGACAAAAAGAGGTGCCTGATCGTCTCAGAATCACTCGGCTTCCAGACACCCACACAGAATTATCAGACAGCACCAGCTGGATGGCTGCTGCAGGTGAACTGAACAGTGTCTGTCTTTAGAGTGTCCTCAACCTGCAGCCCACCCTTGCTCTCTTTTATTTTTCCTTCTTCTGTTCAAATGTGCTCCTGAAAAGAATCTGGTCTACCATTGGTATGTATTTCAGATCAGGTACTACTGATCTCTGGGAGATTTTTTTTTAATTAAAAAATTGTGGGGGGTGGTACTCTGTGGCATGTGGGATCTTAGTTCCCTGGCCAGGGATCAAACCCATGCCCCCTGTAGTGAAAGCACAGAGTCTTAACCATTGGGCTGCCAGGGAAGTCCCTCTATGGAAGATTTTAAAACTTATCTGTATTTAGGAACTGGAAAGGATTGTTCCCTGTAGAGGAAAGGAGGCACTAACAAACTGCTGGGGAGCTTAGGGAGGGACTGGTCTGGGTCTTCCTCAGAGCTCTTCCAATGCTGCCACATCACTGCTATCTAGTCTGCTGCTGCTGCTAGATTGCTTCTGTCATGTCTGACTCTGTGCGACCCCACAGACAGCAGCCCACCAGGCTCCCCCGTCCCTGGGATTCTCCANGCTTAGGGAGGGACTGGTCTGGGTCTTCCTCAGAGCTCTTCCAATGCTGCCACATCACTGCTATCTAGTCTGCTGCTGCTGCTAGATTGCTTCTGTCATGTCTGACTCTGTGCGACCCCACAGACAGCAGCCCACCAGGCTCCCCCGTCCCTGGGATTCTCCAGGCAAGAACACTGGTGTGAGTTGCCATTTCCTTCTCCAATGCATGTAAGTGAAAAGTGACAGTGAAGTCACTCAGTCGTGTCCGACTCTTAGTGACCCCATGGACTGTAGCCCATCAGGCTCCTCCATCCATCCAGTCCACTTCCACCTAAAGCCAAGTGTACATCTGAATAATGATTCTGTTCTTCCCTCCAGCTATCAATGATGTTGACTCTGAGGCCTCACTGCTCAGTGTGTGTAATACCCCTACTGCATGAGGCCATGTGGTCAAAAGACCTGGTCTGACTTGAGTCTACCCACAGATTGCTTCATTTCATGAAGAAAGAAAAATAAATTGTTCTTGGGATGTATTACATGGAGGCAGAATAAAAACACAGATCTAAAAATGTTCTCCCATAAAGGTCTGGCCAGAAGCACAGTGGCAGGTGTGGTAATTACATTTTCCCAGGAATACAAACTGTCAGTTACCACAGTGCTAAGCAGTAGCTGACAACTTTCTTCTTTGACCCAAAGATTTCTTGAAATTGCTTTTGATGAAATAAGACCAACATTAATTTCCTTTTAATGCACTTTATCTATCAATTGAAATGAAAGAAGAAAGCCATTGCCACCTTTCATAGATGATAGATTATTTTCCCCTAGGACTCACAGATGCAAATGGGAAGGGAGAGTTGCAATACTCAGCGTTTATATTTTGAGGGCAAGATAAATATGATCAAAGCCCTGCTGGCTCACATGGACAGCTTTCCATCTCTGCCTGAAGGGCTCTGGTGTGTGTGTGTGTGTGTGTGTGTGTGTGTGTGTGTGTGTGTGTGTGTGTGTGTGTGTGTATGTGTGTGTATGCCAGAAGGAAGTTGAGGTGGCCACCTCTTCACAACCTCTGTCCTATAGACAGTTGCTTACCCCACCCCTCACCACTGGAGTAAAGTCATTTGAAATACATAGCATCTAGAAGTGCTAAAATACACAGTGGGCCCAAGTAGCAGTGATTCAGCTCCATAAGGCCCTCAGCCAAAACAACAATAAGAGAGCTGGGCTGCTTTCAGCATCATGGCAGCTCACTGTCTACACACTAGACCAATATCATAGAGGCCCAGGGGACATTTGTACCCTTCTGTTTGGTGGAGGCCACTTTGGTAATTCAGCTCTTGAGGTTTCCTTTGGAGAGAGAGGAATGTGTACAAGCTGTGACAGTGAATTCAACATCCTCTCCTCAGCTGACCTAAAGGGTCTGTTTTCCAAAGTGATCCCATCTGACCTTTGGATAACGCTGGATTCAGTCCATCCCTCCCAGAGGAGCTTACACTGGTAAGATGGTGGGGCCTCTGTCTAAATGCTCGGAACAAGAGCAGAACAGCCAGTTGGTTTTCTCACACAAGACTCTGAGTGGTACTCAGCCCACTCATGCTCCTATTTGATGCCTTTTAAAGGAGAAAATTCATGCTTGGTTATTACCAAGCAGGAAGGAGATCTGTTATGCATTTTGCCATCTTTAAAAACTCCTTGGATGAGGTTCTAAGATTTCATTGAAGGGAAATGTGTGTATAGTATAGGGGAGGTAGAGCTCAGGTTTCTCTTTGAATTTCTACTTGAGAAGAATCAAAGAAACCTGAATGCCTTTAGCACTTTTTTATTTTAATAAAAATCTATTTATTTTAATTGGAGGCTAATTACTTTACAATATCGTATTGGTTTTGCCATACATCAACATGAATCNAGGTTCTAAGATTTCATTGAAGGGAAATGTGTGTATAGTATAGGGGAGGTAGAGCTCAGGTTTCTCTTTGAATTTCTACTTGAGAAGAATCAAAGAAACCTGAATGCCTTTAGCACTTTTTTATTTTAATAAAAATCTATTTATTTTAATTGGAGGCTAATTACTTTACAATATCGTATTGGTTTTGCCATACATCAACATGAATCCACCATGGGTGTACACGTTCCCCATCCATTTTAACCTGGTTCTGAAATATGTGACAATCCAGTTTGTGTGTGTGTGTGTGCGTGCATGCATGTGCTCATACTGGAGGGTACAATGAGTGCCTGAGTACTCATATCTTCAAAGCTGCTGATGCAATATGGCTTAAAGACTTGAAAATTTTCATCTATACAAATAATTTGTTCAAATTCAACAAAGTAGAAATGATTGGTAGAGTGAGGGGAGGTTAAAATAATTCAGTGTGCAGAGCTAAGGAGAGCTGGGAATGTGCCTCTGACTTAGGGCTGTCCATCCCCAGACAGGAATTTGCAGAATAGTTAAGAGGGCACCACTAAGAAGGAAATGGGCAGGAAGGAGTTGAGGTACATCTTAGCGCAGGCTGCCATAACAAAATAACACAGACTGGATGGTTCCAACAATAGAAATGACTTTTCTTAGAGTTCTAGAAGCTGGAAAGTCTAAGATTAAATTGTCAGCAGGTTCAGTTTCTGGTGAGAGCTCCTTTCATGGCTTGCAGACTGCCAAATTTTCGCTGTGTGTTCACATGACCTCTTATTATAAGAGCACTAACCCATGGGGTCATTATGACCTTTTGTAGGCCCTATCTCCAAATACAGTCACATTTGGGGGTTAGGGCATCAACATATGCATTTGGAGGAGATGCAGTTCAGTCCATAGCAGAGCAGAAACTACAAGCAGCGGAACAGCCTCTGGGAAACTGTGGGGATGGTGACTCCATTCCCAGGAAAAGAAAAGATCTAGTTCCACAATATGCTGGAGGAATAGGGAGGGCCTATTTCTGGCCCTTTGGAGATGTGAGGAAGGGGAGGGCAGACTAGAAGCTCTAGGTTGCTTGGAAACATCATTTGATGATTGCTTTAATCTGGTAACCTCTCTCTTTCCCTTCTAATGGAATACTGGTGTATTCTTATTAGATGGATAGAACTAGGTTAGGAAGGAAGAAAGGAAAGAAGAAAGGAGGGAAGAAGGAAGGGAGAAATTAAGAGCTAGTAGGACTGTGGGGTTGCAGCTACAATCCCCTAAGGGGGAAACAGGGAATGAGAGGCTGTATTTTCTCTTGATCATGCAGGCAGTTACTGGCCATTTGTTCTGGCCAGCAAAACTTCTGATATTATGACTCCGGGTGACTGTGTGCTAACCAATCTAGGAACAGACACAGCATCTTTAATTTTTTTCTGCCTGTAGATTTTTTTTTTATTGTCATTTGATTTAAAGGCCAAAGGATATTCACTATGCCACTGAGAATTAGAAAACCTTTATGAAATAGTCATTAAAGTTTTGAATTGAATGTGTGATAGAGAGGAAAGCTGGGCTAATTTAAACCCCTACAAGATCTGTCTTAATGAGGTAACATGAGATGTAAAAACTATAGTAGCAAAGACTTCTGTGGAAGTCATCACACCAAATGCTGTGAGCTCACTGACTGTCCTCTCCCTGGTGGCTGAATCAGGCCAAAGGGAGTACAAAGAAATGCTCCTGTCTTACTATGATTATGTAGATCTCATGGGTTTTTCAAAACGTCATGTGGGTCAGGGCTTACTGGGTCCCCCTTTTGGTATCTTAAGAGAAAAATCTCCAGGCTTGTTAGATGCCACTGATCTTCTCACTCAGAAAAGTCAGAAGTAAATGAATATTCACAGCCCCATCTCACTTTTACCCTGATTGCTAACCAGATCCTTGCCAAATTAGGCTGAAAAGAAAGCTGTGAAAATCTTGATCTTCCAATTTGAGACAATTACCAACCTTTACAGGCTCTATAAATATCTGTGAATTGATCATGGGGACACAAGATTGGTACGTATCTTCAGGTGATCCTCTTCACACAGCATGTGTATTTAACATTTACATATAAAGTTTGTATCATTTATAAAGACTGGTAAACTGAAAAATCAGTTGCTGTGATGGACAGAAGGAGGGGAAAGGAAACTCATCAGCCTGTGTCACATCATAGTAGAACACAAGGCTGGAATGTAGGTTCAACCCTTGCTGAAACCCAGCTGGTCTGACCTTGGGAAGGCTTTCCTCTCATTGAGTCTCAGGGTCTCTGACAGCTAATCCAGGGAATAAATTCATCTTTACTAAAGACCCTTCCAATTTTGTGATTCTGTAATCATAAATATGATAAGATGCTCTTCTATACTTAGGCTGCCACCTGGAGAGTGCATTCTGCTTTTATTTCCCATTTTGGTGATGGAGAATTTGAAGTCAAACAAGGTTAAGAGAGGCCCAAAACAACTAGCGATGGAAACTAATCTCTAATTCAAGGCTTTGGATCCTAACTTCTGCTGCACTTACTGCCGTTTATGGTGTCTGTTGGCATCATATTGGGCTATCCAAAATGCTATTCTGAATGACACCATTGGGCAGAGATGTTACATTATTAAAATATTTTGTAGAGTCTTCTCAATGAGATTTATACTCCTAGACAGCAGAGATCTTAGAAGCATATAAAACATATTATTTTATTTAGCTCCTATTACCAAAAAACGGAAGCAGTTTTACTAAACACATAGGAATAGCAATCTTAACATTCCAGGAGGAAAATCTAGGCAGAGAACTATGTGATACGCACCCCCAAACTAATGGCTGGTGAAAATAAACTTCTCTTCCCTCTCCTTTCTTGCTTTGTATTAAGTTTTCTCTTCTATTTCTTTTTTTCTTTCCCATCTACCTGGTTCCAAGCAAACTGAGCCAGGTTTCCTAAACTTAAATCTGAAAGCTTCCTAATGGAGAGACATCATTTAATTCTCATGGCAACTCATTAGGTACAAACTATTATTATAGCCATTTTACCCATGAAGAAACTAGGGGCACAGAGAGGTTGAAAAAATTGCTTAAAGTCAACACAATTGATAAATATGTGGAGTTGGAATTTTGATCAAGAAAGTCTGAAACCACTCAATGTATATGGGGCTTCTTTTTGGCCTGATAAAAATGTTCTAAAACTTATTGTTGGTGATAGTTGCACAACTCTGTAAATACACTAAAATCATTGAATTGTACATATTTAAATGGGTGCACTGTGTGGCATTTGAATTACATCTCAATAAAGTGTGTTAGTTGCTTAACGGTGTCCAACTCTTTCCTACCCCATGGACTTTAGCCCTCCAGGTTCCTCTGTCCATATATCAATAAAACTGTTAAATAAAAAAAGTCTGGGGGGTGGTCCCAAGATGGCAGAGAAATAGGGTGGGGAGACCACTTTCTCCTCCACAAATTAATCAAAAGATCATTTGAATGCTGAGCAACCTCCACAGAACAACTTCTGAATGCTGGCGAAGGACACCAGGCACCCAGAAAGGTAGTCCATTCTCTTTGAAAGAGGCAGGACAAAATACAAAAGACAAAAAGAGAGGCAAAAGAGTTAGCGACAGAGACCAGTCCTGGGGAGGGAGTCGTGAAGGAGAAGTTTCCAAAGAGCAGGAAACCCTCTCATGGGTGAGTCTGTGGGGAGTTTTGGGATTTCAGAGGCCAACATAACTGGGAGGAAACCCCCCTCACACAGAATAGGCATCTAACCACAACTGCCAGCGGAGAAGTACCCCAGACGCTCGCATCCACCACCAGCGAGCAGGGGCTGGACACTGAGGCGTGGGCGGCATCATTGGTCCTTAGGGTAAGGATTGGGACTGAATGCCCTGAGGACAATCAGAGGGAGCTAACGTGAGATAGCAACCCAAACTGTGGGATCCCCAGAGAGGAAAAAAAAGAGAGAGAGAGAACTTTCTCTTGCCGGCTTACAGAACAAAGTTCAGTTCAGTTCAGTTGCTCAGTCGTGTCCGACTCTTTGTGACCCCATGAATCGCAGCACACCTGGCCTCCCTGTCCANACTGTGGGATCCCCAGAGAGGAAAAAAAAGAGAGAGAGAGAACTTTCTCTTGCCGGCTTACAGAACAAAGTTCAGTTCAGTTCAGTTGCTCAGTCGTGTCCGACTCTTTGTGACCCCATGAATCGCAGCACACCTGGCCTCCCTGTCCATCACCAACTCCCGGAGTTCACTCAGATTCATGTCCATCGAGTCAGTGATCCCATCCAGTATTCTTGCCTGGAAAATCCCATGGACAGAGGAGCCTGGTAGGCCACAGTCAGTCTGTGGGGTCACAAAGAGTTGGACACGACTGAACGACTTCACTCATAGACCTTGAGAACAAGTACAAGCTGGAACAAGAACTATCTGAAACTGAACTGACCCCACATTGCCCACAACAGCTCTAGAGAAATTCCTAGATATATTTTTACTATTATCACTTTTTAATTTAAAAAAGTTCTTTATTACTCCTTTAATTTTCATTTTTATATCTTATTATTACCTTGCAAAAAAGACTTTATTTTAAAACCAAATTTCATATATATATATTATAATTTTTTGATTGATTTTGTTTTATATTTTTAATATTGTATTTTTGAGAGTCCAATCTCTACTCTAGATTTTTAATCTTTGCTTTTTGGTGTTATCAGTTTTGTACCTTTAAGAATCTAGTGTTCAGTATCCATTTTCACTCAGGGATGTGATTACTGGCTTGATTGCTCTCTCCCCTTTTGACTCTCCCATTTCTCCCCCAGGTCACCTCTATCTCCTCCCTCACCCTTCTCTTCTCTACTTCACTCTGGGAATCTCTCTGAGTGTTCCAGGCTGTGGAGAACACTTAAGCAATTGATTACTGGCTACAGAGCTCTCTCCCCTTTGACTCCCCCTCTTCTCCTCCTGGTCACCTCTATCTCCCTCCTCCCTCTTCTCTTCTCCATGTAACTCCGTGAACCTCTCTGGGTGTCCCTCACTGTGGAGAATTGTTTCACCATTAACCTAGATGTTTTATCATCTGTGCTGTACAGATGGAGAAGTCTTGAGGCTACTGTAAGAATAAGAATGAAAGCAAGAGGCAGGAGGCTTAAATCCAAAACTTGAGAACATCAGAGAACTCTTAATTCTAGGGAACATTAATAGACAAGAGCTCATCCAAAAGCCTCCATACCTACACTGAAATCAAGCTTCACCCAAGAGCCAACAAGTTCCAGAGCAAGACATACCAAGCTAATTCTCCAGCAAGGCAGGAACACAGCCCTGAGCATTAAAAGACAGGCTGCCCAAAGTCATACCAAACATATAGATACCCCAAAACTCACTACTGGACACTTCACTGCACTCCAGAGAGAAGAAATCTAGCTCCACCCACCAGAACACAGACACAAGCTCCCCTAACCAGGAAACCTTGACAAGCCACTAGTCCAATCCCATCCACAGGGAGCAGGCTCCACAATAAGGAGGGACCAAAACTTCCAGCGTACATAAAGGGAACCCCAAATATAGCAACGTAAACAAAATGAAAAGGCGGAGAAATATTCATCAGGTAAAGGAACATGATAAATGCCCACCAAACCAAACAACTGAGGAGGAGATAGGGAGTCTACTTGAAAAATAATTCAGAATAATGATAGTGAGGATGATCCAAAATCTTGAAAACAAAATGGAGTTACAGATAAATAGAATAGAGACAAGGATTGAGAGGATGCAAGAAATGTTTAACAAGGACCTAGAAGAAATAAATAAGAGTCAATCAATAATGGATAATGCAACACCAACAGTAGAATAACTGAAGGAGAAGAGAGGATAAGTGAGGTGGAAGATAGAATGGTGGAAATAAATGAAGCAGAGAGGAAAAAAGAAAAAATAATTAAAAGACATAAGGACAACCTCAGAGACCTCTGGGACAATGTTAAATGCCCCAACATTCGAATCATAGGAGTCCCAGAAGAAGAAGACAAAAAGAAAGGCCATGAGAAAATACTTGAGTAGATAATAGTTGAAAACTTCTCCAAAATGGGGAGGGAAATGGCCACCCAAGTCCAAGAAACTCAGAGAGTTCCAAGCAGGGTAAATGCATGGCAAAAAACCCCAGTTCAGTTCAGTCGCTCAGTCGTGTCCAACTCTTTGCGACCCCATGAATTATAGCACGCCAGGCCTCCCTGTCCATCACCAACTCCTGGAGTTCACCCAAACCCACATACATCGAGTCAGTGACGCCATCCAGCCATCTCATCCTCTGTCGTCCCCTTCTCCTCCTGCCCCCAATCCCTCCCAGCATCAGAGTCTTTTTCCAATGAGTCAGCTCTTCGCATGAGGTGGCCAAAGTACTGGAGTTTCAGCTTTAGCATCATTCCTTCCAAAGAACACCCAGGACTGATCTCCTTTAGAATGGACTGGTTGGCTCTCCTTGCAGTCCATGGGACTCTCAAGAGTCTTCTCCAACACCACAGTTCAAAAGCATCAATTCTTCGGTGCTCAGCTTTCTTCACAGTCCAACTCTCACATCCATACATGACTACTGGAAAAACCATAGCCTTGACTAGACCCCAAGACACATATTAATCAAACTAACAATGATCAAACACAAAGAGCAAATATTAAAAGCAGCAAAGGAAAAGCAACAAATAACACACAAGGGGATCCCCATAAAGATAACAGCTGATCTTTCAATACAAACTCTTCAGGCCAGAAGAGAATGGCAGGACATAATTAAAGTGATGAAAGAGAAAAACCTACACCCCAGATTACTATACCCAGCAAGGATCTCATTCAAATATGAAGGAGAAATCAAAAGCTTTACATACAAGCAAAAGCTGAGAGAATTGAGTACCACCAAACCAGCTCTTCAACAAATGCTAAAAGATCTTCTCTAGAGAAGAAACACAGAAAAGGTTTATAAACTCGAACCCAAAACAAGAAAATAAATGGCAATGGGATCAGACTTACCAGTAATTACCTTAAATGTAAATGGGTTGAATGCCCCCAACTAAAAGACAAAGACTGGCTGAATGAATACAAAAACAAGACCCTTATATATGCTGTCTACAAGAGACCCACCTCAACCAAGGGACACATACAGATGAAAGTGAAGGGCTGGGAAAAGATATTTCATGCAAATGTTGACCAAAAGAAAGCAAGAGTAGCAATACTAATAATCAGATAAAATAGACTTTGAAATAAAGGCCATGAATAGAGACAAAGAAGGACACTACATAATGATCAAAGGATCAATCCAAGAAGAAGATATAACAATTATAAATATATATGCACCCAACATAAGAGCACCACAATATGTAAGGCAAATGCTAACAAGTATGAAAGGGGAAATTAACAATAACACAATAATAGTAGGAGACATTAATACCCCACTCACACCTATGGATAGAGCAACCAAACAGAAAATTAGCAAGGAAACACAAACTTTAAATGATACAATAGACCAGTTAGACCTAATTGATATCTATAGGACATTTCACCCCAAAACAAGGAGTTTCACCTTTTTCTCAAGTGCACACAGAACGTTCTCCAGGATAGATCACATCCTGGGCCATAAATCTAGTCTTAGTAAATTTAAAAAACTGAAATCATTTCAACCATCTTTTCTGATCACAATGAGGTAAGATTAGATGTCAACTACAGGAAAAAAATTATTAAAAACACAAGCATATGAATGCTAAAAAACACACTTCTGAATAACCAATAAATCATGGAAGAAATAAAAAAGGAAACAAAAATATGCATAGAAACAAATGAAAATGAAAACACAGCAACCCAAAACCTATGGGATTCAGTAAAAGAACTGCTAAGGGGAAGGTTCATAACATTACAAGATTATCTAAAGAAACAAGAGAAAAATCAAATAAATAACCTAATTTTACACCTAAAGCAACTAAAAAAAGAAATTAAGAACCCCAGCATTAGTAGAAGGAAAGAAATCATAAAAAATAGGGCAGAAATAAATGAAAAATAAACAAAGGAGACTATAGCAAAAATCAACAAAACTAAAAGCTGGTTCTTTGAGAAGATAAATAAAATTGACAAGCCATTAGTCAGACTCATCAAGAAAAAAAGGGAGAAGAATCAAATAAACAAAATTAGAAATGAAAATGGAGAAATCACAACAGACAACACAGAAATACAAAGGATCATAAGAGACTACTATCAGCAATTATATGCCAATGAAATGGATAACTTGGAAGAAATGGATGAATTCTTAGAAAAGTATAACCTTCCAAAACTGAACCAGGAAGAAATAGAAAATCTTAACAGACCCATCACAAGCACGGAAATTGAAACTGTAACCAGAAATCTTCCAACAAACAGAAGCAGAGGGCCAGATGGCTTCACAGGTGAATTCTAGCAAAAATTTAGAGAAGAGCTAACATCTATCCCACTCAAACTCTTCCAGAAAATTGCAGAGGAAGGTAAACTCCCAAACTCATTCTATGAGGCCACCATCACCCTAATACCAAAACCNCAAACAGAAGCAGAGGGCCAGATGGCTTCACAGGTGAATTCTAGCAAAAATTTAGAGAAGAGCTAACATCTATCCCACTCAAACTCTTCCAGAAAATTGCAGAGGAAGGTAAACTCCTTAACTCATTCTATGAGGCCACCATCACCCCAATACCAAAACCAGACAAAGATGCTACAAAAAAAGAAAATTACAGGCCAATAGCACTGATGAACATAGATGCAAAAATCCTCAACAAAATTCTAGCAAACAGAATCCAACAACATATTAAAAAGATCATACATCATGACCAAGTGGGCTTTATCCCAGGGATGCAAGGATTCTTAAATATTTGCAAATCAATCAATGTGATATAGCACATTAACAAATTGAAAGATGAAAACCATATGATTGTCTCAATAGATGCAGAGAAAGCCTTTGACAAAATTCAACACCAATTAATGACAAAAACTCTCCAGAAAGCAAGCATAGAAGGACCATACCTCAACATAATAAGAGCTGTATATGATAAACCCACAGCAAACATTATCATCAATGGTGAAAAATTGAAAGCATTTCCCCTAAAGTCAGGAACAAGACAAGGGTGCCCACTCTCACCACTACTACTCAACATAGTTTTGGAAGTTTTACCCACAGCAATCAGAGAAGAAAAAGAAATANTATATGATAAACCCACAGCAAACATTATCATCAATGGTGAAAAATTGAAAGCATTTCCCCTAAAGTCAGGAACAAGACAAGGGTGCCCACTCTCACCACTACTACTCAACATAGTTTTGGAAGTTTTACCCACAGCAATCAGAGAAGAAAAAGAAATAAAATGAATCCAGATTGGAAAAGAAGAAGTAAAACTCTCACTGTTTGCAGATGACATGATCCTCTAAATAGAAAACCCTAAAGACACCACCAGAAAATTACTAGAGCTAATCAATGAATATAGTAAAGTTGCAGGATATAAAATCAACACACAGAAATCCCTTGCATTCCTATACACTAACAATGAGAAAACAGAAACAGAAACTAAGGAAACAATTTCATTCACCATTACAATGAAAAGAATTAAATACTTAGGAATATATCTGCCTAAAGAAACAAAAGACCTATATATAGAAAACTATAAAACACTGATGAAAGAAATCAAAGAGCACACAAATAAATGGAGAAATATACTATGTTCATGGATTGAAAGAATCAATATAGTGAAAATGAGTATACTACCCAAAGCAATCTATGGATTCAATGCAACCCCTATTGAGCTACCAATGGCATTTTTCAGAGAACTAGAACAAATAATTTCACAATTTGCATGGAAATACAAAAAACCTTAAATAGCCAAAGCAATCTTGAGAAAGAAGAATGGAACTGGAGGAATCAACCTGCCTGTCTTCAGACTATACTACAAAGCTACAGTCATCAAGACAGTATGGTACTGGAACAAAGACAGAAATATAGATCAATGGAAGAAAATAGAAAGCCCAGAGATAAATCCATGCACCTATAGAGGAGTCAAAAATATACAATGGAGAAAAGACAATCTCTTTAACAAGTGGTGCTGGGAAAACTGGTCAACCACCTGTAAAAGACTGAAACTAGAACATTTCCTAACACCATACACAAAAATAAACTCAAAATGGATTAAAGATCTAAATGTAAGACCAGAAACTATAAAACTCCTAGAGGAAAACATAGGCAAAACACTCTCTGACATAAATCACAGCAGGATCCTCTATGACCCAGCTCCCAGAGTAATGGAAATAAAAGCAAAAATATACAATGGGACCTAATTAAACTTAACAGCTTTTGCACAATGAAGGAACTATAAGCAAGGTAAAAAGACAGCCTTCAGAATGGGAGAAAATAATAGCAAATGAAGCAACTGACAAAGAATTAATCTCAGAAATATATAAGCAGTTCCTGCAGCTCAATTCCAGAACAATAATGACCCAATCAAAAAATGGGCCAAAGAACTAAACAGACATTTCTCCAGAGAAGACATACAGATGGCTAACAAATATATGAAAAGATGCTCAACATCACTCATTATCAAAGGAAATGCAAATCAAAACCACAATGAGGTATCATCTCACGCCGGTCAGAATGGCTGCTATCAAAAAGTCTACAAACAATAAATGCTAGAGAGGGTATAAAGAAAAGGGAACCCTCTTACACTGTTGGTGGGAATGCAAACTCGTACAGCCACTATAGAGAACATGTGGAGATTCCTTAAGAAACTGAAAATAGAAGTGCCATCAGTTCAGTTCAGTCACTCAGTCATGTCCGACTCTTTGCGACCCCATGAATCGCAGCAGGCCAGGCCTCCCTGTTTATCACTATCTCCCGGAGTTCACTCAGACTCATGTCCATCGAGTCAGTGATGCCATCCAGCCATCTCATCCTCTGTCGTCCCTTGCTCCTCCTGCCCCCAATCCCTCCCAGCATCAGAGTCTTCTCCAATGCGTCAAC
>SJYX01021787.1:61220-112925 GCA_006410675.1 Oreotragus oreotragus | reverse complement strand
GTGATGCCATCCAGCCATCTCATCCTCTGTCGTCGCCTTCTCCTCCTGCTCCCAATCCCTCCCAGCATCAGAGTCTTCTCCAATGAGTCAACTCTTCTCATGAGGTGGCCAAAGTACTGGAGTTTCAGCTTTAGCATCATTCCTTCCAAAGAAATCCCAGGGTTGATCTCCTTCAGTTACTCAGCTATTAAAAAGAATGCATTTGAATCAGTTCTAATGAGGTGGATAAAACTGGAGCCTATTATACAGAGTGAAGTAAGTCAGAAAGAAAAACACCAATACAGTATATTAACGCATATATATAGAATTTAGAAAGATGGTAACGATGACCCTATATATGAAACAGCAAAAGAGACAGATATAAAGAACAGACTTTTGGACTCTGTGGGAGAATATGAGGGTGGGATGATTTGAGAGAATAGCACCAAAACATGTATATTAACTACCATATGTGAAGTAGATCACCAGTCCAAGTTTGATGCATGAAACAGGGCACTCAAAGCCGGTGCACTGGGATGACCCTGAGGGATGGGATGGGGAGGGAGGTGGGAGAGGGGTTCAGGATGGGGGACACATGTACGTCCATGGCTGATTCATGTCAATGTATGTCAAAAACCACTACAATATTGCAAAGTAATTAGCCTCCAATTAAAATAAATAAAATTTTAAAAATGTCTGAATCCTGTGACTATACCAGGGCACTATACTATTATGTGCCCTAAGTGTGAAGCCAGATTTTAGACCAGGTCTGTTTGACTTAAATCCTATTGATCTTGACTACTAGGTTATGCTACCTGTGATAAAGATGATGATGATCATAATAATGAAGACAATAGTAATGATTATTATAGCTGACATTTATTGGGTTTTTATAGTGGGCCAGCACTTTTCTAAATATTTAAATAAGATTAACTCATTTAATCATCACAAAATCCTCTGAGGTTGGTACTACTATTAGCCTCATTAAAAAATTAACTTCTATTCATATTTATAAACTGAAGAATGGAGAATTTATTTTTAAGTATTTTTAACTAAGATATAATTCACCTACTGTAAAATTTCCCTTTAAAATGTAAAACGCAGTGATTTTTAGTCTACCTATTATGTTGCACAACCATCACCACTCTATAATTCTAGAACATTTTCATTACTCCAAGAAGAAAGTCTGTGTGCATCAGCAGTCATTCTCCATCTCCCCTGCCCTCTAGCTCCTGGCAATGACTAATCTATTTTCTGTCTCTATAGATTTGCCCATTCTGAACATTTCATATAAAAGGAATCATACAATCTGTATCCTTTTGTGTCTGGTTTCTTTCACTTGGAATAGAGAAAAACAGCTACTGTTTATTTGTTGCCATGACTACCATGTCCTAAGTGCTGTTACTGGGAGCTTTGTGTGCATTACCTCTAATTTTCCCAATACCTTTGTGTCAGAAACTGTTATCTTCATTTTAATGAGGAGACCGAGTCGCAGAGCTGTACAGTAACTTGCATGAAGTGCAACAGCTCGTAAATGTCAGAGTTAAAATGGGAACCCAGGTCTATCTGTACCCAAATCCCATACCCTTCATACTCCATCCCTCTGCCTCATGGTCACATGAATGTAGGCCAGTAATGTGGTGGTCTTGAAGCCAGAGAAAAGGAGTCAAATTAGCCTGTGGTGGTGGGAATTATAGCCCTAAGCTCTACTGGACTTGGTACCTGGTAGTGGGGTGGGGGTTAGGGGCACCTCCTCCCTCCCAAGCCTATGCTTTAGACGTCAGCAAATTTGTCTGCTGAAGTCCTGCTTGACCTCTTCTCTCTGGAATGGCCTTGTGGCCCCAGCTGACGTCTAGATTGAAGAGCTGTAGGGTGGAATTTCTGTATTTGTTCATCGAGCTTTGGGTTATGCATGGAATCATGATGAAGTAAGTCAAGACAAAGGGAAGGGGGAAAAAAATCAACAGAATCTCTTCAAGCATTCCTCAAAGTCAGCCCCTTGGGCACATTTCCTTCTCAGATTCATTGTCTGGGCATCAGTTACCCTTGTGTGGTTGGGCATTAAAGGCTCATATAAGCCACCAGAGAAGGTTTCCCCAATGGTTTGTTGCTGTTGACCTATACTGACATTTTCTCCCAATGTAAAGCTCTTTACGGTGTGACCTGGAGGGATCTGGGGTAATGCACTTCAAAGAGAGAGGACTGGTTGATAAAACTGAGATTTGCACTGTGCAGTGGTGATAACGATTCTTTGATGGCTTTGGAGGATTTCACATAAAAGAGAAAATTTATCTCAAAGAACAGACTCCAAGAATGTTTGAGCTAGAAGTGACTCTTAAGACTAAGTATTCAGCCCTTCTTTTTTTTTAGAGACAAATATATTTACCAAGTCTTAAAAAAGAGTTTTGGCATAAACAGTGCATGCCAATGGGAGAGCCCACAGGGGTCATGGTAAAGTAGTTAGCTTTACCTGGTGAAGCCCCAGTGATCCCTGAATTTCAGTGACACACAAACATATCAAATGGTGCTTGCATCATACACTCTTGGCCCTTCATGATGCCACTTCACTGGCTCTCTCTGGTGAAAACATGCCTTCTGCAGGGTGGGTCCTTGTCAATTCCCAGAACACTGATGATAATGATGGCAATGACAATAACAACATTGTCTCTGAAAACCTGGAGAGTGGTGGACATCTGCAAGGATGCCTTGGGGTATCAGACCCCCCAGCTGCCCCCTCAAAGCCATTCATCTGATATACTCCCTTCTCCCTCTAAAGGACCACCAGGGCAGCCTTACAGGGGGAGAGGAGAGAGTGTAGGTCCATGGAGCAGAACCAAAATACTCACCACTATAATTAGCTCTCCCCATGGACTAGCCCCCGGAGAAGGCAATGGCACCCCATTCCAGTACTCTTGCCTGGAAAATCCCATGGACGGAGGAGCCTGGTAGGCTGCAGTCCATGGGGTCGTTAAGAGTCAGACACGACTGAGTGACGTCACTTTCACTTTTCACCTTCACACATTGGAAGCAAACGGCAACCCACTCCAGTGTTCTTGCCTGGAGAATCCCAGGGACGGAGGAGCCTGGTGAGCTGCCGTCTATGGGGTCGCACAGTCGGACACGACTGAAGCGACTTAGCAGTAGCAGCAGCATGGACCAGCCCTAAGAGCTCTTTCACTTATATACTGTACAAAAGCAGATGTGGACAATGAAGAATTAAGTGGTGTTTTCCATGTTCTATATAAGAAAGCATAGAAATGGACACTGCTTTTTTAGAAATAGTGCCTTCCAAAAAAGTTTGTCTCAATGATTTGGAAAATGCAGGTCCAAACAGCTCATTTCTTCAGATTGCTGAACTGATCTGCTGTTACTGCAGCTAGAGGCCTTTAAGAGTCACTGTTGAGTTGGCAGAGGAAGTGAGAAACTGGCAGGAAAGAGGGTGCTTTGTTTTTTTGACACTGGGGATAGTGTGTCTCAGGCTTTCCCTTTAAACTTTTATCTTGAAATAGTTTTAAACTTACCAAAAGGTCATGAAAATAGCTGTTTCTGAATGTCTTTCACCTAGCTTCCCCTTATGTTAACATCTTATATAACCATAGAATATTTATCAAAAGTAAGGCATTAATGTAAAAGCACATGAAATAATGTCATTTGCAGCAACATGGATGGACCCAGAGATGATTACACTAAGTGAAGTAAGTCAGAAACAGAAAGACAAATACCATATGATACAAATGAAGTTATTTAAAAAACAGACTCACAGACATAGAAAACAAGCTTACCAAAGGGGAAAGGTGGTGAGGAGGGATAAATTAAGAGCTTGGGATTAGCAGATACAAACTACTATATATAAAATAGATTAACAACAAGGACCTATTATATAGCATAGGGAACTATAGTCAATATCTTGTAATAAACTATAATGGGAAAGAATATGAAAAAGAATACATATATATATATGTATATATATGAATCAATTTGCTGTACACCAGAAATTAACACAACATTGTAAGTTAACTATACTTATATTTTTTAAAAAATTGCAAAGAGAATTAAGGTTCCTTTCCTCAAAATCTGTATCCCATTGCATCAACTATTAAAAGTTTAAGCATAAATATATATAATCATAAAGGTTTTTTAAATATTGAAAAAGTAAAGCATTAACTTTGATACAATACTATTAACCACACTACGAAATTTCTCAAGATTTCATCAGTTTTTCCACTGTTCCAGGGTCCAATCCCAGATTCCACATCACATCTGTTGCCTTAGTAACATCCTGTCTGTGTCACCTCCTTAGTTACCTCCTGTCTGTGACAGTTTCTCAGACTTTCCTTGTCTTTCATGCCCTTGACATTTCTGAAGAGTAGTGGTCAGGTATCTTGTAGAATGTCCCTCAATTTGGGCTTGTCTGTCACAGACTGAGAGATGGAACTTATGGTTGCTGGGGGCGGGGGGAGGATGGGGGATGGGATAGTTAGGGAGTTTGGGATGGACATGTACACACTGGTATATTTTAAATGGATAACCAACAAGGACCTACTGTATAGCACAGGAACTCTGCTCAATATAATGTGGCAGTCTGGATGGAAGGGTCATTTGGGGGAGAATGGATACATGTATATGTGTGGCTGAGTCTCTTTGCTGTCCACCTGAAACTATCACAACATTGTTTTTTCAGTGGCTATACCCCAATATGGGCTTCGCTGGTGGCTCAGATGGTAAAGAATCTGCCTGCAATGTGGGAGACCCAGGTTTGACCCCTGGGTCAGGAAGATCCCCTGGAGAAGAGCTTGGCCACCCACTACTGTATTCTTGTCTGGAGAATTCCATGGACAGAGGAGCCTGGCAGGCCACAATCCATCAGGTCACAAAGAGTTGAACCTGACTGAACAACTAACATTTTCACTTTTCATACTCCAATACAAAATAAAAAGTTTAGAAAATTTTGGGTTTGTCTGATGGTTTCTCATGATTAAAATAGAAACATCTCATGATTAGTTAGAAATAAACTGAAGCTGGGGATCCCCTTATGAAAGGGAAATTACTTTTCTCTGGCATCCTCCACCTCCCTCCAAGCTCTCTGTCCATCTCCAGTCCTCTTTTCTCTACCCTTACTGGGTCCAAGATTTTCTGAGCACTTGCTTTGAGTTCAACCCAATTGTGGATACATGGAGCATTGAGAAGAAAGGTGCCTTTTAAATTTTTCATTTTTTTCCCACATGCCCTCAAACTCTAAGAAGGAATTCCAATCTCCTACATTGAGACTACATGGAGGCAGTACAATGCTCCTTTTGAAAAGATTTGAGCAGAGAGGCAGTTCCTCTTGCACCTGAAATTCATCATTACATAACTTATTGTATGAAACACTGAAGCCCCATCATCAAACTATTCAACCTGCAATGTGTGTGCTACATTTTGGGGAAGATTTCTGAAGTTGCCTCCTTCGTTAGGTTATGTGGTTTCATCTCAAAGGTTCTGATATTTCTTTCTCTTGGTGGAGAGAGAAGTCTTATGAAATCATCAGTGTTGTTGCCTAGAACCTTATCCTTTCAATTGATGCCACTGGCTAAGATTTATCATCTTTTTTTGAACAAAGTTTGGGGATTTTTTTCTAGCTCTACTGAACATCAGTGCTAGAAAAAAATGCTGTTCACACTCCTGCCATTTTACACGAGACCACTGAGACCACAGAAGGAAAAATAACCAATTACTCAATTATTGAAAGGTCTAGTGCCCATTTTCTATGTGCTCAGTTCTGTACTGGTTGGTATAAGGGTATATAGATCTATAGAATATGGTCCCTATCCTTAAAAAAGCTTAAAGATCCAGCATGGGAGTGATTACCACTCCATTTAAAGTGGCAGTGAACAAGGCAGGATAATGTGTTACAGTGCTGATGTCATACAAAAATTAATAGACAACCCTGGCAGTCCAGTGGTTAAGTCTTCGCCTTTCAATGCAGGGGGTGAAAGTTTGATTCCTGATTGGGAAGCTATGATTCTATGTGCTTTGGGGCCAAAAAGTCAAAAAAACATAAAATACAAACGATATTGTAACATATTCAATAAAGACTTTAAAAAATGGTCCTCTTAAAAAAATAGGCAACTGCACTAAAAGCTTGAAAAGGCCTTATAGGGGAAGGATCTTTAAAACTGAGCTGGATCTTTAACAATTGATAGATTTGGAGAGATTAAAAAGGCATGCTGTGGAAGGCCCCCAAAAGCTAGGTAGAAAAGGTTGGAGTGTTGGGGGCACAAGAGGGGAGTAGTGTTTATAGGTGTTCAATCATCCTGAGTGTGCAGTGGGAGTCATTGCCAAGCAGGTGTGACATTTATTCTGGGCCTCCCAGAGGCAGTGCCAAAACACTGTGGTCCACTGGTGAGGCAAAGAATGAGGTAGAAAAGGCAAACTGCTGCATGGAGCAAGTGAGAGACAATTTTTTTGGTGGTGGTGGTGGGGGGTAAATGTATCTCTGGGTGTTTTGGGTCAGTCAAAACCCCAAAGAGGGAGAGTGGTGCACCTCATCCCAGATCACTGAGCTCTTCTGCAAAATCTTGGTGCCTCTAACACCAAGTTTCTCAGTTCTGGGGAGGGGGTGTCTGGTCCTGAAGACACTGTGACTTGGGAGAACAAATCTTCTCTAAAAGAACTCAGATTGTAGACTTTGCTCATTAAAACTAGGGTCTCCAGAAAAGGAAACCCTCCTACACTGTTTTGGGAAATGTAAATTAGTGCAGCCATTATGGAAAATGGTACAGAGGTTCCTCAAAAAGCTAAAAATAGAGTTGCTATATGATCCAGCAGTTCACCTCCTGAGCACATATCTGGAATTGTCAGAAACCCACTTTACTTTTTTGCATCTCAAATATTTGCCAATAACCTTTGTTTTCATGGAGAACACAAGGACAATAAAAATATAATTGCAAGCTAAAGAAACTTAAACATAATAGTATTGAAAATATGCACCATTTATTGAGTACATATGCTATGACCCAGAGCTGAGCTGGATGCTCTACACATGATACGCCCATGTCCCCTAAAAATTGTACAAGGTAAGAATTGCTGAGTGTAATTTACAGGTGAGGAAACTAAGTTGCAGATGTGTGAAGCTAATAATATTCAGGTCCGACAGATAGGAAATATTGACAATGGGATCCTAACTTGAATTTCTTTGGTTTCAAATGACTTGTTCTTTGCCCTATGCATAGATGTTTCTCATTTTCACTCACTGAGTCCTTGTCCTTCAAGTTGGTCTGGTTAGGACGCTGTATTTATTTTCAGAAGCAATAGTCACGCCATGAAGCCTTCCTTGTGTTCCTTTTTCAGAGTTGATTTTCAGAAATACATGAAGAAAACCTGCCCTTTTCATCCACAGCCTGTTCAAGGACCAGTGGTAATTGACCTTTGGATTCCTTACCCTATGGACCAGATGTGAATCTAATCATCTGAAGAGTTCCTACAATGAAATTTCATACTCTAAAACACACTTCTGTTACAAAAACATACTTGTAAATATTTCAGATACTTATGCTTTGGAATTCAAAGGCAGTTTCAAAAACAGGTGTTCCAGAAATGGCTTTAATACTGGTAACATCCTTGAGATCCTAAGATGACTGCTATAAAAATAAGCAAACCCATTTGGAAGTTGACTAGGCGACTAAAAACAAGATACAATCCCTTCCTTATCTCCGACTTCAACCAAGTTAGTATTCCACATCTGTAAAAGCAGTGGAGTGTAAATTGGTGTGTGTGTGTATGTGGAGTGTCCTCCAACATAATGAACAACAGGAGACTGAGAAAGAGATGTGGACTTTTCCTCTGAATCTTCTACCACCTGAGTTTTTTTGCCCTAAACCCACACTAAAGTTTTTTTCTGTTTTTAGATTGATAATCAATGACATTTCTTCCCATTTAAAAGTCCTTTGTTATGACCAATGCTAATTCTCATGTTTGTAGGACATTTATGTTGTTTATGATTTTAGCCCAGTTTTTATTGGTGTGTAAGTTTTTTTTTTTTCCTCTATGGACTTCTTTATGTCATAATGACATCAACCTTTTTCCATATTTGCTCCAAGTAATTTTCCCTTAGTTTTCTCTCTTTCAACTGTCTTCGTAATGGTGTGGTGGGTATTGCTATTTTCCACCTAAATTTGTTCTCCCCTTTTCCATAGTCTAGTATAGTTGGGCATGTGCCTACCGAGCTAGGGACTAATGTTCTACCCCTCCTGCAGTTAAATGGAGTCATATCGCTAACTCCTGGCCAAGGGAATATGAGCAGAAGTCATGGTTGCCATTGTTTGACCAGGTCTTTAAGAAAGTGGAAATGCTTCCCTCCTATACTTCCCTGTGCTTTCCTGCTGGAAATCCAAATGTTAGACCAAAGGTTTTTAACCTTTACATTTTGCTCTGGTCAATGTGGCAACAGGAGTGGGGGGAGGTCAAGCCCCATCTACACAGACTCTCACTAGCTGTGGACAGTGGGCACAGGAGGACCTATAGGGAACCCAGAAAGCTCTTGTAGGACAATTTAAAAACCACTGCTGAGATAATTCATTAGGTTTCTTAGTGATTTTTTTTTCCATGAATGATTCCTTGTATACCAGCTCCTACACTGTTGGGCGGAGAAGGCAATGGCACCCCACTCCAGTACTCTTGCCTGGAAAATCCCAGAGATGGGGGAGCCTGGTGGGCTGCCGTCTATGGGGTTGCACAGAGTCGGACACGACTGAAGTGACTTAGCAGCAGCACACTGTTGGGCTTCAGTTTCCTTATCTACAAATAAATCTCTAAGGTCTCCTCAAATTCTAATAATCTGGATTTCTAGTGTTCTCTAATGACCAGGACTGGATAGAGAGGGTGAGAAATCTTTGCTGACAGATCTCCCCATACAGGGTTTCAACTCATTCCTGGTGGGAGCTGAGGGGCATGCTCTTTGGAGTTGAAATGCATCATTTTTCCTCCTGGTTCCCCTCCTCCTGGCTGTGTCTAATGGTAAAGAACAGCTGACGCCACTAGGCACAGGTGTCTTCAGCAAGTTCCCTGTTGTGTTCTATTGCTTTGGAATTGCTCAACTGATGTACATGTGTTTCGTGCCTTGGCTCATTTCACTCATTCATGACA
Source organism: Oreotragus oreotragus (assembly GCA_006410675.1). Classification (NCBI taxonomy): domain Eukaryota; kingdom Metazoa; phylum Chordata; class Mammalia; order Artiodactyla; family Bovidae; genus Oreotragus; species Oreotragus oreotragus. The sequence continues at coordinate 103,823 of SJYX01021787.1, read as the reverse complement.
AAGGTGGCAACTCCTGACAGGTTAACAGAATGTAGTTAAAATCACCACAAGTTATGCAACACATTCAGCAAGTATTTGCCTAGCACAGATTACATGTTTAGGAGGCAGGAGCAACAAGAGGAGTTGAAAAATCAAAGTTCTGCCCGCACTGTAACCTCTAATATGCTAGATGACCTGGAGCAAGTTATGCTGTCTGGCACCAGTTTCTTCTTTGAAATATTCAAGGTTGGGCTAGATAAGCCTTAAAGCCTTGTTTCTGAAATTCCTTTGATCTCTTTACTGCACTAAATACAGAAGTACAGAAAAAGATGTAGCTTAGAAAAAGTAACATCATACATAGCCCTGTTCCTCAAGAGGGGTAGAGAATCAATCAGTTTGAAAGCCATGTTGGGACTACATAGTGAATGGCCTCGAAAGACAACTGAAGATGTTTGGATGTTACCTCATTGCCAAGGGGAATCACTGAAGGTTTTAGACTAGGGCAGTAGGGCTGAGGAAAGTTCTAGATAATAGAAAAATATATCACCAGGAAGAAAGGGTAATAAGAACAGTATGGAATGAATCAGGAAGGCCTTCTTGGCAGACTCTAAAAGATTTCAACTGTACCTCTTCTGTTTTCATAGATTCATTTGTTTTGCTGTTAATAATGTAGCATTGACTATCATGACTTTTTTTTAATCTGAAAAAAATTGCCAAGAAGGATGAAGGATTCTTTTTCCTCCTTACTACTTTTTGGGGAGGATAAATGATAAATTTTCTCAAGGAGGAAGAGCCATTCAGTATAATGCTGCTAGTTTTGCTCCCCTTAGGGAAGCAGGGATTCTAGAGTCAGAGTGCTCCAGCTACTTTATGGGAATCAGTGAAGTTCAAGGGATAAAATAAAGTGATCTGCTTGACATTTTTTTTTCATAGGAATAAGATTATTGACAGTTTCCAAAATAAAATCTGGCTCTACCTGATTGTTCCCTCTTCCTATGCCTCCATTTTCTCATCTGAGCTAATGAAAGTACCTAACTTACAGGGTTATGAGGATTCAATAATGTAATTTTTAAAAGTGGGACTTTATATCATTCAATAAATGCTGATGAGAAAATAGTTTCTTTGTTTATAAAAAAAAGTCAATAATAAATGCAAGCTTTCAGGATATTTCATACCCTAAAGCAGAATAGATGAGTTAGATGAACATGAGTTAGATGAGTTAACAATGAACATATTTTTTAAGACACTGAATATATAAAGCATCTTTGCTAACAGAAAAGAAAAAGTATAGAAAAATGGGCTAGGGACAACGACAGTTCACCAAATACAAACAGTTATTATGTCGAGCATATAGCCCTTTAACTTGGAAGTGTCACTTCTAAGGCAGTGGAGATGTCATGAGGGTGTACTCATAGGATTTCATATTAGCAGTATACACTGTGGAATTATGAATGAGCTTTTTAAAAGTTGATTTGTGCCTTCTCATTCCTCTTCTTCTAACAATAAATATTACTTGTCTTGTATAATTTTTTTTTTTTTTAAAGAAAAGTGGTCCTGGACAAAATGGTGAAAATAAAGAAGTTTTGCTTCACTTTGTGAAATGTTTCCTTTTCCACACCACCCCTTCTCATCTGCCAGTCTAATTCTCCACGTGGTTTTAATGATTCGGCCCCAATTCTTAGGCACATTTGGTTCCTAATCCAAGTCACATGCAATTTCACCATCCTTCAGCCACTGTGGTACCTCTGAACTTTTATTTACTGCTTCTAGTACTCGCTGCTATTGGCTAAAAGGAGTGGATGTATTTTTATGAGGCAATCTCCAATGGGCTATATATAAGCTAGAAGACAGTCAGTCTCTGCTGATGATGGAAAGGTGGTCAGTTGTCTCATTTTTACAGAGGAAAGGTGGCACTCTGCATTATGATTAAGTGACTCGCATGTCCTGAGTAAGATGGCATGCTTCCACAGGGAGGCACAAGGGAAATCCCTGGTATTGCTGACAGCACCCTCCATGGCAACCCCCTTGGAGATCATGGCAAGTCTATTACGGTAGTCTTTCCAGCTGAGCTCTAGTGCAGCCTCGCAATTCCTGAGCACAGTGCTTTATCCTAGCTCCTCAAAGTATCATCTTACTTTGTTAGAGATGCAAGGTCTCAGGCTCCACACCAAATTTACTGAATCAGATTCTGGGCTTCATGTTTGGGAAGTCTTGCAGAGGATACAGCTGTGGCAGAGAATTATCTAAATATAACCCAGTTTCCCACTGCATTGTTTTGCCAAGCATGCTTTGATGAAGTCTTGCTTGCTCGCTCAGTCATGTCCAACTCTTTGTGACCCCCATGGACTGTAGCCTGCCAGGCTCCTCTGTCCAGGGAATTTTCCAGGCAAGAGGACTGGAACAGGTTGCCATTTCTTCCTCTGGGGGATCTTCCCCACCTGGGGATCTAACCTGAGTCTCCTGCATTGGCAGGCAGATTCTTTACCACTGAGCCACCTGGGAAGCCCACAGTTTGTATTAAATCTCCTAGGATATTTATTACAAAAGCTCATTTCCAGGTTCCTTCTGAGAACTTAGGATGATGTCAGGAATCTGTATTTTTAAACAACTGCCCCCAGAGAATTTTTAAATGTAAACTGGATGGGGTGGGGTGTTCAGATCTAACCTGGCTGCCCACTGGAAAGCAGTGCTTTCCTCCTAACATATGGGACAGGGGTTGGGGTGTCCCCAGGTATATGCTGATAAAGCTCTTGGCCTCTCTGAGGATAGGCCAAAGCATAAATTATCCAGTGTGTGCTGCAGTCCACGGGATCACAAACAGTTGGACACAACTTAGTGACTGAACAACAACAATGACAACAACTGTAACATAATGATAATCACACTTGACTTGATAAATCACTGGGAAGGTTCCATTAAAAACTGTATTTAAAGCTCCTGATTCACAGTAGGCATTTGAACTTTTGTGTCTATTGCTGTATACTATTATTTCCATTTATTCATCATTCTGAATATATGATCAATAATAAAAAATCAATTAATAGATAATATTGAGTGTTAATGATATACAGACACCATGTGAAGCATCTTTTTTTCAAATTTATTCTTGACAACACTACTGGGGTGATACTATTATTCTCTTTGTTTGACAGATAAAGGAAAATTGAAACATGGGGAGGGGCCAAAAGTTCTGAAGGTCTTTAAGCCTGAACATTGTCAAATATTCCAGGCATCATGTGAGCTTGTGAAAGTCTCTCAATCGTGTCTGACTCTTTGCGAATCCATGGACTATACAGTCCATGGAATTCTTCAGGCCAGAACACTGGAGTGAGTAGCTGTTCCCTTCTCCAGGGGATTTTCCCAACCCAGAGATTGAACCCAGGTCTCCATTATTGCAGGTGGATTCTTTACCAGCTGAGCCACAAGGGAAGCCCTGTGAGCTTGAAGGAAAATGATGTATGAGACAAGGTCATGGAATAAAATTATATGAAGTATCCAAAAGTTTCAAGGGGGTATACAGAGAATGTCATAAACTTTCAAAGGAAGAAGAGATCACTTTCAAGTTCAATGATCAGGGCAGATTTCATGAAGGAGGCATTTCTTAAATGTACTCTTGAAAGATGTGAGAGTCCTGGTACGAAAAGACTGAATGTTACTACATGGAAAGGATAAAGCTCTTAAATAGGATCTGGCATGGAGGAAATGCTCAGTAAATATCAGCTATTATAATGAACCTCTAATTACTGTTACTATTATTAGTACCATTACCCTTCAGGGAGAGACAGAGAGAAGAGAGAGTGAATGAGCTTATAATGTATATAGTAAGGGCTTCTACAGAAGCTACATGATGGGTACAAATTCACTAACCTCACCTCACCTAGTATTCATCTGTCTCTCCATGAGGTCACTCTGAGAAAATTCATAAAAAAAAAACACACATTTTAGATATGAATGCTCTCCCCCTGGCAAGCCAGTTTGTTCACTATCCAAAAAGACCATGAGAGGTGGGTATGATGTGACTTTTTGTAAATCCACGTCTTCCTGCCTAGACCATGTAGGTGATTACATGGAGGTAGTATCTGACTGCTTCCTTCAGTCCATGCCCTGGGATTGAGGGTCACGTCCATAGTCTAGAGGGTCATAGGAGCCCCTCTGAACTGCCTTGCAGATCACCTTTCCGGGAATTTGTTCTGTGTCTCCTGATGTCAGTCAGAGTGGATCCCCATCTCCTGGGGATGGATGGACATGATCTCCTTATCTTGCCCTCAAATGTTGGGGGCCCATCTCACCTCAAGCCTCAATGACATCTCAAATAATCCAGGACTTGTGGGTTTTGGAGCTGGACAGCCCTCATTTCAAAGCCTGGAGCTCTCAAGTCCTGGTTGTATGTCCTTGGGCAAGTCACTTTTCTTCTCTGAGTCTCAGTAAAATGCTCATCTTTGAAGGTATCTATGCATCTTAGTGATGTATGCCGAGTGTCTGGTTTCTGTCTACTTTACACAAGAATTTTCTGAGCATCTGCCATAAGTCCCAGTACTGTTTTTTCGAGGTGATGGGGATACCACAGAGAACAAAACCAATAGGGTCACAAATTTCATAGGTTAGATCAATATGTGTATAGCACATCAGAGGGTAGCAAGTACTACATAGAAAAATAAGACTGGGTCAAGGAAAGGACACACTGAGGGGTTTTTTGTTCGTGTGCATGCATGCTCAATCATGTCTGACTCTTTGCGATCCTATGGACTGTAGCCACCAGGCTTCTCTGTCCATGGGATTTTTCAGGCAAGAATATTGGAGTGGGTTGCCATGTCCTCCTCCAGGGGATCTTCCCGACCCAGGGATCAAACCCATATCTCGTGTGTCTCCTGCACTGGCAGGTGGGTTTTTTACCAGCTAACTCACTGGGGAAGTCCCATACTGAGGGGTGGAGGGATGTATTTGAGGTGGACAGGGAAGGCCTCACTGATAGTTCGTTTGAACGGAGACAACAGGGAAGTGATTCTAGAGAGAGTCACGCTCTGACTTCAGGGTTTTTATCCTAGATTCTTCCCCTGCCTGGGACACTCAGCCACCAGACAGCTTCCTGGCTGAGTCCCTAACCTCATTCAAGTTTCTCTGCTCCACCCTTCCTTCCTGGTGAGGCCTTCTCAGACACTCCCTTTGGAAAATCATTGCACACCACAGTCAGTCTCTCCCTCCTCACCCTATTTAATTTCTCTCCATAATACTCATTAGTTAGTTAAGTCGCTCAGTCATGTCTGACTTTTTGCGACCCCATGGACTGTAGCCCACCAGGCTCCTCCATCCATGGGATTCTCCAGGCAAGAATACGGGAGTGGGTTGCCATTTCCTTTTCCAGGGGATCTTCCCGACCCAGGGATCGAACCCAGGTCTCCTGTATTAGAGGCAGATGCGTTAACCTCTGAGCCACCAGGGAAGCCCCACCTATATAATCAGTTCAGTTCAGTCACTCAGTCGTGTCCGAATCTCCACAACCCCATGAACCGCAGCATGCCAGGCCTCCCTATCATCACCAACTGCCGGAGTCTATCCAAACCCATGTCCATTGAGTCAGTGATGCCATCCAACCATCTCAGCCCTTGTCGTCCCCTTCTCCTCCTGCCCTGACTCATCAGGGTCTTCTCAATGAGTCAGCTCTTTGCATCAGGTGGCCAGAGTATTGGAGTTTCAGCTTCAACATCAGTCCCTCCAGTGAACATCTAGGACTGATCTCCTTTAGGAAGGACTGGTTGGATCTCCATGCAGTCCAAGGGACTCTCAAGAGTCTTCTCCAACACTGCAGTTCAAAAGCATCATTTCTTTGGTGCTCAGCTTTCTTTATAGTCCAACTCGCACATCCATACATGACCACTGGAAAAACCATAGCCTTGACTAGACAGACCTTTGTTGACAAAGAAATGTCTCTGCTTTTTAATATGCTGTCTAGGTTGGTCATAACTTTCCTTCCAAGGAGTAAGTGTCTTTTAATTTCATGGCTACAATCATCATCTGCAGTGATTTTGGAGACCAAAAAAATAAAGTCAGCCACTATTTCCCCATCTATTTGCCATGAAGTGATGGGACCAGATGCCACCTATATAATAAATATCATATTTATCATGTACTGGTTTAATGCCTGTCTCTAAAAGAGAGGTTGGCAGAGCATAGCCCATAGGCCCAAAGTGGCCCATTGCCTGTCTTTGTAGAAAAAGTTTTACTGTAACATAGCCAAGTCCATTCATTTGCATACAGTCTGTGGCTACTTTCCCACTACAACAGTAGAGTTGAGCAGTTGTGCCAGAAACCGTATGTCCCATTTAACTTAGACTATTTATGACCCGCTTAGCTTAAACTATTTGCTATCTGGCTCTTTACAGAAAAAGTTGGCTGACCTCTGTTCTAGCATATAGGCCCTATAGAAGCAGGAACTTTGTTTTATTTATAGCTGTCTTCCAGGTCCTAGCACAATGCTTGACATATAGAAGGGCCTCAATTAATATTAACTTACTGAGTGAGTGAATGAATGTAGGAGAAGAATGATTAGAATAACAAGAAAACTAGGCCATGCTTGAGTCAGATCTTGAATGCTGTGCTAAAAGGGTTAGGTTATTCTCTGATGGTGGTGAGGGTGCCCTACAAGGAAGAGAGTGAGGGAAACTCTCCAGGTTCTGTGTGTGAAAAAGTTAAACAGCTGTTTCTACCATAAGATTGCTATTATTCATGACAGCATGGTTAGAGACATCCTGTATAAAGAATAGGCACGTGGGCACCATTTATGGACATTTGGTACTATTATTCTAGGCAGAATAGAGGTTAAGGGCAGAATATCCAGGGTCACAAAGTATATGAATCCTGCTTCCCCCACAGACTAGCTATAAAATTGAAATTATTAGTTGCTCAGTTGTGTCCCACTCTTTGTGACCCCACAAGCTGACATTGTACAGGAGACAGGGATCAAGACCATCCCCATGGAGAAGACATGCAAAAAAGCAAAATGGCTGTCTGGGGAGGCCTTAAAAATAGCTGTGAAAAGAAGAGAAGCGAAAAGCAAAGAAAAGGAAAGGTATAAGCATCTGAATGCAGAGTTCCAAAGAATAGCAAGAAGAGATAAGAAAGCCTTCTTTAGCGATCAATGCAAAGAAATAGAGGAAAAGAGCAGAATCGGAAAGATTGGAGATCTCTTCAAGAAAATTAGAGATACCAAGGGAACATTTCATGCAAAGATGGGCTCAATAAAGGACAGAAGTGGTATGGACCTAACAGAAGCAGAAGCTATTAAGAAGAGGTGGCAAGAATACACAGAAGAACTGTACAAAAAAGATCTTCACAACCCGGATAATCACGATGGTGTGATCACTCATCTAGAGCCAGACATCCTGGAATGGGAAGTCAAGTGGGCCTTAGAAAGCATCACTAAGAACAAAGCTAGTGGAGGTGATGGAATTCCAGTTGAGCTGTTTCAAATCCTGAAAAATGATGCTGTGAAAGTGCTGCACTCAATATGCCAGCAAATTTGGAAAACTCAGCAGTGGCCACAGCNGATGGTGTGATCACCCACCTAGAGCCAGACATCCTGGAATGTGAAATCAAGTGGGCCTTAGAAAGCATCACTATGAACAAAGCTAGTGGAGGTGATGGAATTCCAGTTGAGCTATTTCAAATCCTGAAAGATGATGCTATGAAAGCGCTGCACTCAATATGCCAGCAAATTTGGAAAACTCAGCAGTGGCCACAGGACTGGAAAAGGTCAGTTTTCATTCCAATCCCAAAGAAAGGCAATGCCAAAGAATGCTCAAACTACCACACAACTGCACTCATCTCACATGCTAGTAAAGTAATGCTCAAAATTCTCCAAGCCAGGCTTCAGCAATACGTGAACCGTGAACTTCCAGATGTTCAAGCTGGCTTTAAAAAAGGCAGAGGAACCAGAAATCAAATTGCCAACATCTGCTGGATCATGGAAAAAGCAAGAGAGTTCCAGAAAAACATCTATTTTTGCTTTATTGACTATGTCAAAGCCTTTGAGTGTGTGGATCACAATAAACTGTGGAAAATTCTGAAAGAGATGGGAATACCAGACCACCTGACCTGCCTCTTGAGAAACCTGTATGCAGGTCAGGAGGCAACAGTTAGGGGATATTTTCAGTTCACCATTATTATAGCTTTAACGTAAAATTTAAATTGCACGTTTATGTCCCTGTGCACACAGCTCAAAGGGGTTTTGAGAAGGAAGATTTATCATTTTCAAAGTTTTTGAAAGAAAAGCTCACATATCCCCATTCAGTAATGAGTGTCTATATAAAAAGAGTTAACAACTGATTTTAACTTCTTAGCTCAGGAAAAGTTCTTTTAAAGTTCATCTTTGATCTTCTTATAAGTGAGGAGACATGTCCTAGTTTTCTGAATATCTAAAGATCCACTAGCATCAATATATAAACTAATTTTGTCTCCTTTCAAAAATAATTTCTTATGAGATATTATCTCTGACAGCTGAGATGATGGTATTTGAACAGAATATTACTTTCTAACACTCTAATGTCTAAAAAAAAAATAATGAGAAAAACCTAATAGCAAAAGAGATGTTATCATTTGGCAAAAAAATCTGCTGGATGACTACATTAGATTCTCAATGTTTTTATGAACAGATGTCCTTTATCTGGTATAATCAAAATGTCCCTATGCAGATTAACCCCTTTCTAAGAGGTAAATTAAAGATACTGTAATGTTTCCAAAAATCAAATTGCTGTGATATGCCATCTTATTGAGATGTCTAATTCATTGATTCAGTAAATATTGAGTGTCCACTCTATGCCCGCCACAGACCTAGGTACATAAGACACATGAGTGAACAAAACAAAGATTCCTATCCTCATAGAACTTATATTCTGTCAAGAAGAAAAATGACAACATAATAAGTAAACAAATAAGAGGGCATTTTTTTAAAAATGAAAAAAAGAGATGAAAGGAATGGGGAAGGTGGAGGAAGGACACTTCATAGTATTAAGTAGGATGACCCAGGAGGTTCCAGTGAAATGGCAACATTTGAGCCAAGAATGAAAGGAGGTGAAAGGGTCAGCCATATGGTAGAAGAGTGTTGCAAAGAGAGGAAGGGGCTAGTGCAAATGCCCTAAGAAGGAAGTGTGCCTGGCATGTTCCTGAAAGATTAAGAAGCCCAGCCTGGCAGGAACAGAGTGAACAAGGGGAAAAGGAGGAGAAGATAAAATTAGTGAGTTAAGGAGGAGGGTGGGCTGATTGTGTATGACCTTGTGGATAGTTATAAAGGATTTAGCTTCTACTGTTGGAGAAGGCAGTGGCAACCCTCTCCAGTATTCTTGCTTGGGAAATTCCATGGACAGAGGACCCTGGCAGGCTACAGTCCATAGGGTCACAAAGAGTAGGACATGACTGAGCCACTAAACAGCAACAACTAGCTTCTACTGAGAATGCGAATGGAGTAAATAGAAAATTTAGCAGAGAAATGTCAAGTTCAGACTTAACCTTTTAAAAGGATAATCTTAGTTGCTGATTTGATGACACACTATAAGGAAAAAAGAATGAAAATATACCTTTTTCAACTACAAACTAGCACTTACCAAGAGCATTGCTAACGACTGAACAACAAGGCATTTGCCATCTGCCTCTATGAAGAATGAACCCAGGGCTGCTATGGCTGTTGACCTCCAACAATCCCTGAGGATTTCAGGGTGGAGTGAGGCACTCTGTGCTCCAGGGAATCTAGTGGGACAGTTCAGTCGCTCAGCAATGTCCTACTCTTTGCGACTCCATGGACTGCAGCACACCAGGCTTCCCTGTCCATCACCAACTCTCGGAGCTTGGTCAAACTCATGTCCATTGAGTCGGTGATGCCATTCAACCATCTTATCCTCTGTCATCCCCTTCTCCTCCCACCTTCAATCTTTCCCACATCAGGGGCTTTTCTAATGAGTTAGTTCTTCACATCAGATGGCCAAAGTATTGGAGTTTCAGATTTCCTTTGGGATTGACTGATTGGATCCCTAGTGGGAAAGGTCTTTGGATAGTTGAATGCTTTTAGGAACAGATTTTATCTCAATCCTCATATCTAGAGAAGTTCTAAATCCCTTCATGATTACATCAGATTCTCATGACTAACAACAACAAAAAATCTTTTTTAAAATGAGGGCTTAACGGTATTGAACTCCCTCTTCCCCAAAACCCTATACATTGGCCTTCACCCACTGCCGCTTTGGAGCAGTCTCTCAGAGCTATCTGAGATGCTGCTTCCCAGGCTGCAGTCCTCATCTTGCCCAACTAAAACTTAACTTGCAACTCACCAGCTGTACATCTTTTTTAGTCAACACTTTTACCCCACTAATCCATGTGAGAGATGATGGTGTTATTAATATTAGAGTGATAAGAAGTTGTGAGATTCTGAAAATATTCTGAAGATATGGCCAGTAGAATTGGCTATGTGGTGGGATTGCAAGAGCAAGAAAGAAACCAAGAATCAACCCGAGCACCTGGCAGGATGGATTGACAATCAGCTGAGATGAAGCAGACTTGAGCTGGAATATCTTGAATTCTAGTTTAGATATGCTGAAGAGAGCTGTAGATAGTTGAGTAGATGAATCGGAGTTTAGGAGAAAGAGTTGGCCTAGAGACAGAAATTTGAAAGTGGCAGTTATACTGATGACTTTAAAAATCACAAAAAGAGGAAGAGAAGACAGGTAACAGATGAAAGGGGAAGGGAAGAAGAAAAGGGAAGGAAAGAAAGAAGAGGGAAGAAGAAGAAAGAGAAGAGGGAAGAACCAAGACCGAGGAGACACAAAGAAGAGAAGAAAGAATCCGCAAAGAAAACTAAGAAGCAATCAATGAGGGACAAGAAAAACCAAGAGTGTGGTGTTCTGGGAGCTCAGCCAAGATATATATTAAGAAGGAGAAAGTTGAACTGTGTGTAAGATGAGGCCTGAAAAGTGGCCAATTTATTTGTTACTTGACATTGATATGCAATGTGGAGCTCATCAGCAACCCTGATGAGAGTAGTTCTGGTAGAGAGTTCTGGTGGGAATGGAAACTCTTTGAAGAAGTCTCGCTACAAAGATGAGCAAAGAAATGAGACAGCAAATGGTTGGAAAAGTAGAGTCAAGAGAAAAAGTTTTTTTTTACCATAGAACTAGCAATAGGTTTGGAGAAGGCAATGGCACCCCACTCCGGTACTCTTGCCTGGAAAACCCCATGGACGGAGGAGCCTGGTAGGCNACAGCAAATGGTTGGAAAAGTAGAGTCAAGAGAAAAAGTTTTTTTTTACCATAGAACTAGCAATAGGTTTGGAGAAGGCAATGGCACCCCACTCCGGTACTCTTGCCTGGAAAACCCCATGGACGGAGGAGCCTGGTAGGCCACAGTCCATGGGGTCACACTGAGTTGGACACGACTGAAGCGACTTAGCAGCAGCAGCAGCAGCAGCAGCAATAGGTTTGTTTCCTGGTAGGAATTATTGAATGGGAAGCAAAAAACTGATAACAGGAACAAGAGGGATGAATTTCTGAAGAATATTTTTGAATGTTCTGAGAGATGTGATCCAGTCTGTGGTGGAGGGGTTGGCTTTAGGAGGGAATATAAGGAGTTTACTGATGATAATGGGCTCATAGAAAGGCAGAGGAAGTGGAGCAGCCTCTATTGGAAGATGATGGGAAACTGGGGGAGTTCTTTTCAGAATTCTTCCATTTTCTCAATGGAAAGAACTACCAGCTATGAATGAGCATGGATGCATTTATCTTTGCATTTTTTTTTTCCATCTAGGTGAATTTTCTGATTTCTTCAATACTAGTTTATTATATGCATATTTTTTATGTCATTTTCCAGGTGGCAAACCAACACAGAGACATCAGTGGGCATTCTGAGAATGAGAAAAAGAGGACTTCTAGGCTTGGATCCCTTAAGGTGCATTACTAGGTTTAATGTATCTCTTAAGCATATGTATTCTATCTTGATGACCAAAATCTAACATTAATCCAGAGCTTTGTAATGTTTACAACAAACAAAAGCAAAGTAATACTATACACATGTGCTTTACACTTTCAATGACATGACTGTCTCTTCAAATCACTCTTCTAATAAATTTTCTCTACTGCCCATAGGAGTGCTATAAGGGACATTAATCCTAACACTCATTTAAAAGTTTGCCTTTTCCACAAAAGTGTGTTCTTTAATTAGATTTAAAGGTATTGGTAGTCCAGAGTTTCCAGAGTGTTACATGAATTCTTTTACTTAATTGGTCCAGAGAGATGCTCCTAGAAAAAGGATTTTTTTGATCATAGATTTAGAAATGCCTGAAACTATATTTGCTTCTCAGAGCTATGCATGTAAAGAAAAAATTGAGAAGTCTTAGGGGAATATGGGATTCCCTGGTGGCTCAGAGGTTAAAAGGTCTGCCTGCAATGCGGGAGACCTGGGTTCGATCCCTGTGTTGGGAAGATCCCCTGGAGAAGGAAATGGCAACCCACTCCACCATTCTTGCCTGGAGGATCCCATGGATGGAGGAGCCTGGTGGGCTACAGTCCACGGGGCGCAAAGAGTCGGACACAGCTGAGCGACTTCACTTTCACTTCAGGGGAATAAATAAAACTAGTGTTTCCCATACTTATTTTCATTGAACACACAAATAACACAGTTTACAGCTATTCTTTTTTTTTAATATAGCATTAAGTAATACAGTCATTAGGCATTTTTTTTTATATTATTCCAATATTTAAGAAAATGAATGTGACTGATATTACAGTGTAGATTAGCCTATTCCAACTAACATAGCACCTCTACCTACAAGAAACGGAGTGAAGGAACAAAAACCCTCTCTGAAAAGGAAAAAAAATGTTTTTCTCTGTATCTTACATCTCTAATGTATGTGGGTCTATATTCCTGATGTGTGTCAGGGAATGAGAATCAGTATTATCTAAATTATAAGAATGAATACAAATAACCAAATAATTATGCATTAGCAAACAACAATTCATTCCATTTCTAATTATGAAACTTAATGTATAAAATAGTAAAATTCATTTAAAACAAGAACATTTTATTGCTCTTTTAATACCAACATATTAATACATTTCATTGTCACTGAAAGTAAACTGTAAAATACCAGCAAATGATTTTAATGACTTTTCCCTAATATGTGTAATCATTCATGTAATTTTTCAAGTGATCATTATTACTTCAAATTATACTTGAATAATAAGAAATTAAGTTTAAAAAATTAAATAGTGGAAAGTTTTTTTTAAGCTGCTAATTTAGTAAGTGATAATTATATATGTCATAACCCAAAAAAGACTACCATGAAGCATCTTTGAGATGTCAGCAGCACAGATTGGTGGAGGGAAGGTGAAAACAATGAGTTTGCAGGTGTAGATTTGACTCCCTCCAGGCCAGTAGTTAAAATTCAAAACAGGTATTCAAATAAGAGGGAAACTGAGCTTTGACAGAGGCAGGATGGGGCAGAATAGAAAGCAGTCGGTGCAAAAGATTTGATCCAGTAAATGGATCATGGTAGCAACCAATCTTCACATGAAAAAGAACACAATAGCCTCAACTTTGAAGGAGACTATCTCTAATTTAGTGAACACCATTAGCATATGATTTCCTTCTTTAAATGCCTACATACATGATAAATACAAGCTATTCAAAAATATTTTGATTTGTAGATATTGGATAGGTGGCTAGTCTACTTACTACCTAGTAATACACTAGTATGGTATGGAATTCCATTTTATACCACAAAAAATCACGAATTCTTATATTATAGAAATTTGGAGTCTGTCCCAAATAGTTGAAACCACAAACATTAAACCTACCAATGCCAAGATTCTGTAACATTTAAGATGAAGTTGGTGCCTAACTGAAAAATTCAGCCATCAGTTCAGGGTACAAAGAGAAAAGCCGAATCTTCTTTAAAAATCTCTAATGGTGAGGCTTCCCTGGTGGTCCAGTGGTTAAGAATCCACCTGCCTATGCAGGGGACATGGATTCGATATGGAGTAACTAAGCCTGAGTGCCACAACTGTTGGAACCCATGAGCTCTAGGGCCCTCAAGCCACAGCTACCGAGACTGTGTGCCCGAGCCTGGGCACTGCAACTCCTGAGCCCGCGTGCTGCAGCTGCTGAAACTGGCGTGCGACTCTCAGGCTCTAGAGCACAGGCTCAGTAGTTGTGGCACATGGGCTTTGCTGCTCTGTCTGCCAATGCTGGAGACAGGTTTGATCCCGGATCTTCCCAGATCAGGGATCAAACCTGTCTCCAGCATTGGCAGACAGATTCTTCACCTCTGAGCTACTAGGGAAGCCCCATTTTCTACTTCTTGATAAACTTTTTTTCACTTTCTCCAAGACACAAAACTCCTCACTGGCTGCCTCTTCTGAGATATCTTTCTGTATTCCTCATTTTCTCCTCATGCTTTTTTGGGGGGAGGGGAGGGGCTGTTTTGCCTTTAATTTTAGAGCACTTGAGGGCTTAGTTCTTGGATTGTTTCTTTTTATAAGTATTCCCTTGGTGATTTTAGACTTGTGGTTTAAAATATTCCCTATATTTTGACAATTCAGAAATACACATCTTCAGCTCAGCTCTCTCCAAATTCCAGGCCTATCTCTAAGCCTGTATATACATTATTTCAAAATTGTATGTCCAACTGAACTTCCCATCTTTCCCCTTAAATGTCTTCTTGCAGCTTTCCCCATCTTAAGTTAACGACAACTGTCCTGGTTCTCTAAACACTAAGCTTGGAATAATCTTTTTATCCTCTTTCACGCCTATATCCAACTGTTAAACAAATCCTACTGGCAACTGCTTGCAACCATTCCCACTGGTGCAGTGTGTGAGCTGCATTAATTTCTCACCCAGGAATATGGAAATAGTCTAACTGAACTCTCTATTCCACCATTGCCCATCTATCGTCTACTATCGACACAGCAGCCAGTATGATCCTTCTAAAATCTGTGAAAGATAGATTTGCCCAAAACTCAGCTATCATATTCCGTTGTCAAATCTTTAGAAAAGCTGACAAAGCCCTACAGGATCTGTCCTGCCCACCTACCTCACTATCTTTATAGACTCATCTTCAACTACTCCGCCTTATCAGTGACCTCCAGCTATATTGGCTGCTTCACTTTTCCTCGAACTTGTTACACATTTCCATCTTTCATACACATAACTCAAGTCTGTAAATTCACCTTCTCAGTGAGGCCTACACAGACAACCAGTAAATACAGGGTTCGATGTCCAGGCTTCTATTCCCTACCATTGGTTTTCCTTAAATGTCTGAATTCCTTGAGCATATGTATGTGTTTATGAAGGAATTCAATTTGCACAGATGAGAAAAAGTTTCTTCCACAGTAATATATGCTGGCATTACAGCTCCTTTTTCAATAGGAGCTACGGTTCCTTATAAGTTGTCAGGGTATTTCAACCTGCAGGCAACTGCAGGTAAGTATGTAATCAGGATGCAGAAATTATTGCTCCCTACACGTCAAAATAAGATTTACTCCAGGAATGGAGTGTTAGTATTATTCAACACCACCCTCTCCACCACCACGTGAAAATTCACCTCTGGTCAACCTATCATGTCATCTCAATGCCAACTGGTGAGCCTGCCCAGAAATAATCTTTTTCTTTGAAGAGTTACACTAAGTCTCTGACCTTAAGAAAAAGCTGTCAACAGTTTACCTGAAGGCAAAAGGGGAAGGGTTCCCAATGCAGTTCTTCAGTGAATTAACATAACTGAGCTCTGGCCCATTTCTTCACTAAAAATCTGAGACTTAAAAGCTTCTCCAACACCTTAACTGTGGTTCTCGGATTTACCTCTCAATTCTACCTCTTTGCCCTACACCCTTTCTTTTATAATCATGCCTCAAAACTCCTGGATGTTATTTTATGTTATAAGCATGTTTATGGCTTCGTTTAGATCTGATAGAGAGTGCCTGAAGAACTACGGACTGAGGTTTGTGACACTGTACAGGAGGCAGTGATCATCCTCAAGAAAAAAATGCATAAGGCAAAATGGTTGTCTGAGGAGACCTTACAATTAGCTAAGAAGGGAAGCTAAAGGCAAAGGAGAAAATGAAAGATATATTCATTTGGATGCAGAGTTCCAAAGAATAGCAAGGAGATAAGAAAGCCTTCCTCAGTGATCAGTGCAAAGAAATAGAGGAAAACAACAGAATGGGAAAGGCTAGAGATCTCTTCAAGAAAGTTAGAGATACCAAGGGAACATTTCATGCAAAGATGGGCTCGATAAAGGACAGAAATGGTATGGACCTAACAGAAGCAGAAGATATTAAGAGGAGGTGGCAGGAATACACAGAACTATACAAAAAAGATCTTCATGACCCAGACAACCACGATGGTGTGATCACTCACCTAGAAACAGACATTCTGAAATGCAAGTCAAGCGGGCCTTAGGAAGCATCACTATGAACAAAGCTAGTGCAGGTGATGGAATTTCAGTTGAATTATTTCGAATCCTAAAAGATGATGCTGTCAAAGTGCTGCACTCAATACGCCAGCAACTTTGGAAAACTCAGCAGTGGCCACAGGACTGAAAAAGATCAGTTTTAATTACAATGCCAAAGAGCAATGCCAAAGAATGTTCAAACTACTGCACAACTGCACTCATCTCACATGCTAGCAAAGTAGTGCTCAAAATTCTCCAAGCCAGTATTCAACAGTACGTGAACCATGAACTTCGATATTCAAGTTGGATTTAGAAAAGGCAGAGGAACCAGAGATCAAATTGCCAACATCCGTTGGATCATTGAAAAAGCAAGAGAGTTCCAGAAAAACATCTACTTCTGCTTTATTGACTATGCCAAAGCCTTTGACTGTGTGGATCACAATCAACTCTGGAATTCAGTTCTGAAAGAGATGGGAAAGCCAGACCACCTTATATGCCTCCTGAGAAATCTGTATGCAGGTCAAGTAACAGAAGTGGACATGGAACAACAGACTGGTTCCAAATCGGGAAAGGAGTACTCAAGGCTGTATGTTACCTGCTTATTTACCATATCTTATATACAGAGTACATCATGCAAAATGCCAGCCTGGATGAAACACAAGCTGGAATAAAGATTGCTGGGAGAAGTATCAGTAACCTCACATATGTAGATGACATCACTCTTATGGCAGAAAGCAAAGAACTAAAAAGCCTCCTGATGAAAATGAAAGATGAGTGAAAAAGTTGGCTTACAACTCAACATTCAAAAAACTAAGTTCATGGCTTCCGGTCCCATCAATTCATGCAAATAGATGGGGAAACAATGCAAACAGACACTATTTTGGGGCGCTCTAAAATCACTGTAGATGGTGACTGCAGCCTTGAAATTAAAAGACGCTTACTCTTTGGAAGGAAAGCTATAACCAACAGAGACAGCATACTGAAAAGCAGAGACATTACTTTGCCAACAAAGGTCCGTCTAGTTAAAGCTATGGTTTTTCCAGTAGTCATGTATGGATGTGAGCTGAACTGTAAAGCTGAGCAAGGAAGAATTGATAATTTTGAACTGTGGTGTTGGAAGAAACTTGAGAGTCCCTTGGACCACAAGGAGATCCAACCAGTCCATCCTAAAGGAAATCAGTCCTTAATATTCATTGAATGACTGATGCAGAAATGCCAATACTTTGGCCACCTGATGCAAAGAACTGACTCATTTGAAAAGACCCTGATACTGGGAAAGATTGAAGGCAGAAGGGGACAGAGGATGAGATGGTTGGATGGCATCAACAACTCGATGGATGTGAGTTTGAGCAAGCTCTGAGAGTTGGTGATGGACACAGAAGCCTGGCATGCTGCAGTCCATGGAGTCGCAGAGTCGAACACAACTGAGCGACTGAACTATGGCTTCATTATATTTTGTCATTGGAACCAAGGCAGGAAACAACCATGACTGACTTTATTCAGTATGTCACGTGGAACTAAAGGGGCCAGCATTAACATGAACAACATAAACTTTAGAGACCTACTGCTGATACAAATTTCTGTATTCTGTTCATGGCCACCTGATGCAAAGAACTGACTCATTTGAAAAGACCCTGATACTGGGAAAGATTGAAGGCAGAAGGGGACAGAGGATGAGATGGTTGGATGGCATCAACAACTCGATGGATGTGAGTTTGAGCAAGCTCTGAGAGTTGGTGATGGACACAGAAGCCTGGCATGCTGCAGTCCATGGAGTCGCAGAGTCGAACACAACTGAGCGACTGAACTATGGCTTCATTATATTTTGTCATTGGAACCAAGGCAGGAAACAACCATGACTGACTTTATTCAGTATGTCACGTGGAACTAAAGGGGCCAGCATTAACATGAACAACATAAACTTTAGAGACCTACTGCTGATACAAATTTCTGTATTCTGTTCAACAGTGGTCTCATTTTCCCTGCTGCTGCCGCTAAATCACTTCAGTCATGTCCGATTCTGTGCGACCCTATAGATGGCAGCCCACCAGGCTCCCCCATCCCTGGGTTCCTCCAGGCAAGAACACTGGAGTGGGTTGCCATTTCCTTCTCCAATGCATGAAAGTGAAAAGTGAAAGTGAAGTCGCTCAGTCTGTCCGACACTTCGCGACTCCATGGACTGCAGCCCACCAGGCTCCTCCATCCATGGGATTTGCCAGGCAAGAGTACTGGAGTGGAGTGCCACTGCACCATTTCCCCTAGTGTGCTTTTTATTTAGAAAAATTAAAATAACTACTTCATGAATGTATAAATTCTTAATTGACCTTAGGCAACCTAAATTTTCATGGAACTGATCTCAGAATTGGATCTGAAATTTAGAGCACAAAACTGCCTACCAATTTAGAGCACCAAAAGAACTTCAACCCTACCACATGCACTACAGTACCCAATGCAAGACATACTCAATCCCCAAACCTGAAGAATTACACAAGTTAGCTCAAGAAAAATATAAAGTCATGTTATGTTACTATTTTATGTAGAAGGAAAAAAGGTGACAGATTTAGTGTTGACTTATATAGGGAGTGAAGATTAAGCTATCATATTGGTCACTGCACAACTACAGGAGTTCACTGTTCTCTTTGTACATTCAACCTATACAAACTATAAAGGAAAAAATTCTAAATTATGGAGGAAACTGTTATACTGATTACTGCTCTAATTTCTAGTTGCTTACACAGCTAATTACTCACACACACATACCTATAGATTATCTAAGCATCTTTCTTTATATTTAGCTTGTATCGTAAGTGTGTATGACTCATGGTACATTTTCCCTTGCAAAAAGTATGCCAAAGAGCCAAATGGGAAGTTAAAAAAAAAAGGGGGGGGGTCAAATAAATGTTTAAAACCAGATAAAATAATTTTTCAGGTTTGTGATTTGAATTTTTTTTTTTTGGCTTATTTTTTTGCCTTACTTTTTCTGTTTAATAGGCCACAGAGAATTTTTAGACCAAAATTCAAGGCAGGCGATTTTCTTATTATCAAATGAAAGAATTATGTATAGCTTTTAGGAACTAATAAAGGTACATAAATATAATACATTCATTTTCTTTGCAGATTTCAAATTAAAGATGATTACTAACAAATATAGGTTCATGCAGTCTTTTTCCCAACCAAGCCTGAAGTGGAACGAACCGGTGGCAAGAATACTTGCTCCTAGCAAGCAAATATACCAAAATTAACAAAATCTTCTAACTTCTAGAATACAGTCTATGATCAGTATTAGCAGCTCAATTGCTTATATAACCTCCAGAACTGCAGAATAAACTTTTAAGAATAAAATGACAACAGAGATCATATTGTAAATATTATATTTCCCTCACTCACAAAGCTGTATGAGATATTTACTAGTTTTAATATGTATCCATAGGATTAGTACTCATATGGAGTACAACATGGAACAAGTGCAGAACTAAAGAAATAAGTCCATCTGAAAACAAAAGCACACATTTCTTAGGGTTTAAAAATATTGCACATAATAAGGTCGCACAGAAATTACTGGCTGTTTTTATAAACAGAATGAGGTATTAGTCAATCTCTAAAGATGAGTGCCAAGAAGAAAAACCACACACACACACAAAAATACATAAATCCACACTAAGACTGAGAGGGCCAACAACTAAGAAAGAAACGTGAAAAGTTGTGTAAAACAGCTATGACTTCAACACTACAAAATCATTAGCCAGGGATCAAACAGATAACAATCTCTTGGCAATATTTCTGAAGTTTTCAACTTTCTTTTGGTCTTAAAGACAATGAGAAACACAATCATTTCCTTTATTCCAATTCTTTTGCATGGTTCTTATTAAACCATACTTTTTTCAAGCTTTCTGTGGAAATTAAACAAGATATTGCTTGTCATCCTTTGCTGAACTGAATTATACAGTTTCACATACATTTTGCAACCTAAGTCAGAGATGCCACAGAGCATGCAATTTTAAATTAGCAAAGGTTTCACTCCGAAAAAATCATTCATGTTCACACAATTTAAATCTAGAATAACTTTTAAAGTTTAACCTTTAAATATTTATCAGGCAAAGTCAATTCTTTCCTTGGTAATCATACTGGTCATGTTAATAAGCCCAAGGACAAGTAGAGAAAAAAAGACTAGGCAGAATTATAGTATCTTTTTGTAAAAACCTTCTCTAACCAGGGAAATTAATTAGCTATTGGTCTCCTAATTAAATGTTGCTGAATTGTCAAAAACAATTTAAATATATTTAATAGCTATATTAAGTTAAGTGAAATCATGCACTTGTCAAAATAGTTCACAAAAAAATTCTTTCTGCATCAAAGATACTGAAGAGGAGTCAACTAATTGGGTTCAAAGATACTGAAGAGAAGTCAACTAATTGGGTTTAATGAGAACAGAAAAAGAACCAACTACTGTCCTGAACAGTCAGTGTATGTAGTAACCATATTTCCTCTTCGTTGAGTGACAGTCCTACAGTGCTTGCTGGATCCATGGAATCTATTTTCAGTCTGTACTGTATGTCGATTGTTGGTGGTGTCAAAACCACTAAAAGAAAACATTTTCTCCATATCTTCAAACATGTCATCAAACAAACCACCTCCAAAAGAAAACTCCTGGAAATGGTGCCTTTGTCTACTGGAACCATCTTGGCGTGTCTGGAAGTGATTTTCAAAATGCTTCTTGGACCGAGTATTTTGGTTTTGACCAAAAAAATCAAAGTCCTTAAATAAGTCATCAAAATTGAAGTTAAATGAGTGCTCAAAAGGACTTCCACTAGCTCTCTGTCCTTTACCATTAGTAAAAGCATTATGTCCAAGTGTATCATATTCTTTCCGCCTATTAGCATCTGAGAGAGTTTCATATGCTGAAAAGAAATAAAAATACTTTAGGAACTGAAGAAAAACAAAATTACCTATATCCAAACCTTTTAAATTTATCTATTTTTTAAAAAGATTTCACAGCACAAATAAAACCAAAGCTTACAAGCATAAGAGTAAAGTTAAGAGTCACAAAAGGCAGAGACTTTTTGTCTTATCCACTGTATGCTATCAGCAGTTAGCACAATACCTGCCTCTAGTATCTATATAATAAATGTTAAATAAATGCTACCATTACTAAAAATAGTTATATGGGCAACAATTTCAGAGTTATTCTTCATACTATTTGTGTAAAGTCACTGCTTGCATTAGAGAATTTAATGAGCAAATTAAGAGGAATTCAGATTTTCCACCTCCTTACTAGCTGAAGTAAATGTTTAACTCCAACTCCCAGTTGCCACCACCCAACAATTAACTACTGAATGCTCAGGAGATGCAATCTGTTTCAGAATTAATATTAAGTCAAAACTTAACACTTTTCCTTTTAAAGACACAAGTGGCTTTGAGATGTAGACCAAGTGAGGAAGAAAAAAAAAAACCAGCACTTAAAATCTATTTTTTTATGCTCAATAGTTTTGTATTTAATCTCCATATCTCATAAAAACTTTAAATTTGAGGTATCTAAAATTCCCTCTAACATAGAAACAATAAGCAATTTTGTAAATAATAAAAAGAATGAAATAATACATTTTCAACATTTTTTGATCTGAAGGCCTAAATAAGTATATACTTCCATACATCCAGGATCAAAATGTTATAAGAAAACACCCTTGAGACTCTCACTACATTTACGTACACATCCATCCCACTTTACCTCTCATCTCCCACAAAACCTTCAAGTATATACAAACTTCTTACCTATCATTTTTTCTTTACTACTTAATACCTTTGAGACCTTGGAGATAGTTATTTACATACCTTCTGCAATCTCTCTGAATTTTGCTTCAGCATCAGGGCTCTTATTTTTATCAGGATGGTATTTCATGGCCAACTTGTGAAAGGCCTTCTTGACTTGGCGCTCTGAGGCCGACTTTGGCACACCTAAGATATCATAGTAACTTTTGGAAGCCAAAATTAATTCTGTTATCATTAAAATGCAGATTGCAAAGATGAACACTGATTGAGGAGTAGCCATTTCAATATCCTAAAAAAGAAAAGAAAAAAAATTATGGAACTAATCTTTAGATTTTTCTTTTAAAAGGAACTGAGTGAGTGTTTAGGATTTAAAGTACACTAATGCAGTACCAAAATGTTAAGCAAATATAGTGTATCTTGTACTTGTTTCCATGTTATTTCATTTGTACAGGCTTTAGACTCCGTAAATTGGTAGTAATCTTCTTGAAAGCAAATATAATTCAACCAAATTGAGAAAAATCTTTCATGGCTTTTCCTTTCCATTAACACTCTGGCCATAAACAGATACAAAAATATTCAATAACTGATATTTGATCAGTTACTATCAAAGCCTCATTACATGCAAGCCTTGTAAAAAGGGTGGAAAATCAAAATACTTTTTGAAAGAATCCTAATATCCAAGAATGTATATTCTGCTACTGCTGCTGCTAAGTCACTTCAGTCGTGTCCGACTCTGTGCGACCCCATAGATGGCAGCTCACCAGGCTCCCCCGTCCCTGGGACTCTCCAGGCAAGAACACTGGAGTGGGTTGCCATTTCCTTCTCCAATGCATGAAAGTGAAGTCGCTCAGTCGTGTTCAACTCTTTGTGACCCCCACGGACTGCAGCCTACCAGGCTCCTCGGCCCATGGGATTTTCCAGGCAAGAGTACTGGAGTCGGTTGCCATTGCCTTCTCTGGTGTATATTCTAAAGGGGTTTAAAAAAACTGAACGGGAAAAAAGTTCATTACCAAGGTAAATAGCACCGTATGTCAGAATTAGTAGTAATCTTCCCTCCCTAAGAAACAGGCTTCCCAGATGGCTCAGTGGTAAAGAATCAGCCTGCCAAGCAGAAGACGCAGGTTCAATTCCTGGGTCGGGAAGAACCCCGAGAAGGAAATGGCAACCCACACAATTCTTGCCTGGAAAATCCTATGGGCAGAGAGAAGCCTGGTAGGCGACAGTCCACGGAGTTGCAAAAGAGTCCGACACAACTTAGTGACTCAACAGCAACAAAGAAATTTTCAGTTTTCATTTCAGTAAAAGGAGCCAAGGATTGCACTTAAAGAATCTCAATACCACAATAATATTGAAAACTCAACACAACAGAACGTAATCTCTTNATTGGGGGCAGGAGGAGAAGGGGACAGCAGAGGATGAGATGGCTGGATGGCATCACTGACTCGATGGACGTGAGTCTGAGTGAACTCCAGTATTTGGTGATGGACAGGGAGGCCTGGCATGCTGCGATTCATGGGGTCGCAAAGAGTCGGACATGACTGAGCGACTGAACTGAACTGAACTGAAGCTGTAGCCTGCCAGGATCCTATTTCCATAGGATTTCCCAGAGAATAATACTGGAGTGGGCTGCTGTTTCCTTCTCCAAGGGATCTTCCCAACCCAGGAATCAAACCCGGGTCTTCTGCATTGTAGGCAGATTCTTTACCATCTGAGCCACGATCTGTAGAGCCTGAAATATTTAATGAACTCCTCTACACTTCAGTATTCCTCATCTTTAAAATGGAATATTAACAGACCCACTCTCATTGGGTTGTTTGTGGATTTAAGAGGTTAATTATGTAAAGTGTTTGGATCGGTATCTGGTACATAGGAAAGTCTTCATGAATATTAGCTTATATTACTGATTCTCCATTAACAACTTTCCACGATGCTCCCTCCTATGTATTATTGCGTGTGTGTGTGCTTGGTCACACTCAACTCTTTTGTAACCCCAGTGGACTGGGGTCTGTCAAGCTCCTCAATGGGATTTTTCAGGCAAGCATACCTGGAAAATCTTCCTTCTCCAAGGTCCAGGGGATCTTCCCCTCCCAGGGATCGAACCTGCATCTATTATGTCTCCTGCATTGGCAGGCAGCTTCTCTACCACTTCCCCACCACAGTGTATAACGTAGTACAGTAGACTCTAACCTCACCCAAAGAGAGGTCTGGGCTTCCCTGAGAGCTCAGCTGGTAATACAGGAGACCCCAGTTCGATTCCTGGATCGGGAAGATCCCCTGGAGAAGGGATACTACCCACTCCATTCTGGGCTTCCCTGGTGGCTCAGATGGTAAAGAATCTGCCTGCAATGCGGGAGATCTGGGTTTGACCCCTGGGTTGGGACGATCCTCTGGAGAAGGGAACAGCTACCCACTCCAGTATTCTTGCCTGGAGAATTCCATGGACAAAGGAGCCTGGCAGGTGACAGTCCATGGGGTCGCAGAGTCGACACAACTAAGCGACTTTCACTTATCTTATTGATCACTTAAAAAGAGGTTTGGACTTTGCCCTTGGCTTCTGGAAGATAGTATCTACGTCTTAGAATGTCATGTGTGATAGGAATGTCTTTGTTCTCTTGGGAGTCTTGGCCTGGACAGATAGTAACTATGTGATTTAGAGTGGGGACTTGGAGACACACTAACAGTGTGATTTAGGGTGGGGACTTGGTCTAGCCAGATAATAACAATATTATGTATAGGATATACAGTGGGGACTGAGCCACACCAACAATATAATGAAGGGTGGGGGCTTTGGGTCATGCAAAGCTTGACCTCCTAGGGGGTAGAAACTGAGATCAGCCATGTGGGCAGGCAGCTGTGACTACATGATGGAGACCCACTGAAGGTACTAGACGCCAAGGCTTTCTGGTTGGCAACACTCCATGCCACACATCAATGCCAAGAGAGTAAGACTCTTGATTCCATGAAAAGAGGACAACTGGAAGCTCTGCACTTGGTTTCCTCCTGGATCCTGTCCATTCATCTCTTCCATTAGTCGATTTTAATTTCAGTCTGTGTCTTTTACCTGTAGCCATGGCATAACAGCTTTCAGTGAGCTCTGTGAGTCCTTCCAGCAAATGATTGAAACTGAGGGTGGTCTGGGAAATGCCCTGAATTTGCATTTGCTGTTAGTGACAGTGGTTCTGTGTGGACTATTCCCTCTAACTTCACAGTTGGCTATCTTTTGGCAAATATGAAAAGTGGGGACCTCCTTATGCCCCAGGTCTCTTCCTTACTTGCTCCTTGTCCTTACAAATCCTCTCCAGGAGACCTACACCCTCCTCAGCCTCTCTCTGTCTCTGAAGCTGACACAGGGAACAGGGCCACCACCTCATCCAGGGGTACCATCTCCTAGGAGCTGTATGTGTGTGTGGGTGTGTTAGTTGCTCAGTTGTGTCTGAGTCTTTGTGATCCCACAGACTGTAGCCCACCAGGCTCTTCTGTCCATGGGATTCTCCAGGCAAGAACACTGGAGTGGGTTGCCATTNCCAGGGGTACCATCTCCTAGGAGCTGTATGTGTGTGTGGGTGTGTTAGTTGCTCAGTTGTGTCTGAGTCTTTGTGATCCCACAGACTGTAGCCCACCAGGCTCTTCTGTCCATGGGATTCTCCAGGCAAGAACACTGGAGTGGGTTGCCATTCCCTTCTCCAGAAGATCTTCCCGACTTAGGGGTTGAACTCGGGTCTCCTGCATTGCAGGCAGATTCTTAACCATTTGAGCCACCACGGAAGCCCCATAGGAGCCATGGGATTCAGCATTTCTGATAGGAACGGGGATCTGGGAGGGAGGAATACATGTTTTCCTTCTCTTCTAGAACTATGTGGTGAATGCCCCTTTACTATTACTGTGGCCTCCCACTGGGGCCACAAAAGTGAACAGACAGGGCCTACACTAAGGGGAGTTAGGTTCCTATCCTGAGGGGAAGAAAAACACATCAATATACAATGACAATAATCATAATATTTAAAATTAACAAGACAGTTTGATCCTTCCATTCTTGTGCACACAGCTCTGTGCACATATGCGTTTCTTTAGGACACATTCCTAGAAGTGGAATTGCTGAGTCAAGGTAGTCATTTGTTCAACAGACAGCTAATGAGCATGTACTATGTACCAAGCACTGTTTTAGGCTGTGGATAAGTGTTTTCTCTTGGGTGTGAGGTCCCTGAGCTCTTAGCAGTTATAAGGACGCTGAGCTGCTTGAGGATGTCTGTTCAGAGTTTGCAGTGTTTAAATGGTTATGGGGTCTGTGTCATCGGTATATCATTTCTGAATGCTTTGGGAGTCTGTGTCCTGTGGTGTGAAGTCTCTGGGCTATCTGGGGGATTGTTCCTCCAGTGGATGAGGCCTCTGATATCTTTTTCAGAGTATGAGGTTCCTTTTCTTCCCACCTTTATTGAGGTATAATCAACATATAATATTGTATAATTTTAAGGTATATAACATGTTGATTTAATACATTTATATTTTGCAAAATGATTACCATCATAGTGTTAGCTAAAACTTCCATCCAATCATATAGTTACCACTTCTTTTTTGTGGTGAGAACATTTAAGATCTGCTCTCTTAGAAACTTTCAAGTTTATGACAGTATTATTAACTATTATCACCATGGTGTACATTAGATCTCCAGAAATTGTTCATCTTATAACTGGAAGTTTGTATTCTTTGACCAACCTCTACCTACCACCCTCACCCCTAGTAACCACCATGTTACTCTTTGTGTCTCTGAATTTGGCTTTTTTAGATACCACATATGTGATATCATGGGCTTCCTTGATAGCTCAGTTGGTAAAGAATCTGCCTGCAATGCAGGCAATCCCGGTTCAATTCCTGGGTTAAGAAGATCTGCTGGAGAAGGGATAGGCTACCCACTCCAGTATTCCTGGACTTCCTTTGTGGCTCAGCTGGTAAAGAATCTACCTGCAATGCAGGAGACCTGAGTTCAATCTCTGGGTTGGGAAGATTCCCTGGAGAAGGAAAAGGTTACCCACTCTAGTATTCTGGCCTACAGAATTCCATAGACTGTATAGTCCATGGGGTTGCAAAGAGTCAGACATGACTGAGCAAATTTCACTTTCACTTTCATGTGATATTATACAGTATTTGTCTTTCTCTGACTTATTTTACTTAGCATAATGCCCTCAGGGTCCATCTAAGTTGTTGCAAACGGCGGGGTTTCCTTCTCTCTTATGGCTGAATGCTTTCTTTTTATTTATTTATCTTTTTACCTATCTATCTATCTATGACATCTTCTTATCTATTCATCCAATGATGAACACTTAAGTTGTTTCCATATCCTTGCTGCTGTCAATAATGCAATAATTGAACACGAGGGTGCATGTATAAAATCCTATTTTCATTTCCTTTGGATAAATACCCAGAGTAGGACTGCTGGATCATATGGTAATGTTTTTTTAACTTGGTTTTTGGTGCTGCCAAGCTGCATGCAGAATATTTGTTCCCTGACCAGGGACTGAACTCATGCCCCTTGCATTGGGAGTTTGGAATCTTAACCATTGGACCACGGGGGAAGTTTCTATTTGGTAGTTTTACTTTGAATTTTTTGAGAAACCTCAATACTGTTTTCCACAGTGGCTGTACCAATCGACATTCCCACCAGCAGTGCACAAGAGTTCTCTTTTCTCTACCTCTTTCTCTTAACGTCTCCAATGCTTGTTAACTCTTTAATATTTTTGATAGCCATTCTAATAGGTGTGAGGTGTTATCTTCTTGTGCTTTTGATTTCTCAGCTTGTGAGGATTCTAAACAGTTCTGGGGTTTGTTTTTTAGTGTGTGAGGTCTTTGAGTTCCTCGAGCATCTTTGTCCCTGGCTGTAATGTTTTTAAGCTTTTTGGAGGTCTGAATGCTAGGACGTTAGATCTCTGCATTCCTGGGGAGTCTGTATCATGATGTGTCTAAGCTGTTGGCAGGTCTGTGTTCACATACAAGATATCTGGCTATTTGGGATTCTGTATCCTGGGCTTCCCAATCTGCCTGCCAACACAGGGGACACGAGAGAAGCAGGCTTAATCCCTGGGTTGGAAAGATTCCCTGGAGTAGGAAATGGTGACCCACTCTAGTATTCCTCCCTGGAGAATCCCATGGACCGAGGAACCCAGCGGGCTAAGTCCATGGGTAACATAAGAGTCAGACACAACTGAGCGACTGAGCACACACATCCTGGGCTTAGGGTCTCCTAGCTATTTAGTGTTGTCTGTGTGTATGATTGGAGGTCTCTGGACTCTGCAGGTTCTGTATTCAGGATTTGTGCTCTCCGAACTTAGAGTGTAAGTTCTCTGAGATGTTTGTTGCTGTTCAGTCACTCAGTTGTGTCTGACTCTTTGTGACCCCATGAACTACAGCATGCCAGGCTTCCCTGTCCCTCACCATCGCCCAGAGCTTGCTCAAACTTATGTCCATTGAGTCAGTGATGCCATCCAACCATCTTTTCCTTTGTTGGTCCCCTTCTTCTCCTGCCTTCAATCTTTCCCAGCATCAGGGTCTTTTCTAATGAGTCAACCCTTGAAATGTTTAGGGGTCTATGTCAATGTGTGAGATCTATTAGCTGGTTGCTCCTTGTTTTTGAGGGCCCTGAACTGGTTGACTGACTCCCAGGGTACGTATTCTTGGGGTATGATCTGTGAGACAGTTTTGGGCATGGTGTCTAGGATAGGTCTCTGCAGGTTTCTGAGATGTTTTGGTATCTATTTTCAGAATGTGAGTCTCTGAGGTATTTGGGAGAGTCTGCATCCAGAGTTTGATGTTTCTGAACACTTTGGGTATCTGTGTTTGATGGGGTGAATTCCTGGAGCCATTTGGAGGTCTCTGTTTATGACCTATGTGGGCATATTTGTCCAGAGTATGAGATCTCCAAGCAGTTTGGGGGTCAGTGTTTAAGGCATAAGTTGTCTGAGCACTTTTGAGGGTACTCATCTCAGAATATAAGGTCTCTAAGTTTATTGTAGAATGTTTAATGTCTGTCTGCTGCTTGGGATTTGTGCTTAGGAGTGAGATCCCTGAACTCTTTGGTGGTATGTGCTTCAGTGTATCAGTGTGAAGTATTTCAAAGTCTGTGTTCAGGGTGTGAAGTATCTAAACTCTTTAAAGGTCTGTGTACCAAGTTTGAATCTATGGTATTTGAAGTTCTGTATTCAGTGTGTGAGGTCTCTGAACTCATTAAGGGTGTGTGTTTCAAAGTTTGAGTCTGAAGTATTTCCAGTCTGTGTTTAAGGGTGTGAGGCCTCTGAAATTGTTGAAGATGTTTGTCCCAAGGTTTGAGTCGAATGTATTCGGGGTTTGAGTTCAGGATCTGAGATTTTAAACACTTGAATGATCTCTGTTGTAAGGTCTAAGTTTGAGGTAATGGGGGATATTTGTTCAGGATGTATGGTCTCTGAAATATTTGAGTGTCTGTTTCTTGGGGTTTGAATATAGCATACCTGGGAGTCTCTTAGAGCATGAGGTCCCTGAACTATCAGAGTTTTGGTGACAAGGTTTGAATTGGAGGTATTTGCAGTCTATGTTCAGGATGTGAAGTCCCTGAACTTTTAGGGGGTCTTTGTCCCAAGATTTTAGTGTACATTATTTGAGGCCACTGTTTAGGATATGAGGTCCTTGAATTTTTGGAGGGTTAAGTCTGATTTGAGTATCTGTGTCTAGGGTGTGCAGTATTTGAATTTTTAGAGTGTCTGTGTTCCAAGTTTGGGTTGGAAGTATTTGGGATTTGACTTCAGAGTGTAAGACTCTTGCTCTTTAAGTGTCTTTACTCCGTTTTCAGGGTCTGTATTTTGAAGTACTTAGAAATCTGTGTTTAGAGTGCTACGTTTCTGAATGCATTAATACAGACTCTGAACTTGGTCTATATTCCAATGTTTCAGTTTGAGGTCTTTTGGGGTCTATGACTGGAATATGAAATCTTTGACTTTGTGATCCAAGGTTTGAGTTTGAGACATCTGGGCATTTCTGTTCAGGGTATAAAATATCTGAGCTCTTTGAGGATGTGTGTCCCAACTGTTTTGTCTAAGTTTTTGGAGGTTTGTGTTCAGAATATGAGGTCTTTACATGCTCTGAGGGTCTGAGTATCAAGATTAGGATCTGAGGTATTTAAGGGTCAATGTTTAATGGTGTATTGTCTCTGAAAACATTGACAGTCTGTTTTAAGGTTTGAATGTTGTATCTGGTGGTCAGGTGTGAGGTTTCTAAACTTTTAAGGGGTTACCAAAGTTATATGAGTGGTGGCATTTTTCAGAGTGTGAGGTGAATTTGTAGGTTTCTGTGCCCCAGTATGTGGGTCTGAGGTATTTAGGGGTCTGTAGTCAAGGTGTGAGATCTCTGGCCTTTTAGAGGGTAATTGTATCAAGTTTTCATTGTGAGTTATTTGGGTTCTGTGTTCAGGATTAGAGGTCTCTGTTCTATTTGAAGGTCTTTATTTCAATTCTCGAGTCTGAAGTGTTTGGGAGTCCTATTCAAGGTGTGTTGTGTTTGAACCCACTGAGCATTTTATCCAAAAGCCTTAATCTGAGGTATTTGGGTTCATTGTTCAGGGTGAGACATCTCTGAATTTTTAGAGATTCTTTTGTTTCAAAGTTTTTAGTATGAATTACTTAAAGTTTGAGGTTAGTGATTTTTTTAGAGGATCTCTGTCCCAAGTTTGGGTCAGTGGTATTTGTGGTCTTTGTTTAGCCTGTGATGTCTGAATTCACTGAGAGTCTGTTTCATAAGGTTTGAGTCTGAGGATAACTTGGGAGGACAGAATTCTAGTCATGATGGGGCCTCTCAATTGCATGAGGATCTGGCTTCTAGTATTTGAGTTTGAGGCATTCTGGGATCTATATTCAGGGTGTATGACCTCTGATCTATTGAGGCTCTGTGTCCCAAGGGCTGAGTTTGTAGTATTTGGTGGTCTGTTTAGAGTGTTAGTTCTCAGAACTCTTAGAGAATCTTGGTTTTAATGTTTCAATCTGAGATATTTAGGAATCTGTGCTCAGGGTGTATGGACTCTATATGTATTGAGACTTATGCCCCAAGGTTGAAGATGAGAAGGCTGGGTGTCAGTATTCAAGATGTCAGGTCTCTGGATTTTTTACTATGTCCTAGTATTAGAGTCTGAGGTGTTTGTGGGACAGTGTTCAGGTTGTTTGGTTTCTCAAATCTTTGAGGGTCGATATTTTAATGTTTGAGTCTGGCATACAGGGATCTGTTTTCAGGGTGAGAGGTCTCTGAACTATTGAGGTTCTGTGCCCTATAAGTCTGTAGTTTTGGGGATCTTTTTCAAAGTGTTAGGTCTGAACTCTACAAACCTGGGTTTTGCTTGAGCCTGAGGTTTGGAGAGCTGTGTTCAGGGTATATGGTCCTTGACTCTTTGAGCCCTAAACTTTCAATCTCAGGTACTTGGTCGGGGGTGGGGGTGGGCCATTGTTCAGTATGTGAAGTCTCTGAACTTTTCATATCTTTTCCTTAAGGTTTTAGCATGAGGTTACCGGGGTCACTGTCCAGGATCTGCGGTCTCTAAATTTTTTTGGCTGCAGTGGGTCTGCATTGCTTTGTGTGGGCTTTCTCTAGCTGTGCCCAGCGGGGGCTACTCGTGGTTGCAGTGCACAGGCTTCTCTTGTTGAGGAGCACAGGCGTAGCAGTTGTGGCTCGCGGACTCTGGAGCGTGGGCTTAGTTGCTCGGTGGCATGTGGAATCTTCCCAGACCAGGGATCTAACCCGTGTCCCCTGCACTGGAAGGCGGATTCTTATCCACTGGACCACCATGGGGGTCCTGTGGTCTCTGAAGTTTTACAGGGTTGGTGTCCCAAAGTTTGAATCTATGATATTTGGGACTCTGTGTTCAGGATGTAAGTCTCTGAAATAGTTGAGCGTATTTCCAAGTTTTGAGGCTGAAGTAATGTGGGTTCTTCAAGGTGTAATGACTGAAGTTTTAGGGTCTGTGCCACAAGTCTAAGTTGGGATCTGAGTTCAGGGTGTGAAGTCTGTAAACTCTTTGTGGGTCTATGTGCCAAGATTTGAGTCTCAGTATTTGGGGATTTGTTTTTTAAGGTGTGAGGTTTCTGGACCCTGATCATTTCTGTCTCACAGTTTGAGTCTGAAGTATTTGTGCTCTGTTTTCATGGTGTGAGGTCATTGTGTTCAATGAGGGATTTTGTTCCAAAATTTGAGCCTTGAGAATTTTGTGGTGAATGTTCAGGGTGTGATGTCTCTGAAGTCTCTAAGGCCTATGTCACAACTCTGTATAAGTCAGAGGTATTTAGAGATCTGTTTTCAAGGTTTGCTGTTTCTGCATTCTCTGAGGCCTTGTGTCCCAAGGCATGAAGCGAGGTGATGAGGATCTGTGTTCGGATCCTGAGGTATCTCAGCTCCTTAAGCACGTCTCAATATTTGAGCCCGAGGGAGTCTGTTCAAGGCGAAGTCTCTCAAGTCTTTGAAGTCTATGTTGTAAAGTTCAAATCTGAGGTACCTACGAGTCACGTTCAGAGTCTGAGGTGTCTAAACTTTTAAATAGTCTTAATCCCAATATTTGAGCCTGATGTATTGTGGGTCCATATTCAGGGTGTGATGTTTCTGAATTTTTTGGTAGCATGTGTCCCAATAATTGAACCTGAGATATTTGGGGGACCTCTGTTCAGGGTTTGAAGTCTCTGATCTCTTTGAGGGTCTAAAAGTCCTAAGGTTTGTATCTGGAGGTCTCTATTCCAATTTCTGAGTCTGAAGTACTTGGGGTCCATATTCAGGATATGTTTTAAGTTCATTGAGGTCTGCGTTTTTTTTTTTTTTAATTGGAGAATAATTGCTTTACAATGTTGTGTAAAACATACAACAATGTGAATCAGTCATAATCAACTGTATATCACCTTCCTCTTGAGCCTCTCTCCCTCTCCCATCCCACCTCTCCAAGAGCCTGTTATACAGAATGAAGTAAGTCAGAAAAACAAATATAGTGTATTAATGCATATATATGGAATCTAGAAAAATAGTACTGAGGAACCTATTTATAGGGGAGGTCTGTTCTAATGTTTGAGTCTGAGGTATGTGGGAATGAGTTTTAGGGTATGAGGGTCTCTGAATTTTTATAAGACTTTTGTTCCAAAATTTTAGCATGAATTATTTGGTGTCTGTATTAAGGATATGAAGTCTACGACTTTTAGAGGGCCTTTTTTTCACTTTTTGGCTGGTGCTATTTGTGGGGTGTGTTCAGAGTATGAGTCTCTGCACTTACTGAGGGTTTATGTTCCAAGGTTTGAATGTGAGGTATTTGGGGGTCTATGTTTAGTTTTTGAGAGCTCCAATATCTTTGAGGGTCTATATTTTAATATTTGAGTCCAATATATTTGGGTTTTTGGCTGGTGCTATTTGTGGGGTGTGTTCAGAGTATGAGTCTCTGCACTTACTGAGGGTTTATGTTCCAAGGTTTGAATGTGAGGTATTTGGGGGTCTATGTTTAGTTTTTGAGAGCTCCAATATCTTTGAGGGTCTATATTTTAATATTTGAGTCCAATATATTTGGGGATTTGGGCTTCCCTGGTGGCTCAGATGGTAAAGAATCTTCCTGCAATGCAGGAGACCTGGGTTTGATCCCTGGGTTGGGAAGATCCCCTGGAGAAGGAAATTGTGAACCATTCCAGTATTCTTGCCTGGAGAATTCTATGGACAGAGTAGCCTGGTGGGCTATAGTCCATGGGGTCACAAAGAGTCAGACACAACTGAGTGACTAACACTTTCATTTAGGGTGTGAGGTCTCTGAACTATTGAGGTTCTGTGTTCCATAGTATGTGTCTGTAGCATTTTGAGGTCTTTCTCAGTGTGTTAGGTTCTCTGAATTCTGGAGGATCTGGGATTAATGTTTGAGTATGAAGCATTTGTGGTCTGTGTTCAGGGTGTGAAATTTCTGAACTCTTTGAGGGTGTGTCCCAAGGTATGATTTTGTTATATTTGGGGTCCATGTTCAGAATTTCAAGTCTGTGAAATTGCAGAGGTTATGTATTCCAATATTTGGGTTGATATATATATATATATATATATGTGGGTATTTGAGTTGATAATATATGTTGTCTGTGTTCAGGATGTGAGTTCTCTGAACTTTTGGAAGCTCTGAGTCCCAAGGCTTGAATCTGAGATTTTTGTGTATTTGTATTTATGGGATGAGTCCTCTGGTCTTTTCAAGGGTCAGCATTCCAAGGTTTGCATTTGAAGTATATGGTTGTCTGTCCTCAACCAGATGTGAATGAGTCCTCTGAGATGTTTTAGGGCCTGTGTTCCAAGTTTTGAATATGAGTTACTTGGGGGTCCATTTTCAGTGTGTAAAGTCCGTGAAATCCCTGTCATCTGTGGTCTAAGGTTTTAGATATTCTGGGCCTGTATTTGGGGTGTGAAATCTCTGAGTTTATTAGTTGTCTGTGTCTCTGGACTGGTTGAGTGTGAGGTCTTTGAGCTGCATGGGAGTCTTTCAGGCTGTATACAGTTCTGTGTCTAGGATATAAGATCTATTTACTGTTTGGTGGTCTGATTCCAAGGGTGTGAGTTCCATGGCTTTCAGGGGTTTTGAGTTCAGGGTGCATTCTCTGAGTTCTTTTCTTGGAGGGGTGGTTTGTATAAAGGGATCTAAACTATAAGGGTGCACTGTGAGTATTTGGTGGTTGTTTTCCAATGTATGTTGTTTGTGGATCTGCACCCCAAGATATGAGGTATCTAAATTTTCAGTGAGTCAGTTCTGCATATTAGGTTTTTGAGATTTTTGGACGTTTGTTCTAAGGGTATGAGGCCCCTGAGTTCTTCAGTGTTCTGTGTTCAGATCATGAACCCTCTGAGCTGTTCAAATGTCTGTGTCCCAACTATGAGGGGCACAGGGCAGCTTGGATGGAGTGGTATGCTTGGGTAGTTCTCTGAGGTCTCTGGGAATCTGTGTCTAGGATTTTAGGTCTCTGATCTATTAAAGGGTCTTCTCCTAGGCTCAGAGGAACTCACTGGAGATCTGTTCTCCAGGTTGTGAGGTCTGGGGATAACTAAGGGCCTATATCTTTGGAGTTAAATGGCCTATCTCTAAGAGTGTGTTTGTCCAGATGTGAGGTTTCTGAGCTATTTGGGTGTGTATGTATGACACAGAGTGTGATGTTAGCAGGTTGCTTGAGGGCCTCTTCCAGGATATGAAGATTCTTTACTGTTGGCACTTTCTATACTGTGTGTAAAGTCTGTCAGCTGCTTAGGGGCCTGTGTCCAGTTCCAGATGTGTGGTCTCTGTGATATCTGTGGGTCTGCAGCCTCAATGTGAAGTCTACAGGGGAATCTCCTTCCATAGTGTGAAGTTTCTAAGCTGTTTCCAGGTCCTTATCTCAAAATTTGAGGTCTAGAAGCTGTTTTGGGGTCTAAATTGAGAACGCAAAGTTCTTTGTTTTCAGCTCTTGACTGACAATATATCTTCACGACAATCATCTCACTGCTCTGTGACATCTCAGTTGCCTTAACCTCTAAGAACCTACCATCCTCATTTTTCACTCAGAGAAATCCACACTCTCCTTAGAGTGATTATTCTGAGAATCAAGCATGAACAAGCTTGTGAAGTCCCAGGCAGACAGCCTCAGGAGCTGATTGGTTTTCACCAAAGAGTGTCCCTTAATTATGTTTCCCCTACCCTCACCTCTCTCTTGAATAGATCAGCACCCATAGGTCTGTAGGACAAGTTTTCCTTAGTGTAGGCGAAAGCTCTTCCTTGCCCTTCTGAAGGACATCTGTGTTTGCTCAGCAGGTGGTTTTCCCTCTCCACCCTGTCCTGGCCCACATCCATCCATTCACTCATCTGGGGAGAGCCCATGCCCTCTTCTGATCATTCCAGTGGCCTGGTCAGGGTAGGAATAAGGGTGTCCAGTGGACTAAACAGTCCTGGGCTGGGGCCTGAGCAGGGATTTATGTGAGGATTTTCACAGTCTTGTAGCATGACCTGGGGTTCTTTTGTTTTATCAGGTTGATGTTAAAGCTAAAATAATGACAATAATTTGGATAGGTAATAAACTTATATATACATTGTATAAAACACACATATACCTATATCTGGAAAAAACTATTAATTCAAAAAGATACATTCACCCCTATGTTCATAGCAAGACTATTCACAATAGCCAGGACATGGAAAAAACCTAAATGTTCATGAACAGATGAATGGATAAAGATGTGGCACAAATCAATATATACAATGAAATAGCCATAAAAAAGAATGAAATAATGCCATTTGCAGCAACATGGATGCAACTAAATCTTATCACACAAATTGAAATAAGTCAGAAAGAGAAAGACAAATACCATATGATATCACATATGTGGAATCTAAAATATGACATGAACTCATTTATGAAATAGAAAGAGATTCACACACATAGAGAACAGGTTTGTGTTTGCCAAAGAGGAGGGGCGTGGGGGAGGTGTGGACTGGGAGTTTGGGATTAGCAGATGCAAATTATTATATAAAGGATGGATAAACAACAAGTTCCTACTGTATAGCACAGGGAGCTACATTCTATGTCCTGTGATAAACCATAACAGAAAAGAATATGAAAAAAAGTATGTATACATATTAATATATATGTATAACTGAATCACTTTGCTGTATAGCAGAAATTAACACACTATACTTCAATATAATAAATTTTTAAAAAGCACAAACGCATCAAAAGAGAGGATAGTAAAAATAAGCTTTCTTTCCCTGACTGGTGTTAATGGCAACCAGTTTCTTGTGGTTTCTCTTCTGAGATGGCCCCTGTACACACTAGGGTGTGCATACACGTTACCACCCACTCCCACTCTACTTTGTCCCCAAGTGGATTGTCCTTTGGTTTCATTTAACAATGAATGAGGATTGTGCCCCAACAGCCCCCAGCAATGCCTTGAAGACTGTCTCAACAGTCCACATGATAATCTCTGCCCACTGCCCCCAACACTGTGAAGATGAAAATACATCATTTGTTTATCATGCCCCATGCCTGAACAATTAGGTTATCTCCTATCTTCTGTGACAATGAGAGCAATCAGATTAATATCATTGTTGAGTTTTGGTCTGAGAGGGGAATCTTTGAGCCCAGGGTCTTTTGTGGAAATGTGGCCATGTGAGGTCATGAAAGCAGGCCCAACTCTGATGCCAGGAGACCTCAAGATGATAAGAGCACGACAGAAAAGTTTGGGGGTGCTCTCTGCATTTGGCTGAACGCCAGACTGGTCAGGGCAGGGAGAGAAAACCATCTAGGCTCTCAGGGACAAGGGGCTTGTGTTGGGTCTCTCAGAAGATGGGGGTGATCCAAGTAAACCACATCTCCCCAATTCCTGTAGATGTTATTCCTGGCTTACAAAAGTAGAGACCCCTAGACCTGGGACCTGACCCACACAAAGGTATGACCTTGAGTGACAAGACATTACTATTCTTGGAGGAGTTGGTGAGGACTCAGGTAAACCAGGAGGCCCTCTCCATGCAGCCCCCAGGGGCTGGCTCTGCGGGGAGGGTCACCCTGTGAGGAAGGCTGTGTCTCAGAACATGCTGGTCAGAGAGGGTTTATGTGGGTGTCCACGTCTGTCCATACCCCCAGCCATGCCTCCTTTCCCATTTGCCTGCCATAGCCTGTGCCAGTCCCCAGGTCTAGAGCTCCATAGAGCAGCGATTCTCTGGGGCCTTCCTCACAGTTCCCCAGCCCCCAAAGGTTTTAATGGACCCAGTCCTGGCCTCTGGGTCTCATTATTCCCATCTCTCGAGCAGGCACAAGCCACCAATGTGTCTCACCCATGTCTACCCTCCTTCTCCACTCAGGTTTAGGCCCTGGACTTCTGAGATAATCCCTGATCTCAAGCGATGTGGTTCATGTTCTTACTGGAAGAGCCAGACAAGTCCTCCTCTAGTGGGTCATCCTACAGAAATCTCATCTTTGTTGGCTGGCCCTAAAACACCTAGCCTTTATCCAGGGCTGAGAGTAGAAGGGAGGTGGGAAAATAAAACATGCTTAAGGGGACAGTAAGGGATGATGTGAGATACTGTATATTTTATTTGGGGTGATCATGAAGAGACTCTAGGATGAGGTTTGGTTTAAACAGGAACCCCCTCCCCCACCAAAGACTAAGCAATGAGCCAAGTGCAGAGTTGTGTGGACTAGACGCAGCGCCCAGGCAACGCAAAGGCTCTGAAGCTTGACTGCCTTGGGGCAGGAATACTGGATTCCTCTTTTGGCTCCAGACTTGAGTCCTATGTATGCAAGGGGCTCTGAACCACATCCCAGGAAGCTCTGAGGCCAAGGAATGAAAGCTTGGCCTTTGATTTCAACAAAACATTCAGGGTTCAGGAAAATTCATTTCCAGGTGCTGGAATAGCAAAACAGCAACCAACAGTCAGTCCAGGGTGTGTGAGGGTTGATTTGGATAAAGGACTCCATTGAGTTACTGGAAAGGGAGCTGCAGATGTTGGGGACACAGGGAGGAAACAATCCACTGGGGGGAGGGACTGCACTGGATCTGTAAACCATAGGTCAGAGAGCAGGGGAGTTAACACTATCCCTGATGGGGATGGGAATCTGATAACCCCATCCTCCCAGACTCCATGTGGGCTCTAGGAAGACACCCACTTTCCAGTTTTTTTTATTATTATTTTATTCAAGTATGGTTGACTTACAATGCTGCATTAATTTCTGCTGTATGACAAAATGATTCAGTTATATACATATACATCATTTTAAATATTTTTTCCACTATCATAGAATATTGAATATAGTTCCTTGTGTTATACAGTAGGACCGTGTTGTTTAGCCCACTCTCCAGCTTTGGTGTCCTCTTTCTCTGTGGCCTCCATCATGGATCTCAGTACCCATGGTCCTGTTTGTCTACTTTGAATTGGCCTGAAGACTGTGAGTCCTTGGGAAGACATTGGCCCTGGAATGAGTGGAACAGGAATCAAGATCCTTCCTGGGCTCTGATTGATCCTAAAGAACTTCCATGTCCCAGTTCTTTCCACTTGCAGGGGATTTCTAGAAACTCCACCCCACCCCACGTCTCACCCTTTCCTTCAACTGGTATGCTTTCATTGGCTACTGATTCGGTGCAGGTGCCATGGTTGCTGCGCCAGCTGTCAGCACTAAGGAGGTGAGGCTTCAGCACAGGAGTATGATGAGAGCTAGAACCTATCTTGGAGCCTTTGTGATCTTCTATAAATGACATTATACCAGACTCTTCCCTGCCCTCTTCTCCCTGAAGGGATTGGCTTGTTCAGTCAACTGTATCCCCACTCTAGTGACAGGGACTGACCTGTGTGAGCTCCTGTAGTTTTGTTTCCCATTCACCTCTAATCTCAGTCAGAAGCACAGCAGGTACCTCTGACCCCAGTCAGTCATCCTTGAAGTGCATTCATGCATTCAACCATTCTTTTCTTTACTCAAAACTAAAATTGGATTTATTTTCTGGAAGAACTCCACAGAAGTCACTTCATTAAACAGGAATCCTGTCCTGGTGGGATAAGCACGGAAGGTAGCCCAGGGTTCTTATCCCAGGACACAGAGCCAAGGGAAGTGAGCTTGTAACAGCTGAGTGGATGTGAGTGGGGGATGTGAGAGTGTGAGGGACAGGGCAACAGGTATGAGGAGGGGAAGAAGCAATAAAGGCAGAAAGAGAAGTCAAGAGACATCAGAATAAAAGCTCAGGCTCATTGATGTTTAATATGTTTATTATTAAGGGATGTGTGTAGCAATGCATAGCAAAAGCCTACAAGGAAATAAAGGGGATCAGTGTTATGTTACCCTGAAATATGCTGCTTTGGTATGAGAATTATTTTGAACT
Source organism: Oreotragus oreotragus (assembly GCA_006410675.1). NCBI lineage: Eukaryota > Metazoa > Chordata > Mammalia > Artiodactyla > Bovidae > Oreotragus > Oreotragus oreotragus. The sequence continues at coordinate 63,823 of SJYX01021787.1, read as the reverse complement.
GAAAGGAATCTGAGTTTCTGAAATCTCCTATCTGCTTCAAATCAGAGCCTTTCTAAAGAACTCAAAAGAACTCTGTGGTAATTAACACCCTCCTTAGAAGCAACTTTTATCTTCTCTGGGAGAAGTCCACATCCAAACATTGTCACAAGACTATTATATCTCCCATCTATTCTCCTAAGGGCCCATTTATCGTTCCAAAAAGTCATTTGTTTTTCCAAAAGTTCCCTTTCTCCATCTCCCTTTCCCCTCCTAAGCTGGGTATACAGACTCCAAACTCTAACTGCCACCTTTGAGTTACTCATCATTGAGTGCTCCCATAGGTTTTGGATGGAGGTGTTAATAGCTTCTGTTTGCTTTTTCTTGTTAGTAGTCTGTCTTTTGCCAGTCTAATGTGCAGGGGTCCAGGTGAAGAACCTAAGAGAGGGAAGAGAAAAAGTTTTCCTTCTCCCACAGAGACTACACCATATATTACGTGGTATTCTTGAGTGTGAAACTCTGGATAGTTTTCCAGAAACAATTTTTCCCAGTCTCACAACTTCCTTGTATTTTCTTAGTTTACATTAATTATCCTTTGTTCTGTTTACAATTAAAAAAACTATTTTTTTCTTTAAGGTTCATTCTCCTAGCTCTCTAAATATTTCAGGGTAGCAAATTGTTTGGACATCTTTGTCAGGTTAGAAATCAGTGAGTGACTGGGGTAGTATTAACAGAAAAAAAAAAAAGATTTTAGATGCAATACTGACTGCTGGTGGGATAAGGATTGCAGAGGGGATAGAAGGTCAGCAAAAGCCTGTTGAGTGTTCTGGAAAATGCCAGGGCAATATAGGCAAAACCCAGGTCCCTAAGGAGAGGCTGAACACTGTCAAGATAACTGTTTTTATCAAGGCTTCCTAGACTTTCCCCCAGTTTGGGGTCTAGGGGCTCATTTGATAAGGTTGTGGTACACATAAGGCACTACTGCTTGTGAGCAACGCTGAGATCAGTAAGCCTCACCCAGAGCACTTTTTACTTTCTGGGTAATGCTGAGAACGTGATCACTTGGATGATTTTTCTTGATTTCTAGAAGCATATAGATTGAGAAAGGAAAAATAGGAAATCAATATGTAGTGAAATAGACCCAATTCTCCCTCCAGTATCAGTAAAGCCATTAAGTAGAAAGTGAAATATGATACCGGTTGTTGTAGCAATGAGTTATCAATGATAGGATTTTATTTGATCACTCTAAAGAGAAACATGGAAGTGAATACAAATGTGAGAAAACAACACATTTAGGGGAAAACAAACTAAAACAAATTTAGCAGACTACTAAACTATTTTGACAAAGGGAGAGAGAGTAGCAGATACTTTGGACTAAGTGGAAGCAGTGGGCATGAAAAGAGGTAGGTCTTTTGACAGGTATTTTGAAAGTGAAATGGACAGACCTCAGCAAGCATTTGGACTTGGGGTGAAGGAGAGGGAGGTGTACAACGCTGAGACCAGCTTTCTGTGTTGGGTAATAAGATGGGTGATGGTGCCGTTTGTTGATATGGAGAATACTACATGAGAACTATTTTGTAAAGAACTCCAAAATAAGAATTTTTCTCATAGGACTTATGGTCTAAATGGAAGTTGAGATGAAGGATTTCTTTCATGTAATCTATAGTCACATTTCCCTGTGAGTTTGTGACCCTGTTCCTCTACATTCCTAAAATCCCCAATCTCACACAGCCCCGCAGTGCCAGTATTGTTTTTAGTATATGCCTCTTCCTTATAAATACACACACAGGTAACACATGAATATGGCCTAATGCAAAAGCTTCAAATAATATCTAAGTATATGGATCACATTGGATCATCATAACCTACTCCATTCTTCCTCACCTCATAGGTGAAAACTGAGTCAGTTATGGTTGTTTCACTCTACATATTTTTCTCTGCACTCATATATCACACATGCACACACATACACACAAGGTCCCAGTATGAGCATTACTGACGGGTACCCCAATAATAATCTGTCATGAAGAAATCCTCCCAGCAAGTGCAGCTCTGTCCTTATTCTGTTTTGCATGTCACTTGTGCTCCATGGTATAGTATGAAGCTCCACCATTCATTTACCCTCCAAGTGCATTGGCTATTAATAGACATATGCAGGTCAGGAAGCAACAGTTAGAACTGGACATGGAACAACAGACTGGTTCCAAATAGGAAAAGGAGTACATCAAGGCTGTATACTGTCTCCCTGCTTATTTAACTTATATGCAGAGTAGCTGGAATCAAGATCGCCAGGAGAAATATCAATAACTTCAGATATGCAGATGACACCACCCTTATGGCAGAAAGTGAGGAGGAGCTAAAAAGCCTCTTGATGAAAGTGAAGGAGGAGAGCGAAAAAGTTGGCTTAAAGCTCAACATTCAGAAAACGAAGATCATGGCATCTGGTCCCATCACTTCATGGGAAATAGAAGGGGAAACAGTGGAAACAGTGTCAGACTTTATTTTTGGGGGCTCCAAAATCACTGCAGATGGTGACTGCAGCCATGAAATTAAAAGACGCTTACTCCTTGGAAGAAAAGTTATGACCAACCTGGATAGTATATTCAAAAGCAGAGACATTACTTTGC
>SJYX01021787.1:26975-60104 GCA_006410675.1 Oreotragus oreotragus | reverse complement strand
GGGCTCCAAAATCACTGCAGATGGTGACTGCAGCCATGAAATTAGAAGACGCTTACTCCTTGGAAGAAAAGTTATGACCAACCTGGATAGTATATTCAAAAGCAGAGACATTACTTTGCCGACTAAGGTCTGCCTAGTCAAGGCTATGGTTTTTCCTGTGGTCATGTATGGATGTGAAAGTTGGACTGTGAAGAAAGCTGAGCACCGAAGAATCGATGCTTTTGAACTGTGGTGTTGGAGAAGACTCCTGAGAGTCCCTTGGACTGCAAGGAGATCCAACCAGTCCATTTTGAAGGAGATCAACCCTGGAATTTCTTTGGAAGGACTGATGCTAAAGCTGAAACTCCAGTACTTTGGCCACCTCATGCGAAGAGTTGACTCATTGGAAACGACTCTGATGCTGGGAGGGATTGGGGGCAGGAAGAGAAGGGGATGACCGAGGATGAGATGGCTGGATGGCATCACGGACTCGATGGATGTGAGTCTGAGTGAACTCCGGGAGATGGTGATGGACAGGGAGGTCTGGCGTGCTGCGATTCATGGGGTCGCAAAGAGTCGGACACGACTGAGCGACTGAACTGAACTGAATCAATGGTAAAAGAATCCGCCTGTCAATGCAGGAGATGCAAGAGACTTGGTTTGTTCCCTAGGTGGGGAAGATCTCCTGGAGAAGGAAAAGGTAACCCACTCCAGTATTCCTGCCTGGAGAATCCCACGGACAGAGGAGCCTGGTGGGCTACAGGCCATGGGGTCACAGAGTCAAACATGACACAACATAACACACGCAACATAACAACTATAGATGTGTTTGTCATACAAGTTCAAATAAATAAGAACCTTCAAGAAGTAGAAGACTAATGAATGTGCAGTCTTAAAGAGCCAGAGGGGAGCTACAGATTGGCATGGATTGGAAGCTGGGAATGGGGCAGGAGAATGCAACAACAATAGGAGCGAAGTGAGAGGGACAGGCTGACTGCCATCAAATAATCTGCAGTCCTTAACCTGTGGTTTTGTTTTGTGTTTGCTTGTTTGTTTTTTCTGGACATTTTGTACTTGAATGGGTCTCCTTACTCCTCCCTATCATTGATTTGGAGTCACCTGCCCCTTGTGTTTCCAGATGCTGGAGGGCCAGTTCCTTAGCTCGGAGTTCTGTGTAGTGCCCATGGTCCTGCGAAGCGGAACCCAAAGGTAGCTACCACAGAAGCAGTTCCTCCCACTTCTGAGATGCAGGTCCATGAACCTGTGTGTCTTCCTGATTTGGGAAGTGGTCGATATGATGTCTGACCTGTGAATACTCTTGACAGGGGACTGGGTTCATAGAGCGAACTGAATCAGAATGAAGTTGTTCAGGAGGAAAGTGTTGTACTATTTCTGGGTGAAAACACTCAGCTCCAGGAATGAAACAGGAAGGTCTGAGTCACCTGGCTACTTTCATCATATCTGTCAGAAGCCAGGACCATGCCTTTGAGCTTAGTGGAGACACGTCTACCAGGCCTCAGATGAGGCCCTCCAGAGGAGAACTCCACTTAAATGGCTTCATCAGAAAGACTAGAGAGATTCCAAACTCCCCTGCTGAGCTTCCTCCCAAGCCCCCTGGTCTCTGAATTCAGATCAAGTCTCAGATGTCAAGTATGTGGTGTGGTCAGACTTGGCGCCTGTTGCTGTTCATGTCGTTCCCACCCCTACCTCAGTGTGGTTGATTTACCCAGCCTTGTGGATCCGCTTACACCTTTTCTAGGATTGTAACTTGTTACTTCTTTATCAGCATTAATGGCCAAAGGCAACTCTGGGGTTCAATGCCCCTTTCCTCATCATCCGAAGTACTCAGGATGGGTCCATTCTGCGTGGAATGCCGAAGTTTCTTCTATCATTGTTATCAACAAAACCTATATGTGAATCTTACATATGTATCAGCCACTTAAAAGTTTCCTAATTTAAAAGACAGTATAGATGAGTTGGACACGACTGAGTGACTGAACTGAACTGAACTGATAGATATGGTTCCAAAGACATTGATAGAAATAATTAAAGTGTTAACAAATAGTGAAAGGAAAAGTTAGATTACCTCTTTGAGGATCTAAATAGTTATTATGAGAAGGAAGCAGGGAATAAATGAAAATTAAATCAATTGCAGTTTAAGATATTTCAGTTAAAAGAATTTCAACATGGGTGGGAATCCTACATTTTAGTGCTTAATGAATTTTCTACTCTCATGACAAGAAGAGTAGGTTGTACATTGCATAAACATTCTTTAAGACTATCAGTGTTTCCTTGAAACACATGAAGTAATTTCTTTGGACAGAATGGATGGTTTAGCACTCTGTACTAGACATGAGGAAATGAAGTTTGATTCCATTAAGAGACATTCTACTAGACCTCAAGAGAGACTTCCATATAAGGAAGTTTCCCAAGACAGTAAATATGCCTATCACATTCTTCAGAGGAAATGCTATTTTATTAATTGTAACAGATTGAGTCTGGAGTTACTGCATTAAAGTCAAGGACTTATTCCCAAACATGAATGCCCAGGAATCCTTGGCTAGATCAAATGCATCACAAGTTTCTTTTTTTTTAAATTTTCTAAGATAAATTCTAAGAAACTTAAGGATCTTAGGTAATATTACCTATTTACTACCATACAAAGCTTTGAAATAAGCTTTCATCTCCTCATTCTTCATCCCAACTGTTTACCTGTGGCATAGACATGTAAGAAGGTAAAAATCTAAGGGAGGATTTAGTATTAGAGAACTATTTTAGTTCCATTGCACCAAATACCAATGACATAAATATATTCTTTGGGAGTAATCAATCAGGATTATACATTCTCTTGGTTTACCAAAGAAGGTTGATTTCAAGCCAAACTAGCTCATACTGGATGAATGTTTGTAACTGATACTCTCTTCATTGATCTCTGCTGGGGTTCAGATGAAGGAGTGGGAAATTCACTTATAGATATTAACATGCAAAGGAGAGAAGAAGACAGAAAGCAAAGAAGTAATGTTTTAAGATTAGCTTTGAAAAATGAAAGGGGGCAGAAATATTCTTTAAAAATGTATGAGGGGGTGAAACTTTCCTAAAAGGGAACTTAAAACCACTAAGACCTATACAACTTAACTGACATACATTTTAAAGAAGAAACTTGTTTAAAAAGAAAAAACATTCAGTCTAGTGACAATTATGTTCACTTCCACTAAATGAAAGTGTAGCTTGTTATCTGTACACCAGTGGCCTTATATAGGAAGTATTAATAGGCAAGGGCTTGCTCGTAGGGAAAAGTTAAGAGATCAGAAGCTTGGGATGGAATCTTCCTTGAGTCCAGTTCCTTTTCCTATTTATTTATTTTTATTTTTATTGGACAGGGCAGTAAGAGATGTGGTCCTCAGTAGATATTAGATATAGAACCAGGAGTAGAAAATCGTGAGTTCTACCTTTCTCTGTCCAGTGCTCTTTTGTATGTCAAGGCTTGACACAACATTAAGTCTTTTAAATTAATGCAAATCTCAGGGGAAAAAAATCAATACACACATTTTCAAGGGTCTTAATCTCTCCAAATAGGTACAATCACCTGGGGCAGAGAACAGTTAGGCAAGAGTGGCCGTGTTTGCCACCTCCTTACCACACAAAATATCTTACTAAACCATAATCAGGCTTAAAGGTTAAAAGGTAAAGTATAAAAGATTAAAGTTTATATATGTAATTTAATAAGTAAAAGGGGTAATATTTTCTAATATTGATATCTAAAATAGAGAGATGCAGCTAAAATAAGATGAGCTACAAAAACTAATGGGTTCTCCTCATGGTCCCTTTTATGATACCAAGCTACTCTCATTCTTTGCCATTTCTATAGCCCAAATGACTTCTACCATTTGGGGTGATACATGTGAATAGTGTCTGAAACTTACAAAACCAACATAAGTCATGAAATAAAGAATTAAAGGAAATTATCTATGAACTGCCTAAGCAGTTAGAAAAGTGGTTTAAAGGAAGATTGAAGAAAAAAGTTCCTAATTTTCCCAGGTTGTAATTAACTTGTAACTTCACTGGGCCTATGCCTTCTTTACATTGAAGACCAGAGCCCCTCTGCCCATGGGATATTTTCAGGCAAGAATACTGCAGTGGGTTGCCATTTCCTCCCCCAGGGGATCTTTCCAACCTCGGGATCAAACTCGTATCTCTTGTAGCTCCTGCACTGGCAGGCAGATTCTTTACCACTGAGCCACCTGGGAAGTCCCAAGTATCTAAAATGGGGTTAAGAAAAAGACATGTATAAGAATGGAGGGAATGGGAATAGGATTGGACTCATGAGCAAGGCAGGGAAGTATGATAGAATAAAATTTTACCCAAATAAGGACTGAAATGGTCAATTTTGTACTTAAGACAGATTATCTTGCTGGTAGGGAGAAGACTGCTTACGGTCTGCTGGAACAGACGTAAGCACTGGCGACCAGCTAGGAAGCTAGTAGTTTGTCATTTGAAAGGTGGTGGAGTCTGGTCTGGGGTAACAACAGCAGAGGCAGTAGATATGAAGGAAAAGTAGACAGATTTGAGAGCTAAGTAAGTTAATTTGATAGAACTTGATGAACACTTAGTGTGGTTTACTCGCTAAGTTGTGTCCGATTCTTGTGACCCCATGGACTGTAGCCCACGAGGCTCCTCTGTCCATGGGATTTCCCAGGCAGGAACACTGGAATGGGTTGCCATTTCCTTCTCCAGGGGATCTTCCTGATCCAGGGACTGAACTGGTATCTCCTCTATTGGCAGGCTGATTCTTTACCAACCAAGCTCACAGAGAAGCTCTGATGAATACTTGGGTTATAGGAAACACAGGCAAGGGGAAGAGAGTTTATTTAGATAACATTTAGCGCCTTGATAAAATGGACCCACATGTGCACACTGAGAAGAGAAGGTAGCTGATGACAGAATGTGAGAAACTCTGGTATGTCAGAAAGAAGCAAAGAAAAAGGTATTTGTCAATAAGAGAAAAAAGCAACCAGAAAACCAGAATAAAACCAAAAAAATTAGTGGCGTTGGAAAAGTCTGACCTAACTTTAAAAGCTAAAAATATAAAGCTTCCAGTAACAATGTAGAAAAATCTCAAGTGTCGTCATAGTTTGAGGAAGACAAATCAAGTCCAATATCTGCTTCTGTTTGCAAGTATGGTCAAATAATTTCACCTAGCTATAAAAATAGAAATTAGAATACACTAAAAATTAAAAATTCTACCACATAAAAACCAGTTTACTCTATAGCACAGGGAACTATATTCAACATCATGTAATAATGTATAGTGGAATAGATTTGAAAAAAGAATATAAATATTTATATACGCACGTACAGTTATAGATATAAAACTGAATCTATTTGTTTTATACCTAAAATTAGCACAATATTGTGTATATCAACTATATGTCAATAAAATAAGTAAAAAATAACAGCATCATGTGCAGAATTTGATATAAATCACATGCTTTTAATAGTTAGCCATACATATAATTTCTTGAATATTATACTGTTTTACTCTGGCAACTCTAGAGCAATTTTATCGCTTTTTAAAAAAATGAAATATATAAACATCTTTATTGAATAATTTCAAATATCCACACCATTAAAAAAAATTCAGCTTAGAGCTTTTCATCAGTACACAAGGCTGATAGTTCTCAGGTAGAAAAACTGGTGTCTGTGGTTAAAAAAAAAAAAAAAACTGAATGTGAAATTATGACTTCCTAAAAGCAAAATGTTTAAAGATCATTAGGAATCCTTACAAGTTACTTAAAGTTTCCTGCAGTCTGTCTTATAGACAAAAATACCTCTCCAAAAGTAACTCTAAGTTTTTTTCTAGGTGCAGCTACCTGGAACACAAACTCTTTAGACATTTCACTAGAATTTATTTGAACTCTATGGTATACATTTAAGGTATAAAGTTTAGGCAAATTGTAAAATTCCAGGTAATTATGTTATGCTAAGTTGCTTCAGTCATGTCTGACTCTGTGCAACCCCAGAGACGGCAGCCCACCAGGCTCCCCCATCCCTGAGATTCTCCAGGCAAGAACACTGGAGTGGGTTGCCATTTCCTTCTCCAGTGCATGAAAGTGAAAAGTGAAAATGAAGTTGCTCAGTTGTGTCCGACTCCTAGCGACCCCATGGACTACAACCTACCAGGCTCCTCTGTCCATGGGATTTTCCAGGCAAGAGTACTGGAATGGGTTGCCACATGGTATAATAAAACCTGGACTTGTTTACTCAAATGAAAATATACCTTAAAGACTTGCTTCAGAGTCCCTCCCTTTATACTAGGTTATCAGTATCCCCTATAGATATCTATAGTCAATTAAGTCATTCCTACAGATTCTAAAATCAAGGCTTCCCAGGTGTCTTAGTGGTAAAGAATCCACCTGCCAATGTAGAAAATACAGAAGATGCAGGTTTGATCCCTGGGTCAGGAAGATCCCCTTGAGGAGGCAATGGCAACCCACTCTTAATATTCTCACCTGGAAAATTCGATAGACAGAGGAGCCTGGTGGGCTACAGTCCATGGGGTAGCAAGGAGTCAGACATGACTTAGCAACTCAGCGTGATCACAGATGCTAAAATCAGGGGCCAGAATTTTCTTTTCTCTTTGTGAAAAAATTTCAACAATTTTCCAAATTCAATTCAGGAAACCCTCAAATCTTCAACTATTTTATTACTTTATGAAACTCTGAAGGTATTAAAGAAAAAAAAGAAAACTTTTAAAGTATGGTAGTAAATCCAAATACTTTAAAAGTCTAATGATATTAATATATTTTAATAACAATTCACACAAGTATGGTATAAATGGTTCAGATTTTCATTTTTGAAGTTTTTTGGAATACATGGTTCTAAAATAGGAAAGCTATGAGGTTATTTAATGGTGACAGTAAATAGTAAGATTGTCTTAAATTGAGCCTTCCTTACAATGTATGAAGTACCTGGAGGTCTAGAATCTAATCTTTTTATTACAGGGTAATCTATGTTCAGAAAATTTGGTTACATTTTTAACCAAACCCACAAAAGACCTCTGTATAATTACAACATGTGGCAACTCCATTATGAAGACTGGAATATTGCCTTCCCAGTTTGGAACTAATTAGTGGTCAGTAAACTCCAATACTTCAACCACCTCCTGCGAAGAGTTGACTCACTGGAAAAGACCCTGATGCTGGGAGGGATTGGGGGCAGGAGGAGAAGGGGACAACAGAGGATGAGATGGCTGGACGGCATCACTGACTCGATGGACATGAGTTTGAGTGAACTCTGGGAGTTGGTGATGGACAGGGAGGCCTGGTGTGTTGCAATTCATGGGGTCTCAAAAAGTCAGACACGACTGAGTGAGTGACTGAACTGAGGTTGTTAGTAAATATAGAACCAGGGAAAAAATGAGTTTGGTACCTGCTTAGAATATTTTCACTGTGTTGTAGTAGCCTGTCTCAAGCCAATAAGTTCAGGAATATTTTTTTTTTAATACAAAAGACATATATGTAGATCTAAGGTCCCTTTGCCATTTGAATTTGAGCCCTATGGATAAGAAGAATATTTCTTTTTCCCACATGTCTGTTATGGCAATCAGCCCTCTGAGGGTCATCATTTTGAGATGCTGACATATTTCACAATGTGTTATTCAATATTCATGTTAAGACGTCTAAATTATCAAGAGCTTTTATTATATATTAAAAATCCTTTGAAGACTATAGATGGTTATGTGCATGAGGATTTGTCTTGGCTAATGGAACAATAGAAAATGTTCTGAATACAGAACTGGAGAAGAGAACACTTAGCAATGGGAGTTTTAAATGAGAATAAATAAGAATAAATTGAAAATAAATAAGAGAGAAGTCTTTGCATTCCATTGGATTCGGTTTTTTCAAGCCTCTGTCTTGTGGCCTAAATTGATAACAGACTCTAATTTGTTAAAGATTATTCTGTCCACCATATGAATTTGGAAGAAATGTGTAAATTAGCTAGATGAATTGGCTTATTTAGAAAATGATTTGTAAGTATGTTAAATGTTAAAAAAAAAAAAAGAAAATATTGTCTGAATAAAACCACTATTAGGACTATGAACTTCAACTTTACAAACTAGCCAATGATGTAATTTCAGAATTAAAGTGGAAATAGCACCACTTTAGGCAGGAGAGAAATAACTTTCTGCATAATCTTTTATGAATCATAAAGTTCTATACAAGGACTAAATCTACGCATATTTGTGTGTGTACACGTGCACAAGCATTTATGAAGAAAGTGATAGCTCCCAAGCATCTCTCCCGAGAAGTCTCCGGCAAAAGACTGCATGAAACCTAAGTCAGAGCTTTACAATACAAATGTGTATTGTGCTTGAAAATGAATGGCACTTCTGGAACAAGAAGCAGACTGTTTAGGCACACTCCTCTCTCTTTCTGTATATTTTATTTCATGAAATGCTTACTAACACTCTAAGAAGTAGGTATTAATATCACTATCTCTTGTTGTTTTTTTTTTTTAACAATGATTTGACAGCTTAAGTCAATTTGCCCAAGTCTTCAAGGGAAAGCTGAGATTGAACCAAGGATAGTTCAATCTCACTTCAAAGCCACTTCACTTCAAAACCAACGAAATCTCTACTCTACCAATGTCTTCCCTGGGTTGGTTATGAAGCCAGTTGATTCTCAGAGTAAAGCCTCCAATATGGGATCTGCCCAGAGCCTATGTATATCTTGCCTTGGACAGGACTTGGGCTTTCCTGGCAGCTCAGATGGTAAAGAATATACCTGTAGTGCCGGAGACCTGGATTTGGTTCTTGGGTTGGAAAGATCCTCTGGAGAAGGGAATGCCTATCCATTCCAGTACTCTTTTTTTTTCTTTTCTTTTTTTAGCTTTTGATATATGTTTACATGATTCAAATTACAAATTCTACAAATTTAAATATATCTTATTATGGTTCATCTTTTTCTTCTCCCTATCTTGCCTGGAGAACCCATGGACAGAGGAGTCTGGCAGGCTACAGCCCATGGGATCATGAAGAGTTGGACACAACTGAGTGTCTAACACTAACACACTTGGACAGGACTAACTGTATTAGTCAGAGTCCCAAGGGTATGAGTTAAGAATATCACCTATCATATTAAAAGAAATACTGTCTCTAAGAGTCCCAATGAAATCACGAAAATAAGAACTGTTTTTGAATACCAGGCAAAATTCTGTCTGAATTGCTATCTTTTTTTTTCTCTTATCCTGAAAGCTACATATAGTGAGAATTTTCTTGGCCAAAAATTATACTCATTTACAGTGACTGGATCATAGCCTTGTTGTAGCAAAGGGCTTTGGGTAACTCAATGAGCCATACCCATGTTATGCAGGGCTACCCAGGACAGGTGAGTAACAGTGAAGAGTTCTGACAAAATGTGGTCCACTGGAGGAAGAAATGGCAAACCGCACTGGTGTTCTTGCCAGGAAAATCCCATGAACAGTAAAAGGCAAAAAGACACGACATCAGAAGATTACCACCACCCGCCCCCAGGTCGGAAGATGTCCTATATGCTACTGGGGAAAAGCAGATGGCAATTACTAACAGCTCTCGAAAAAATGAAGTGACACGTCCAAGTGGAAACAACCCTCAGCTGTGCTTCTGGTGGTGAAGGTAAAGTCTGATGCTGTAAAAAACAATATTGCATAGGAACCTGGAATGTTAGGTCCATGGATCAAGGTAAATTGGAAGTGGTCAAACAGGAGATGGCAAGAGTGAACACTGACATCTTAGTGAACCAAAATGGACAAGAATAGGCAAATTTAATTCAGATGACCATTATATATATAATACTATGGGCAAGAATCCTTTAAAAGAAATGGAATAGGCTTCACAGTCTACCAAAGAGTTCAAAATGCAGTACTTGGGTGCAATCTCAAAAAGGACAGAATTATCTCAGTTCATTTCCAAGGCAAACCACTCAACATCATAGTAATCCAAGTCTATGCCCCAACCATTGATGCTGAAGTAGCTAAAGTTGACTGGTTCTATGAAGACCTACAACACTTTCTAGAACTAGCAACAACAAAAAAGATATTTTTTTCATCATAGGGGATTGGAATCCAAAAGTAGGTGGTCAAGAGAGACCTGGAATAACAGGCATATTTGGCCTCGGAGTACAAAATGAAGCAGGGCAAAAACCAACAGAGTTTTGTCAAGAGAACACAGTAGTCATAGCAAGCACTCTTTTCCAATAACCCAAGAGACAAGTCTACACATGTACATAATCAGATGGTAAATACCAAAATCAGATTTATTATGTTCTCTGCAGCCAAACATGAAGAAGCTCTATACAGTCAGCAAAAACAAGACCTGGAACTGACTGGCTCAGATCATGAGCTCCTTATTGCAAAACTGAGGTTTAAATTAAAGAAAGTAGGGAAATCCACTAGGGCATTCAGATACAACCTAAATCAATCCCCCTATGATTACACAGTGGAGGCGAAAAATAGATTTAAGGGATTGGATCTGATAGACAGAGTGCCTCAAGAAATATGGATGGAGGTTCATAACATTATACAGGAGGTGGTGACAAAAACCATTCCAAAGAAAAAGAAATGTAAGAAGACAAAGTGGTTGTCTGAGGATGCTTTAGAAATAGCTAGAAAATAAGAGAAGTAAAAGGCAACAGAGAAAGGGCAAGATGTACCCAACTGAATGCAAAGTTCCAAAGACTAGCAAGGAGAGATAAGAAGGCCTTTTTTCAATGAACAGTGCAAAGAAATAGAGGAAAACAATAGAATGTAAATGACTAGAGATCTCTTCAAGAAAATGAGATATCAAGGAAACATTTCATCCAAGGATGGGCACAATAAAAGACAGAAACGGTGAAGATCTAATAGAAGCAGAAGAGATTAAGGAGAGATGGCAAGAATACACAGAAGAACTATACAAAAAAGGTCTTATGACCTGAATAACCACAATGGTGTGGTCACTAACCTTGGAGTGTGAGGTTAAGTGGGCCTTAGGAAATATTACTAAAAACAAAACTAGGGGAGGTAACCGAATTTCACTTGGGCTATTTAAAATCCTAAAGGATGATGCTGTTAAAATGTTGTACTCAGTATGTCAGCAAATTTGGAAAACTCAACAATAGCCACAGGACTAGAAAAAATCATTTTTTATTCCAATCCCAAAGAAGAGCAATGCCAAAGAATTTTCAAACTACTGTACAATTGCACTCATTTCATATGCTAATAAGGTTATGTTCAAAATCCTTCAAGCTACACTTCAGCTGTATGTGAAATGAGAAATTCCAGATGTACAAGCTGGGTTTCAAAGAGGCAGAGGAACCAGAGATCAAATTGCCAACATCCATTGGATCATGGAGATAGCAAGGGTATTCCAGAAAAACACCTACTTCTGCTTCATTGACTACACTAAGACCTTTGACTTTGTGGGTCACAACAAACTGTGGAAAATTCTTAAAGAAATAGGAATAACAGAAACCACCTTACATGTTTCCAGAGAAATCTATGTGCAGGTCAAGAAGCAGCAGTTAGAACCACACATGGAACAACAAACTGGTTCAAAACTGGGAAAGGAGTACAACAAGATTATATATTGTCACCCTACTTATTTAACATATATGCACAGAACATCATGTGAAATGCTGGGCTGGCTAAATCATAAGCTGGAATCAAGATTGCTGGGAGAAATATCAACCACCTCAGACATGCAGATGATACCACTTTAATGGCAAAAAATAAAGAGGAACTAAAGAGCCAATTGATGAAGATGAAAGAGGAGAGTGAAAAAGCTGGCTTGAAATTCAACATTCAAAAAACTAAGATCATGGTATCTGGTCCTATCACTTCATGGGCAATAGAAGGTGAAAAAGTGGAAGCAGTTACAGATTTTATTTTGGAGGGGCTCCAAAATCACTACAGATGGTGACTGCAGTCACCAAATTAGAAGACACTTGCTCCTGGGGAGGAAAGCTGTGACAAACTTAGCATATTAAAAAGTAAGAGACATCACTTTGACAACAAAGGCCTGTATAGTCAAAGCTATGGTTTTTCTAGTAGTCAAGTACGGATGTAAGAGTTGGACATTAAAGAAGGCTAAGCGCCAAAGAATTGATACTTTCGAATTGTGGTGCTGAAGAGGACTCTTCAAGAGTCCCTTGGACTGCAAGAAGATCAAATCAGTCAATTCTAAAGGAAACCGACTTTGAATATTCATTGGAAGGACTGATGCTGAAGCTGAAACTTCAATACTTTGGCCACCTGATGTGAAGAACCAACTCATTGGAAAAGACCACAATAGAGAGAAAGATAGAAGGCAATAGTAGAATGGGGCAGTAGAGTATTAAATGGTTCAAGAGCATCACCAATTCAATGGACATGAATCTGAGCAACTCCAAGAGACAGTGGAGGACAGAGGAGCCTGGTGTACTTCAGTCCAGTCAACTCATTGGAAAAGACCACAATAGAGAGAAAGATAGAAGGCAATAGTAGAATGGGGCAGTAGAGTATTAAATGGTTCAAGAGCATCACCAATTCAATGGACATGAATCTGAGCAACTCCAAGAGACAGTGGAGGACAGAGGAGCCTGGTGTACTTCAGTCCAGGGCATTCCAAAGGGCAGGACATGACTTAGCAACTACACAACAATAACAAGCGAGTTAGAATATTTGGTCCCTGTTCCCTTATCTTTCCTCTTCATTATCATTTTTACACGGTTACTACATTTGTCTTATTTGGAAAGCTGTCTGAAATCATCTTGGCAAGAAAGGCATGGAATAAATAGAGGGCAACATTTAAAAAAATAAATAAATCACACCTGAAGCCATTAAAAATCCTTTGAAACCAGATCTCTTCTTTGGCAGATAATGTGATATACATGTCCAGGCATTCTGTCCACTCACAAATTACATTTTGAGATGGGAAAGAGAAAGGAAGATATGAGTAAAAATAATGTATCGTTAAGCTTCTGCTGGGTTGGGTGCTTCATGTACATAATTCCATTGTATTCCTCACACCTTCGCAGGTGATGAAAGAGACTCTGGTAATCACTAAACCCAGGCCACTCATCATTGCCAGAGCTGGGATTTTAAATTCAGTTATGTCTGATTCCTAAGCTTATGATTCTTTTTACTCTGTCCAGCAGCCTCCTGATGGAGTTATGCTGAACTCAGGTAATCCAATGGGCCAGAGCATACTGCCTTTCAACTTTGCCTACAGAAATAATGTATAGGTTTTAAGTTAGAGTGGGGGGTGAGGGATGGGGTTGGGTATATATACTTATGGCTCATTCACATTGTTGTACAGCAGAAACCAACACAACATTCTAAAGCAACTATCCTCTGGTTAGAAAAAATTTAAAACTTAAAGTCACTTCACTTACAAGTATGTAGTGGTCAGCAATCTATGCTCATGCTATGTGTTCATACTGCAACCTTTTTTTTTTTTTTTTTAAAGAAAAGCTGGCCTGCTACTTATCAATCAAAGACAATGAGAGAGTAAAACTTATAATATGTGATAGCATGGGGTATCCAGTTTTTCCTGCTACTTGTTTATGGAAAACTTCAAAACTAGTATCTCTATTTATGTAATATTTTCATTTTTAAATACAAAACCATGAAAATTTTATAAGGCTCCCAACCTTTTCCCCAGATATTGTGTAAAATGTATGTTTACACCTATGTAGGATACATGAGCTGGATGAGATCCAGCCATGAGCATAAAGTGAGGAGTGTGCCTTTTGTAGTTAAATAATATATTGACTCTGGGCTTGTGCTAGAGGGATTGTTCTTGCCTCCAGCTCCTGAATTTACTACAGCTGCCAAACACTTCCAAAACCTCTCAGTCTCAATCCCAGGCCTGGAGAAATTCCACAGCACTGGGAGATCAAATTTCACATCAATATTTTGGTGGGCTCCTTGCCAGTGCCTTATCAAGAAAAAATATAATTATAGGCGAGACTGCAGCAAGCTGATTCTATAATATTCTCCCCTCCTGTCTCAGCTGCTAAAATATAATGCAATAAAAGTGATATAAGATACTACATCTGCCCTTTCCATAATTCCATTTTCATTTTCATTCCATGACTGGATGGAGGAAGATTCTAAGCATGCCAGAGCTACTGACGCTTAGCTCCTAAAACTCTTAACATTTGATTTAAGAAAGTGATAGCTTAAAATAGAACTCACGATAGAAAGAAAAGATGGCAGTAGGGGAGAAAATCTGGGGTCTTGTAGTAAATGGGATATTCCTGGTTTTCTTCCTAGGACTGTTTTAATGAATAGTTCAACTTCTACATCAGCAATACAATTACATTACTGCTGCTACTGCTGCTGCTAAGTCACTTCAGTCGTGTTCGACTCTGTGTGATCCCATAGACGGCAGCCCATTCATATCGCTTATGTGTCTATTGTTCGTTCAGATTGGGTTACACCAAGCTTTTATCCATGGCCAACCCAGGAGAAAGGCATGATTTGATCTGTGGTATTTTAGAAACCATGGGTTGAACGATACCAAGAGTCATTTTTTATTTCTCTGTTTTTTCCAGCTTTATTGAGATATAATTGACAAGTAACACTGTGTAAGTTTAAGGTGTATAGCATGATGATTTGTATAGGATATGTCTATATTGCAAAAAGATAACCACAATAAGTTTAGCTAACTATCTGTGATCAGAGTCATTATTTTAAAATACAGACTTTTTATGGCTGTTCATCAGTTATACACCCAAGTCCAGATGATTCAGTATTGCATTAAAGACATGTCTATCATCTTGCCCCACCCCAAAATCCTTCCTTAGCCTTATCCCTCATTCTTCTCCATGATTATTTTCCTCTATCTGCCACATTCTTTTCTGAAATACCTTCAATTGATTTCTGTATTCTCAAATGGTTGTCACCTTCTCATACCTTTTACTTTTATCTCTTAGGCACCTCTCCTTCCTCTGCCTGTAAAAACTGCTTGGAAAGTATGCCCTGACTGTGCCATCCCCAATCTAGACTGAACTAATGATTTCTTCCTCAGATTCATAATCACCTCCTATGCGCCTCACTTCCCCTTCCTCGTTTACATGAGTGCCTTTGGACAGGATCATGCTTATCCATCTCCAACACTAAGCATCTAGGAAGTCACCAGCATGCAACTGGTGCTCAGTAAATATTGGTTAATCAGTGATTTCATGAATTGGCTTCCAGGAAGGCGATGCATCTCTTAAAATACAGTCCCTAACAATTTGCTTGCTTAGGGCTACACCTAAGGGCTGTATGTCTTTACAGCTGGGATTTATCTTGTTTTTACAGCTTGGGATTTATTTTGTTTATTGTTCAGCCACTAAGTCCTGTTTGACTCTTTGGGACCCCATGAACTGCAGCATGCCAGGCTTCCCTGTCCTTCACTGTCTCCTGGAGTTTGTCAAACTCATGTCCATTGAGTCGGTGATGCCATCCAGCCGTCTCATCACTTTGTCTGTAGGGAGTCACTAGATACTGGATTCTGAAGAAAGAATTCATATTCCAGCTTCACCACTTTCTGCTGTGTGAATTTGAAATGATACTCTGCTGAGATCAGACATGTGTTTGCTCTCTAGAGCAGTGAAAACTAACAAACCGGTTAACTGGCTAACCTGACATCCAAGCAAGCCCTTCTTAAAACAAGATTTAATTTTTCCTATATATTCAGTTTCCTTCTCAGATCTTGCAGGGTTATCTTAATCAATGATGTTGTTTCACACTTTTATTCACTTGTAATGCCTCTTTCACAGACGTCTTCTGTTATTGGAGTCTAATACAGTTACTCAATTCAAGTTTTCTAGCATGTATTTCTTACCCTTACAACTAGATCCTAATTTACTTTAAAGTAGGAAAATCATCTTATATATCTTGAAACTCCCACAATCTAAAACTATGCTGAAAATACTTACTGAATAAATGAATGAGAAGCCAAGTTCATAAGATTGGTAAGCAAGTTATTTTTCTTCCTAACGTATTTTCCTAATAGGATTACTTTGAACACAAAATGTACCTCTATTCCTTTACATATTAATCTCTGGGTCATGATCTTTTGTAGTGATTTTAATATTAGCCCAAAGGCACTCATATCAGTAGACTATAATCCATTTGCCTAACAAAAGGAACATTCATATGTTGAAACAAGGTTTGGAAACCTGAAGTAATCGTTGCCTCTCTGCCTCACGCTGTGGCTTTAGAAACCCAATTGCCACTCTGTTCTTTAGCAGGTGCATTTGAAATGGGAAGGCAATTTCTGATGTATTGCTATTTCCCACAGGTAAGGGAGAATCAGCACATACATGGGTTGACTAACTTTCAGTTCTGCAGAGGATAGAGAACAAATTATCTTGTTTAAAATTAGAGGGTCAGTCCATAATGCCCCAAATTAAGAGAGAACATCTGCCCACAAGGTCTGACTCTAAATGGGGTCACGAACGGGTCTCTTCAGCTCACTCTTTGGAGCAGGTCATTTAAGTCAAGAAAAACACAATCACACTATGACATCAGGCCAAACACCCATGAGTCTAATTCCATCTATGTTTCAGTCAATTTGGTAAAGTGCAATACTAGAAGAGCATAGTGTTTTGCCCAGTCATTTATTACAAAAGCAGGAATGTCACTGCTATTTAGCAAGAAGCTACATATAATTAAAAATGACCTACTGTGAAACTCAATAAAAGTGGAGGATCAGTAATTTGAGGTTTTTATCAGATTTTGCTAAGTTTTCTCTATTCCAAACCAAGAAACCACTCTTCGTTTGCTTAAAAGATCTGGAATATATTTATTGGCTCTTTTTTTATTCTTTTGTATTGGCAAAAATAAGGGTTTTGAAAAAAAAAAAAAAAACTGGCCTCAATGTTTTGCTCATGGTTGACTTTGCATTTAAATCCAACTGTAAGCAACAGGTCATATTTCACTTAAATAATGGCAGGCAGCCCTATGTTAGAGACATTGTCACATAAAAGTTCCATAGAAGGAAAAAAGCATTCTGGGAAATAATGAACTTGACCACAAAGAGGTCAAGTGTATGGAAACCAGAGCTCTGAGCTTCAAAACGTTTCAATAGCCTTCATTCATTTATTGGTGGAGGGGGTGAGTGGGGCCCTGCAGGGCCAATGTGTGAATACCAGTTCCTCAGGAGAAATGTGCTAATACTTAAATACTTCTGAATCAATTTTTGGTTAATATAGAAGATGACCAATTTAATTAAATATCCAATGTTTAAGATGAATTTTATTAGAGTAAGGAAAATCCAAACCACACTATGACTGATTTCTATAATTATCTAGCAACCAATCTCAAATTATTGCTCCTTTTTTCTTGAGGTTGAAAAATTACATGAAGGAAAAATGCACACATTTTTAGTGTGTAACTGGATGAATTTTGATAAAAGAATTCATCCATATAATCATCACAATTGATGCAAATTTCTATCACCCTAGAAGATTTCCCTGTGTCTCCATCTAGTTAAGCCCTCCACTCAGAGGTAACCAGTAATGATTTCTATCATTGTACATATGATTTCCCTATGGTTGTATATCATAGAACTAGCAGATATCTGACTTCCTTCACTTGATTGAATTCATCCATATAATCATCACAATTGATGCAAATTTCTATCACCCTAGAAGATTTCCCTGTGTCTCCATCTAGTTAAGCCCTCCACTCAGAGGTAACCAGTAATGATTTCTATCATTGTACATATGATTTCCCTATGGTTGTATATCATAGAACTAGCAGATATCTGACTTCCTTCACTTGATATCCCTGGGTCAGGAAGATCCCCTGGAGAAGGAAATGGCAACCCATTCCAATATTCTTGCCTGGAGAATCCCATGGACAGAGGAGCCTGGTAGGCTACAGTCCACGGGGTCGCAAAAAGCTGGACATGACTGAGCAACTTCACCTTCACCCTTCACTTGATATAATACTTGAGATTCATCCATACAGTTGTAATATTAGTTCTTCTTTGAACTGATAAGGAGTATTGGCTTGTATGAAAACATCATAACAACTCGGTTCTCCATTCTACTGCTGATGGACAGTTGGGATGATTCTAAAATTAGGTAAACTTGAATATACCTGGTGTGAACATTCCTGTGTATGTGAAGGAGGAAACAGACAGAACAGGCTCCATCTTGAAAGCAGGACTCCATCTTGGGCCGGACTGTGGACTTTGAGCTAGATGCCCAGTATCTAAGGAAATGACAAACTAACTGGAAAACCAGACCCCCTGGATGGAAGAGCCCCTAGGGCTCATGCCTCGACTCTCTGTTGCCTAAAAGAGTACTTATGTGTGTAACCGAATAGAATCATAAATTCTTTTATGCTTATTGGGGTATGACCACGGGCCTATTGATAGTTGTCCACTGTTAACTACCTAGGCTTAAGGCATATGAATCATGGGTTAACTATGACTGTATCTTTCTTTTCCTTTGTTCAAACTAGTTTCAGGGAATTTGAGGAGGTGGGTTTGGGCACGTACACTTAGGGTATATAAGGTTTTCAGAAAAACTGGTCAGGGTCCTTGGCTAACAGGAGACTCTGCCTTGGGCCTGCCGGTGTAATAAACTGCACTCCACTATCTGCATTGTCCTTCTGAGTGCGTTTGTTTCCCAGAATGCATGGCTACAACATATGCCTTTTTTGTGGAAATCATGTTTTCATTCCTCTTGGATGAATACAAAGAAGTAGGATTACTGGGACACAGAGCATGTATATGGTTTGATTTTATAAGAAACTATCAAACTTTCTGCAAAATGGTTGTACCTGTTCACACAGTCATCATCAAAAGATGCCGCTGCTGGCTGCCCCACATTCTTGCCAACACTTGGTGTCATCAAAGTCTTAAATTTTATCCATTCTATGAATGTGTAGTAAACTTTATATGGCTGTAATTTAATTTCCTTCAAGAATAATGATATTGAGAACTTTGTATGTTGCCTGGCCTCTTGTAGTTCTCCGTCTGTGAAGTGTCTGTTCAAGTCTTTTTGCCCGTTATAAAAACTGAGTTGCCCCATATATTCTGGATACAACAATTTTGTCATATATGGATTAGAAACATTTCCTTCTAGTATGTGGCTTGCTTTTACAGTTTCTTAACAGTGCCCTTTGATGAGGATGAATTCTAAATTTTGATACAATCTGTAATTTCTTTTTACATTTCATACTGTTTCTGTTCATTCTGGGCTTCCCTGGTGGCTCAGGGGTGAAAGAATCCAGCTGCAATGCAGGAGACACAGAAGACGCAGGTTCGATTCCTGGGTCGGGAAGATCCCCTGGAGAAGGGCATGGCTTCCCACTCCAGCATTCTTGCCTGGAGAATCCCATGGACAGAGGAGCCTGGTGAGCTACAGTTCATAGCGTCGCAAAGAGTTGGACATGACTGAAATGACTAAGCAAGCACTCACACATTCCCTCTAAAAAAAAAATCTTCACCACTTCAGGCTATAAAGACACTCAAGGTTTTCTTCTATGCTGTGACTAGAAGCGTTCAACTTTTACCTTTTAAGGTTAGATCTATTGTCCACTTTGAACTGTATTTTGTGTGCACTGTGAGGCAGTAATCAATGTTCTTTTTTCCCCTTATATTTACCTAGGAGCTCCAGCATCCCTGGTAAGAGCACTTTCCTTTCCCATTGCACTACCCTGGCAATCCTGTCAAAGGTCCATTTATGTGTGGGTCTGTTTCTGGTCTCAATTCTGTTTCATTCATCTAGTTGTCGATCCTGGTACAAACACCACACTGTTTTTATTATTGTGCCTTTAAGTCTTGAAATCAGGTAGTGTGCTTCCTATTTAATCTTCTTCTCAAAATTCTTTTGGCTCTTCAGGGCCTATGTAAATTTAAGAATCACTACAACAGTACCTACAAAGGAGCGTGCTACAATTTTAAATGGCAAAGGTAAATAACTTATATTCCTTGATCCTCTTCCTTTATTTGTAAAGTGTTAATAATGAAGTTATGAATATATACATTCAATAGTTTATACGCAGTTAAATAACTTAGCATAGAACTTGGAATATAATATCCTTTAAATCAGAGTTGGCTGGATCTGAATCACTCCTAAAATGGCCTAAAAACAAAAACATTTTTTAAAAAACTTTTCAACTACAGGGACCATGGACTCTAGACTCTCTAGAGAATCAAAACCTCTGGGTCACTTTTCAAGTCACATATGCCCCTAGAAGCACTGACACAACACTGCAGGGAGAAACACAACCTCCTCCCCTGCTCAGGAACCACTGGTTTAGATCAGTTTTAGGAATGTGTAGCAGACTAAAAGTGTTTTTTTTTTTTTCCCCCA
This sequence comes from Oreotragus oreotragus, assembly GCA_006410675.1. Lineage (NCBI taxonomy): Eukaryota > Metazoa > Chordata > Mammalia > Artiodactyla > Bovidae > Oreotragus > Oreotragus oreotragus. The sequence goes on along the minus strand of SJYX01021787.1, from coordinate 39,807 downwards.
AACAGCTGTTCTTCTAAACCAATGTTTCTCAAACTTCTGCATATATTAAGATCACCTGAAGGGCTTGTTGAACCACAGATGGCTGGTAATAATTCTGAGTTTCTCATTCAGTAAGTATGGGGAGGTGCCGGGGGAGGCAAGAATGTACATGTCTAACATGTTCCCAAGTGATGCTGCTGCTGATGATCCATGTAAAGACAGCAACTTGAGAACTATTGGTCTAGAAATTTGAGAATGAGAGAACAGCTGTGTCTTCATAAAGTACACTTTAGGACCATCATCTAGAAGCACTGCTGGGTCTGGATGAACTATGACCTGGCTGAGAGGCAATGATGTTGAAGAACATGAAGTGAACTCACTAGTGCAAATGAACATCAGTATTGACACTGACCTTGACAAATCACTGACTACATGTATTGTATTGTGAGATGTGCTTTATATCAGTCATCTGATCTAAATCTCACAAAATCCCCATGAGGTATCCATTCTACATAGAAGCAAACAGAGGCTCAAAAAGACTAAATCAGGGGTCTGGGCAGCACAGTAAGAGGCAAGTGAGCAAAGCTTCATCTGTATTTACAGCCACCCCTCATTGTTCAAATGACCACCTGAGCTCCCACTGATTCTGCATTATGGCAAGTTGTATAATAATTTCATCATATATCACAATGTAATAATAGAAATATGGTGTACAATAAATGTAACATGCTTGAATCATCCCTAAACCACCCCACCCCCCACAACCTGGTCCGTAGGAAAACTGTCTTCCATGAAACCCATCCCTGGTGCCAGAAAAGTTGGGGGCTACTTGACTAAATAACATGTCCAGAGCTTGTGAGTGGCAAATCTGGGTCTGCCCTCCACTCTTTCAGGAAGCATGACAAAAAACCAAGAGTTCTATTCGTTCCTTCCAAAGCCCAAAGTCAACTGCATCCTGTTTTCCAGGCATGGGATTGAGAGAAAATTCAGACCTGGTGTCTGTCTTCAAGAAATTCACTTTCTCATAGGAGCAACTGATTAAGTCCACAATGATTGCAAACATCATGAACACTGTTTTGATAAAATTGATTTTAAGGAGGTGGAGGAACGCTTGATTTTAAGCTGATTTTAAGTAGGTAGAGGAGGGCTTCACCCTGCCTGGGGGTGGACATGTAAGGGACCCTTCCTTCCTGAGGAGGGATCAGGTTGGGTGCTGAAGTAATTAGTCTGGGAAAGCAGGGGGCTAAGGGCCTTCTAAGAGGCTTTCAGCCAAACCTTGGCTGCACAGGAGAAATATCCAGAGAGGCTTTTAAGAAATACAGATGTCTGCGCTTACACTGACCAGCTGAATCAGAATCTCTGGGAGTATGACCTAAAGATCAATATTTTTAAAAACCTCTCCAAGTGATCCTACTACGCATTTAGGGTGAAGAGAACTGTTGCCCTAAATGATTGTTAAAATAGGTTATTAGATATAACAATCACATAATTCACCTGGGGAATGTTCACAATGTGGTCTAAATTTCCCTGATGACTGAAAGCACCTGGGCCTTTTGGAGAAAGAAAAATCAACATCTGAGGATCCTTCCCCTGCAGATTCTGTTCCAGTAGGTCAGGTAAATTTGGGATACAAGATAAATGGTTCTCAGGGTGTTATCCAGGTTGCATTAGCATAGCCTGAGAACTTCTTGATGATGATGATGATGATGATGAAGTCGCTCAGTCGTGTCCGACTCTTTGCGACCCCGTGGACTGTAACCTACTAGGCTTCTCCGTCCATGGGATTCTCCAGGCAGGAATACTGGAGTGGATTGCCATTTCCTTCTCCAGGGGATCTTCCCGACCCAGGGATCGAACCCGGGTCTCCCGCATTGGAGGCAGATGCTTTAACCTCTGAGCCACCAGGGAAGCCCTTAAAAATGCAAATTCTCAGGCCATACCCAGACCCACTGAATCAGGAATTCTGTAGTGTAAGCCAGCAAGCTGTGTTTTTAAAAATCTCATTTGATTCTGATATACACTTCCAATTTAAGAACCACCCCAAATTTGAAAACCAATTAGTGAGCTATGTCAGGTCAACGTCATGGGATGATGTTTGCTGCTACAGACCTATTTTAAATCCAAGGCCTTCGGCCAGAGGCAGAGTCAGTGTCCCTTATTACTGTTCTGAAGAACTGGCTCAATGGTAAAGTATCTGCCTGCAATGCAGGAGACACAGGGGACTTCGGCTCGATGCCTGGGTTGGGAAGATTCCTTGGAGAAGGAAATGACAATCCACTCCAGTATTCTTGTCTGGAGAACCCCATGCACAGCAAGCTTGGTGGGCTACAGACCATACAGTTGCAGAGATTCAGATACAACCTAAGTGACTTAGCCCGCAAAAGAACAGAAGCGTTCTTCAGCTGGTGGTGGCCAGAATCAGCGCATTACTCATCGAAACATTGTTCAAAACACTCTTTCCGTTACAGGCTAAGCCATCAGGGTGACTGCCATTAGGAAAAAATGGAGAGAGATCAATCATCTTTGCAGAAAGTCGTACGGCAGCACGTTCAAGGAACTTTAAGACAATGGGAGAGGCTGTGGATAGGGTTGTGGGGTAGACAAGAATCAACAGATTTGATTCCTGTTTTCAAACTGAGGGTGAAAAATGGGTTCCCAGAATACCCATTTTCAGGCTTTGCACAGAAGCCTTGTGTTGTTCCAGGAATTTTTAAAGTACCCAGTGGGAACATCTTGGCATAGCATTTGCTGTGATCCATCTGGCTACCTCAGGTGAAGCTGTGTGCACACTCCAAGTCACTGGCAGGCAACAGGAATTCAGGTTCAAGTTCAAGGCCAGTGCACAAGGCCACCACTTTGCAGCCATTTCCTGTGACTCCGGCTCTCACTTCAATTTTTCTTCCCTTTAAATCTTCTAACATGCCATGGTACGGCATTTCAATTCCCACCCAACGGAGGCTATGAAATCAGCTCAAGGTCTTTTGCTCCAGCAAATGCCAAGATGAACACTGTTGCACTTTTAGGCACACTGTCTGCTTTTAATTTCATTCACAGAAAGTCATCATCCATCCTGCTCTCCAGAGGCAAACTGGTCAACACCCTGAGGAGCCACATTACAGGTTAAAGTTCAGATTCCTTAGTTTGTCTTTCAAGATCCTTCTGATCTGAACGAAACAGCTTCACCAGTCTCATCTTCATGACTTCCCCTCATTACACTAAATGACTGGCCATTACTGGAACACTGCAAGTCCTCTCATGCTATTAGGATATGAGTTTCTTGGGAACTAGTACTTGGTTTTAGTTGCTGTTTTGTATCACTGCATTCAATAAATATGTAATTCTCAGTGTCCTTCCCCATTCTATTCTGTCCCTGGAATGTAGCCTGCTCACATGCCCCTTGGCAAATGCCTTCTTGGCCATTAGGTCACATTTCTAGCCCACCCCACCACCACCACCAGCATAAGCAGAGGGTGCTCTTTATTCAGGCTGTGTTATAAGCGTTCCTGAACTTTTCCTATAAAAGTAATTTGCAGTGATAACCTAGAGTGGAGGGATGGGGGTGTACTGGGAGGGAGCTGAAAGAGGGGGAGTCCCTATATACGTAGAGATGATTCATTTCATTGTACAGCAGCAACTAAGACAACACTGTAAAGCAATTATACTCCAATTTTTAAAATAACTTTTAATTAAGTAAATTTACAGTAAAACTTCACTAAATAAGACTCATGAGAAAGTGCTTGTTACATTAATGCAAATAGGAATTACAGAATAGTCCTAAAATCCATACAAGTAAAAGAGATAAGACATTTTTGAAAGCATAATATTGATTAGAAAAAAAGGTTTACAATTAGCCTACTAAAGAGTCCTCAAAAAATGCCAAAAGCCTAGGCTCTTTTGTTACAAAGCTTGCCTACATTAATAGCACCAAATGTGTTTCAGTTCAGTTGCTCAGTCGTGTCCGACTATTTGTGACCCCATGAGCTGCAGCACGCCAGCTTTCCCTATCCATCACCAACTCCCGGAGCCTACCCAAATTCCTGTCCATTGAGTTGGTGATGCCATCCAACCATCTCATCCTCTGTCATTCCCTTCTCCACCTGCCCTCAATCTTTCCCAGCATCAGGGTCTTTTTAAATGAGTCAGCTCTTCACATCAGGTGGCCAAAGTATTGGAGTTTCAACTTCAACATCAGTCCTTCCAGTGAACACCCAGGACTGGTTTCCTTTAGGATGGACTGGTTGGATCTCCTTGCAGTCCAAGGGACTCTCAAGAGTCTTCTCCAACACCACAGTTCAAAAGCATCAATTCTTCGGCACTCNTTTAAATGAGTCAGCTCTTCACATCAGGTGGCCAAAGTATTGGAGTTTCAACTTCAACATCAGTCCTTCCAGTGAACACCCAGGACTGGTTTCCTTTAGGATGGACTGGTTGGATCTCCTTGCAGTCCAAGGGACTCTCAAGAGTCTTCTCCAACACCACAGTTCAAAAGCATCAATTCTTCGGCACTCAGCTTTCCTTATAGTCCAACTCTGTCATCCATATTTATTTTCTCAACGTAGGCACACAACCTTCTTGTACTTTTTTATAACTGTGGTTTTCTGAGGAAATACTTTGCTTCACTGATAGTATTAATGAAAGATAAATTTGAGCTTGTGTCCTTTGGGAAGGATTGGTGGTGGTGGTTTAGTCACTAAGTTATAACTGATGCCATAGACTGTAGCCCACCAGGCTCCTCTGTCCATGGGATTTCCCAGGCAAGAATACTGGAGTGGGGTGCCTTTTCTTTCTCCAGGGGATCTCCCCAAGCCAGGGATGGAACCTGGGTCTCCTGTGTTGCAGGTGGATTCTTTACCTCTTGAGCCACCAGGGAAGGATTATTGATTCCAAATACCAACTGAGGTTTTGCTATCTTGATATCACACAACAACCAACACTAGACATATTACAGAGGAAATGAGATAGACATTTCTGGAAACAGTGACAGATTTTCTTTTCTTGGGCTTCAAAATCACTGCAGATGGTGACTGCAGCCATGAAATTAAAAGACGCTTGCTTCTTGGTAGAAAAGTTATGACCAACTTAGACAGCATATTAAAAAGCAGAGACATTACTTTGTCAACAAAGGTCCATCTAGTCAAGGCTATGATTTTTCCAGTAGTCGTGTATGGATGTGAGAGTTGGACTATAAAGAAAGCTGAGGGTGGGATGATTTGGGAGAATAGCATTGAAATATGTATACTATCATGTAAGAAATGAATTGCCAGTCTATGTTCAATGCAGGATGCAGGATGCTTGGGGCTGGTGTATGGGGATGATCTGGAGGGATGATGTGGGGTGGGAGGTGGGAGGGGGGTTCATGTTTGGGAGTTCGTGTAAAAAAATAAAAAAAATAAAAATTAAAAAAAAAAAAAAAAGAAAGCTGAGTGCTGAAGAACTGATGCTTTTGAACTGTGGTGTTGGAGAAGACTCTTGAGAGTCTCTTGGACAGCAAGAAGATCCAATCAGTCCATCCTAAAGGAAATCAGTCCTGGGTGTTCATTGGAAGGACTGATGCTGAAGCTGAAACTCCAATACTTTGGCCAATTGACGCTAAGAACTGACTCATTTGGAAAGACCCTGATGCTGGGAATGATTGAAGGCAGGAAGAGAAGGGAATGACAGAGGATGAGATGGTTGGATGGCATCACCGACTCAATGGATATGAGTTTGAGTAAACTCCAGGAGCTGGTGAGGGACAGGGAGGCCTGGCATGCTGCAGTCCATAGGGTCGCAAAGAGTCAGACACGATTAAGTGACTGAACTGAGCTGAATGTTCATGGGCTCTTAATGATTTCTTTTTTTAGAAAGTAGTTTTTACAAAATTCTGCTTCTTGAAACCCCTCAGGAGCTGCTAGAGGTAGGAATGGGAGTGAGAGAAGCTGGCCAATTTCTGACCCTTTCCTTCAACCTTCACATCCAAGAAGCCCAGGTTCATGTTGCTCTACAGACAAATTGGGTTCTGTGTGAGAACAAATTTGAACCAATTATTCTATAACAGAAAAAACAAAAGTTTGAAAGCCACTGTTTTACAACAGTGACAGATATGTAGAGGACATGTAGACAGGAAAGTAAAAATATTAAACTGATGCTTAAATAGACCCTGAAAGATTTACATCTCCCACAGGCCAAGGTTAAATTCATTTTATTGGTGTGGAGCAATGTTGCTGTCTAAATGGGTAGAGAGCTATGGGAAGAGAGCTGTCATATCCCCATGGATCTAGCAGAGAAGGCCCCACAGAGGAAAGAAGACCAAAGCCTGGAGGATGAAAGGAAGTGAGCTTAGTGGGAGTGGGTGGGGGGGCAGGCAGAAGAGGACTGCAGGATAGTCTAAGTCCAGGTGAAAACTGCAATGGACTCCATGATGATGAAAAAGTGAATTCTTGCTGCTAAATCCATTCATGGTCATAAAAATGTCATCTTTTCCTTGTTAGACAGGATTTTGCTTTACTCTCTTTGGCTTCGAATGTCAGTTATTTCACAGTCTTATTAATGCCTCCCCTCCACACACACCCCCAGGAAAACATTTTATTTATTGAAGTATAGTTTTAGGTGTTCAATACACTTGTATTGTATTGGTTCCCAACTTATAAAGGTTTATGGTTATTATAAAATACTGGCTATATTCCCCCCATTTTACAATATATCCTCTTAGTTTACTTTATACCTAGTCATCTGTACCTCTCACTCCCGTTCCTATACTGCTCCTCTTCCCGTCTCTCTCCCCGGTGACCACTAGCTTGTTCTCTGTATTTGTGAGTCTGCTTCTTTTTTATTATATTCACTAATTCTTACAGTGTTCTTTGTATGTGGTGTGTGTGATATCATACAGTATTTTTCTTTCTCCATCTGACTTATCTCACTTAGCATAATGCCCTCCAAGTCCGTCCATGTTGCTGCAAATGGCAAAATTTCATTCTGTCTATGGATAGATAGTATTTCATTGTGTATGTGTGTGTGTGTGTATATACACACCACATCTTCTTTATCTGTTCATCTGTGGATGGACACTTAGGTTGCTTCCTCATCTTGGCTATTGTAAATAATGCTGCTATGAATATTAGAGTGCATGTATCTTTTCAAATTAGTGTCTTTGTTTCATTCAGATACACACCCAAGAGTGAAATTGCTGGGTCATATGGCAGTTCTAAGTATTTTCAGTTTTTTGAGAGCCCCTAACTCTGTTTTCCACAGTGGCTTCACCAGTTTATATTCCCACCGACAGCGTAGGAGGGTTCCCTTTTCTCACATCCTCACTGACATTTGTTACCAGTGTTCTTTTTGATGGGAGCCATTCTGAGAGGTGTGGGGTAATATACCCCATTGCGGTTTTGATATGCATTTCTCTGATGATTAACAACATTGAGAATATTTTCATCTGCCTGTTGGCCATCTGCATTTTTTCCTTGGAAGAAAATTTCTATCAGTTCTTCCGTCCTTTTTAAATCAGGTTGTTTTTTGATGTTGAGTTGTATGAGCTGCTTATATATGTTGGGGGTTTGATCTCTGATCAGGGAATTAGATCCTACATGCCACAACTAAAGATCAACTAAAGATCCTGCAAGCTGCAATGAAGAACTGGCACAGCCAAATAAATAAATTAATTTTAAAAATTATGTTGATAATTTTATTTATTTATTTTTACATTTGAATTAATGACTTAAATCATATTAAATAATCTAAAAGAAAGCACGGAACTGGGAAGTGCCGATTGACTCCCTAGACAATGCTAGACCCTTCCCATACTCTATCCTTTTTAATTGTTTGAATAAATTTGATGAAAAAAAAAAAGTATGAGTTTCTATGACTCCTTCCTTATATATTAAATCACCCTTGTGAATTGACTATTCTCTCATGGGAATGAAGTTCAGATCATTTCATGCCCAAGATATTTCATTAACTCAGATCCTTTTTCTGAGTTACACACATTCATTCCAAAAGTGAGAACCAAAATACAAATATCTTTGGCTATCTGTTAACAATAAAAATTAAATAGCCTTTTGCAAAGACTATTCTCTTATTATAAGTATTGCAAGTATAGGATTTAAAAGATGAATAAAACTTTAAGCCATCATTAATTATTAGTTAGAAATTTGATACTTAGGCATAAAAGAAAATATAAATAAGAGGTTATTAGATTGTTATATATGCAATTAACTCTTAGAAGCCTCAAGCAAGGAAAATATTTAAATCATAATAAAGTCAATCAGTTTAAAAAATAAATAAATAAAATCAACCAGTAAATATTGATAGCGTACCTGCTATTTATCTATTTAGATAAACTGTTTACATATTTATATCTTTCTGTTTAGCACAAGAGCACTAGGAGTCTAGACCCTCAATATTTTACAGTTTTATTACAGTCAAGACCTAAACATATAGAAAAAAAGGAGAAATAAATAGAAAAAGCAACAGAATTCCAGAAAAATATCTACTTCTGCTTCATTGACTATGCTGAAGTCTTTGACTATGTGGATCACAACAAACCGTGGAAAATTCTTACAGAGATGGCAATACCAGACCACTTTACCTGTTTCCAGAGAAACCTGTATACAGGTCAAGAAGCAACAGCTGGAACCAGACATGGAATAACAGACTGGTTCAAAACTGGGAAAGGAGTACGTCAAGGCTGTTTATTATCACCCTGCTTTTTAAACTAATATGCAGAGTACATTATACAAAATGCTGGGCTGGCTGAAGCTCAAGCTGGAATCAAGATTACTGGGAGAAATATCAACAAACCTCAGATATGCAGATGATATCACCCTAGTGGCAGAAAGCAAAGAGGAGCTAAAGAACCTCTTGAAAAGATGAAAGTGGAGAGTGAAAAAGATGACTTAAAACTCAACATTCAAAGAAACAAAATCATTGCATCAGGTCCTATCACTTCATGGCAAAAACACGGGAAAATATGGAAACAGTGAGAGACTTTATTTTTGTGGGCTCCAAAATCACGCAGATGGTGACTGCAGCCATCAAATTAAAAGATGCTTGCTCCTTGGAAGAAAAGCTATGACAAACAGTGTATTAAAAAGCAGAGACATTACTTTGCTGACCAAGGTAATCATATCAAAGCTATGGTTTTTCCAGTAGTCATGTATGGATGTGAGAGCTGGACCATAAAGAAGGCTGAGCACTGAAGAAGTGATGCTCTTGAACTGTGGTGTTGGAGAAGAGTCTTGAGAGTCCCCTGTATTGGAAGGAGATCAAACTAGTCAATCCCAAAGGAAGTCAACCCTGACTACTCTTTGGAAAGACTGATGTTGAAGCTGAAACTCCAATACTTTGGCTACCTGATGTGAAGAGTCGATTCATTAGAAAAGACCCTGATGCTGGAAAGACTGAAAGCAGGAGGAGAAGGGGATGACAGAGGGTGAGATGGTTGGATGGTATCACCAACTCAATGGACAAGAGTTTGCACAGACTCTGGGAGATGGTGAAGGACAGGGAAGCCTGGTGTGCTGCAGTCCATGGGGTCTCAAAGAGCCAGACATGACTGAGTGACTGAACAACAACATAGTATGGCTCTCAAATTTTTTTGTCCCAACATGATAAAACATACATATATATATAATATATATATATAATACTTTAATCAGGAACAATGGCAATGCCCCGAGGCAACAGGGCCTTGATGAGGTAGAGAGTATTATCTTGGAGAACTGTTAATAGCAGTAACTCATTTGTGTGGTATTGTAACAGTCCTCACCAGCAGGCTGAGCTTTCTCTTGATGTGGGGGTTCAGTCCCTAAGTCGTGTTGGACTGTTGAGACCCCATGGGCTGCAGCACGCCAGGCTTCTCTGTTCTCCATTATCTCCTGGAGTTTGCTCAAATTCTCATGCCTGTGCCCAAACTCTGTCCTCTCCTCCGGCATGGAGAGTTCCTGGAGTGGCTCAAGTACAGCAGAAACTCAGAAAAGGTAGAGGTCACGTAATATCAGAGCTTTTGACGGGCTTTAATGAAATGGGACTTCCACTGAAACTTTAAAGGTGGTACAGCCTTGGGACTTTCCTGGTGGTCCAGTGGTTAAGAATGCACCGTCCATCGCAGGGGACATGGTTTTGATCCCTGGTTGGGAAACCAAGACCACACACACTGTGGGGCAACTAAGCCTGCATGCTGAAACTACTGAGCCCACGTGTTCTAGAGCCCATGTGCCCCAACAAAGATCCTGCAGGCTACAATTAAGACGATATACAGCCAAATAAATAAACAATTAAAAAAAAAAAAAGATGGTATAGCCTTAACTCTTTGCAAATGAGTACAATCTCCCATACTTTTCCTGTGGAATATAACCTAAGGCCTCTACAGTCATATCATGTCTGAAATTTAGAGGGCCTGCCATTAGCACAGAATAAGAAACTATTTTCACATATTTGGAATATGAGACAGTTAAATTTAGATAATTTTTATATTTATCAAAATAATGTATGCACACCATTAAAAAAGACTAAAAGTGCTCAAAGATTTGTAACCAAATCTGGAGACTCTAACACAATTTTCTTCATCCTCCAATTTCCCTAAATAACATAATCACTTTTTGTGTGATTTCTTCTGCTTTTTGCTCTATTTTTCAAATATGTTTTGTAATATCTTGATTAACCAAATTAAAATAACATATATTTGCTTCTGGTAATGTTACATGAGGATTTTAGTTCTTTTACACTTCTTTCTAATTATTCTGCTGCTGTGCTGCTAAGTCGCTTCAGTCGTGTCCGACTGTGTGTGACCCCATGGATTGCAGCCTACCAGGCTCCTCTGTCCATGGGATTTTCTAGGCAAGAGTACTGGAGTGGGTTGCCATTGCCTTCTCCTTCTAATTATTCTAGCCAACTGCATTTTATCAATTCTAAGTTATATTATTTTCATATATTTTAATATCTCTGAAACTGATAGGTACTTTGTCATGAATTTGTGTTGTATACTCTTTTTTCTTTCTTATGGGTACCTAAGATAATGGTGCATGTTATAATTGAAGGTAACTTGGACTGATAAAATAATTTTGTATTATATCCATATTCCAACCTCATTATTATGACTAAAAATTAGTACATACTGTAGAGCTAAGGAGTACCTTGATTATATTTTTCTTCTACAATTTTTCACTTACAATGAAATAACTGTCCAATTTTTTGTTATTAAAATTCTTTTTAGCCTATAGCTAATTTACCCCAAATATCTGTAAAATGCCTATCAATATAATTTTCTACATGGCCCCATAGTATTAAGAAATCCTTAGTTTAATAATTTTGTAAACTTCCCTCTGAAACCCGGCATACTTCTGCGCTCATTTGGGCTGGGCACTTTAGGCTTGCTATTCAGCTGCCACCCCAGGATTTAGTTCTGTCTTCATCTCATAAGTTTCCTTTGCCTTTCTCCAGTATTAGGTCATCTGGTCACTGGATCTCATCCATGGTTTTGTGGTCACCACCCACTAAGAGCTTCCTTAGAAATCATTTTCTACGCATGCTACTGGATGCTTGGGGCTGGTGCACTGGGACAACCCAGAGGGATGGTACGGGGAGGGAGGAGGGTTCAGAATAAGGAACACGTGTATACCTGTGGCAGATTCATGCTGATGTATGGCAAAACCAATAAAATATTGTAAAGTAATTAATCTCCAATTAAAATAAATAAACTTATATTAAAAAAAGAAATCATTTCCATCTTGAATTCTGAAAGCATTGTCCTACTATCTTCTAGTTTCCAATTTTGCTGATGAGAGGACATGCTATCTGGAAATTTTAGGCTTGCCCAAATTTCCTTGGGATTTTGAAATTTCATCAATGTCAAAGTGTGCTTTGGTGCAGGTTTGTTTGTTTGTTTGTTTGTTTGTTTGTTTTTTCGTTTTACAGGTTCCAGACTCATGTTTGTTTCTGGCTCTTATTCCCCAGATCTATGTTTGCCATTTCCAGCAAGTTAGCTGTGGCCCTTGAAAATTCTCACACCCACTCTCTGCTTCATCACTCAGATTTTTCATCTTCAGCTTTTAGCCAATTCTGATGCAAGCAAAGAACTCCATGTTTGAAAACAGCAAGTGTGTATCCTGGTCCCATGACTGTTTTCCTCAGAGAGAACATGGCAGGGCTCAGAAATAAGCCAGTTTCTTGAGTTGTGTCTCTGAGATTTCTCTTATGTGTGGCCTTCAGAACACCTAAGTTCAAGTCTAAGCAGTATGAGAGACTGTTAATAGCTTTATCTACTCTGCAACATTAACTGCCATTTCAACAGATGATAGTAGTAGTTGTTCTATGGCATTTCTTTAAAACCTAACTAACTTGAGACGTATCAAACTCTTTTTACCAGGTCATTTTCTCAACCAATGGAGAAGATACAGATGGACACTGAGGAGGAAAAAGTTCAGATGTGTACAGTAAAAACTACATGAAGAGGCAGAACAATGTGGCAGCTCAGAGGCCAGGCACTGTCATCAAACTTCCTAGGTTTGAACAACCTCCTAGCTGCAGGATATTGAGAAACTTACCTAACTCCTCTAAGCCTCAGTTTCCTCACCTACCAAATGTTTAAATGTTAAAATAATGTTTTATACCATGCAGTTACTATGAGGACTAAATGAAGTAAGGATACATGCTGCCTGGCAGAAATGCCAGCTATTACTACTCTTGGCTGGCGCTAGTTCTGTGACTGAGCGAAGTGCTTACCCCAAGTCTTGTTTTTTTCATTTGAAAAATGAGAATACTTGAGTGTTTGCTTCATAGGGCGATTCTGAAGAACAAATGGTTAAATGAGCATACAGTTCAGCTCAGCACCAGTACACTAAGTACTTAATAAAAGCTAGTTACCCACACCCCCCCA
>SJYX01021787.1:0-26416 GCA_006410675.1 Oreotragus oreotragus | reverse complement strand
CACACACACACAGTGGAGATGATACCTCTGAGTCAAAATTCAGTGCCTTGTGGCCCATGGTTACTGCTACTGGATTCAGAGTAACTTCCCCCACCTTTTATTGTGGATATGACCATTTTTGGCACCTGATTTTGTTTTCTGGCCTCTCTTTCAATTATAAAAGAGGAATCTGTTCTCTATGACTCATGGGATGTATTTCTTTATTTTTACACAGTTTTTTGGCCCTTTTGGGATTTGGGTTCTACTTTCTTTTATATAAGTACCTGTTCCTCTCCATGCCTTTACTTTAACTCTAGCCTCCTTGGAGTTTCCTTTTTCTCCTAATCACTGCCCTCATCCCACTTGTTTAAGCCGCTTTCTTTCCTCCCCTGGGACTATATCCTAGCACAGAGAAGCTATGTCTGGTCGTAGCCGACTCTAATTGAGAAACGATGGGTTAGCGGAATGGAGACTAATTCAAACCTGCAGGTCTCTTTTTATGATGCTATTTTATCATTCCACGTTAAAGAAAAAGGAAAAGAGGAAGTGGAACTAAATGATAAATGCTGCCAATAAAACAATAGCATCAAGTCCCCTGCTCCAAAACGATACCAAATGACCCCCAAAAGACTTACTGAGGTTCAAAGAGTTCCCATTTCTGAAATACTAGGTACAATAATTTTTAACAGAGTAAATAGAGCCCAAGAGATAGTAAGTCTTTTAAACACTTTTCTCCCTTCCCCTTCAGTTAAGAGGAGCCAACTTAATATATTTTTCTTCCAATTGAGCCCAGGGGACCCTATCCACTACTGGGGGACTATAGAAGGTATTTGGGAGTCTAACCAACAGCAGAAGACAGATGGCAGGCTCTGTGGCAATCGCAGGTTCATCTGAGGGGTGCTGATTAAGCCCATGCCCTCTTCCAGAGCCTTCTGACACACATCCCTTTTGAATTTGACCCCTTTCATTTTCATGTGGCAACTTGTAGCTCATGATGCCTTGGGGCTAGTTATAATAAGTTCATGTCTGAGATTACACATCTGATATTTATAAAAACACAAATACTCCAGAACTTTCTCCAGGCAGGAAATGACAAATCTTTGGTAAGCTATTTTCAGGACTTAAAAAAAAGAAAGAAATAAAAAAAAAAGAAGTTGGTGATGAACTAACCATTGAAAGTAGGATGTTGCTTTACTGCATATTGAAACCAGTCCCTTCTAACAAAAATGCCAAAAGCCATTATCTACACAATTTAATACTGTGCAGTAAGTCCTTGGCAATCCCCAGTAAGCTGAAACATTACATAGTATTGCACTGGACGGGACATGAGATAATATGGACTGACTTAATTAGACTTGGGGATGCCGGCCTATCGTGACTCTGTAAGTCCAACTTTTGTTATTTCTCAATGAATTCCAGTTGGAAAATATGATCTCAGGTGATAACATTTCCTTAACTTTTATGTATCTCCTTTTATTACATCAGAGGATCATGGTGGTGGTGGAGGTGGTGGCCAATGGCAGCTGTGGTATGTTTTCTTTTAAAAAGTACTCAACTTTAGTGTTTGCCAGAAAGCATTATTGAAGTCTTCAAGATACAAAGTCCCTCAAAGCAATGCTGTCTTTTTAGTATTCAAAGCACAGATTCTTAATCATGTTTACCTCTGGTATTAATGGGAGAAACAAAGAGAGCTTCACTGTGATATCTTGGTACTGGATGACCTTTTGTAAAATGCTCGTTCTTGGCTCTGTGAGGCCAAGCTATTCAAAACCAACTATTTCAGCAAAAGGTCATATACTGATATAATACATGACTCAGAATCATAAGTCCTTGTGCTATTACTTAAAAAAAATTTAATTCAGTTTTTTTCTATTTGTATTTTGAAGATTTCAAGCATAAAGTTGAAAGAATGATATGGCACATTAAGATTTTGCCATATATACTTTATTTATATGTATATATATTGATATACATTGATATCTATCAAATATATATACATATATAAAAGAATATTACATATATGACAATTGACAATTATTCTCTAATTTGATACAAATGACAACCATTCTCTAATTTCATCTACTATCTAGCTTGTACTAAATTTTTCTTAATTATCATCCAAATATTTGTTGGTTTGTTTTTATCTAGTTTGTTTATTTGAATCAGAATCCAGTCAAAGTTTATATTTTGCATTTGGTTGTTATGTCCCTATAGTTTCTTTTAACTTACAACAGTCCTCACAGATGTTTTGTTTATTTGTTTGGTTTATAAAGATCTTGACTTTCTCAAGGGTCAAAACTAGCTCTCTTGGAATGTTTTGTATTTTCAATTTGTCCAATTGCTTCCTTGAAATAAATATAATTTTGCTTCTTTTTTTAGTTCCTGGATATTTCATCAACTAGAAGTTAGTTCTAAAGGCTTTTTTAGATGAATAACATATTTTGGCTGGCATACTTCAATAATTATGCATTTATCAGGAGACACATAACGCCAGGTTGGCCCATTGTTAGTGATGCTAAGTTAAATCATTTAACTAAGGTGATACTGTGGTGTTGGAGAAGACTCTTGAGAGTCCCTTGGACTGCAAGGAGATCCAACCAGTCCATTCTAAAGGAGATCAGTCCTGGGTGTTCTTTGGAAGGAATGATGCTAAAGCTGAAACTCCAATACTTTGGCCACCTCATGTGAAGAGCTGACTCGTTGGAAAAGACTCTGATGCTGGGAGGGATTGGGGGCAGGAGGAGAAGGGGACGACCGAGGATGAGATGGCTGGATGGCATCACCAACTCGATGGACGTGAGTCTGAGTGAACTCTGGGAGATGGTGATGGACAGGGAGGCCTGGAGTGCTGCAGTTCATGGGGTTGCAAAGAGTTGGACATGACTGAGCGACTGAACTGAACTGAACTGAAGGTGATAATGAACTGATTTCTGCATGGTAAGTGCATTTCTCCTTTTTGTTATTACATTAAAAAAAATCTGTACCTATTTTGATGTTACTTAATATATTGTGTATAAATCATTACTATTTCATCTTGAAGAATTTTTAACCTCAGACCCATGGATAAGCTTGGAGGATTACACATGAACTCTTTGAAATTGCTTGCAAAATGTTATATACATGCTTATGCCTATGGGTGATGAAACTCATGCAAGTTTCAAAGGGGATAAAGACACAAAAGTGACAGGAACAGTGTTAGCACATCAAAGTCTTCCTCCTTGAATTATATTGTAATGCCATCCATTTTGGGAGAAGGAAATGGCAACCCACCCCAGTATTCTTGCCTGGAGAATTCCATAGACAGAGGAGCCTGACAGGCTACAGTCCATGGGGTCGCAAAGAACTGGATATGACTGAGCAACTCAGCACATACGCCATTGTTTTCCCCTCTTCTTCCTCTGGCAAGTTGGTGCTCTCTACACTGGACCTCTCAATAAAGCTGATGATTTACTGACGTGCGACCTCACTGCTACAATTCATGGACTCATCACTTTGGGACCATAAAGCTGTGTGACCCATTCCCATTATGACTATGATGTAGACTGGCACTTTATAAAGACATTTTAAAAGCTTTATTGAAACAGAAACATGACATGCAGGTGTAGTAAGGGGAAATAGGAAGAGGAAGTTCATGAGAGCGGGGGAGACGAGAGGGAGAGAGACAGATACTGTGACCTAAGCTGATCTCAGTAGTGATAAAAGAAAGGGAGAAGCAGAGAAAGCAAAAGGGGAAAGGAGGAGGGAAGAGAAAGGAAGGGAAGAGAAGGGCACAGAAATCTACCAAATACAAAAAACTGAGAAGCAGCGTAGGCCTTCCTCCTCCTCTTACAACCCATGAGGATTCCCTTAAAACACTCGATTAGCCAACCTCCTCCTATCATTGGCCTTCCCTTGGGTCTTATTTATCACTGACTTCATTGTGCAAAGTTCTGCTCTTGGGAAGAGGGTGCAAGGCTCAGTTCAGCTCCCTCTCTGGATCCCACAGAATGTTCCTTGGAGGTTCACTAGAAAGGCTTCAAGCTTTACCACAGGCTCCTCCTTTCCCAGCAAGTTCAAGATGGGCCCAGACTTCCAGTAGGCACCACCAGGCAGACCCATCACCAGACCATGTCTCATTTATGTAAATACGGAGAATGGCGACCCATAGGGCAGAAGAACTGGACAAAGGAAACTGCCTCTCTCCTACCTCACCTCCCCCATCCTGGGCAAACAGTTCATTGGCTCATGGCTTGGCCCTCAGAAGCTGGCAGGATCTTGGTTCCCTTTACCCCACTGATTGGGCACCATTGCACCATTACTGTTATTTTTACCTGTCAAGCAAAAGACCCCAATGAGTAGATTCAGAAAAAACAATTCAAGGAAGAACTTCCCTTCCCTTCTGTTTCCAATATTAGAGAAACCTGAAGAATCCGGGTTTATAAACATACTCCTGCTAAGTATCCCCCTCCACTAATAAAGTGGAGTCTTTCTGAACTTTTAAGAAAAACTACTCCACATCAACCTGGGATTCAGATGATTTTTGGTGTGAAATTTCAGGTTGGCAATTACAGGTATTCCTTTCATATTGGTTCATTTACCCCCAATAATGCCTCTGTGTTTTATAATGAAAACCTCAGCACAGGAACTCTCTTTTTAAGCCTATGCAGCTGGACGACAACTTAAATTCATGGTTCTGAGTCTGGTAACTGATTTTTCCTATTAGCTTTAAGGAAATATTTTCCTTGTTATTTCAAGTTTAGTACAGTTTAATATGGCTATTACAATATATCACCTCCGCCTCCACTCCGCCCCCAACCCATTTTTGACCGATTAGAAACACCATATTCCTTATTTAGTATTTGTAAATCCTTTGGTTGTAGAGTCTATATAAATAACTCATGCAGTGTCTAGAACTAAGACCCGCTCTTTGGGCAGAAGGTAATGCATCCTAACAATAACTAGGTTAAGCAGAAGGTTATCCTCCTTCCTATATGGGCCAGGGCCCATATTACAATCCTGCAGAGGGGAGGAAGGACCAAAGACCGTATGAGGGTCTCAGAATCTGATTTTCCCCATGATTGTTCACCTGCCCACTCTGGCAGAGCCTGAGACAAACCATGAGGACAGCAGAGTTCATTTTCTTGGCCACAGAGCTCTTTATGTGTGACTTGTAGTGTTTGCCTCTGAGGCATGAATCTGGGTTCCCTTGTTAACAGGAGCCACACTGCACTGGGCTGGCCCAGGCAACTTCCTTTTTAAGTGGATGACTGCCTGTCTAATCAGTTAACATGGTTTTATGTTAACAAGTCTATAGTTAAATATACCTGACTCCACTGGTGGTGGAGGATATGACAGGTTTTTTAGACCAGGAGACTATAAACTAAAACCTGTGGACCAGGTCCAATTTATAGCTTGTGTTTTTTTTTTTTTGTTGTTGTTGTTTTTTTAATAGAGTTTTATTGGGACACCTGTTTACAAACTATGACTGCTTATTTACCACAATGTGATAACAGTTATGTCGGAAATTGTATCATACAGCCTATAAAGCCTGAAATATCTACTTTCTGGCCTGTTACAGAAAAACAAAACAAAACAACTTACTGATCAACCCTGATCTACATAACAGCTACTCCTTTCTTCCTTTTTGATGTATAGAACCAAACCATCTGGCATTTTGTCACTTACAATTGATTCCATTCTCACTGGTATATTCTCCTTATGAATATATCTGTGTACCACTTGCCATATCCCAACTTAAAGGAGTGCTTACAGCAAAGGAATCTATTGGTACCCTCTAAATTTGGTGTGATAACATAATAACCTGGTCATGCATACCTGTGAACCTCTTTACTGAGAGTGTTATCCAGCTCCAGTTTCTGAATGCCACACAGACTAAGAGTCCACGGGATAGGTATTTCCTGTTTTCATCTTTTTGCAGAATGGTGAAGTGGGAGACATTGACTTTTGGGTCAGAAATACCTGGATTGCATTTCAGGGTTAATAAGGTTTTGACTGTGTGACTTTTGGCTAGTTATTAACCTCACTAGGGCACAGTTTGTTCATCTCTAAAGAAAGTGCTTGGTGCATAACTGTGTCATGTTTGAGGAAGTATGTGAAGGAAGAAGGTAGCATCTTTTTACAAAGTTTCTGAGAGATAAAAAAGTTGGGAGGGAATGTCTGGGACCAGATGCTCCCTCAATAAATATGATTTCTATTTATACTCTACTCCAGATACTTCCAAATCCTCAATAATCATAACTGGCCTTGAATCCCTAAGACTGAGAACATGCCTGCTGCCCTGGTCTCCTGTTGACTGCTTTGCTTACCATTTGATCCTATTGTTCTGCACTCTATTTCTTTCAGGCAACTCTAGCACCCAAGATGTCAAGCTGGGCCAGACCTCTGCTGATTACTTGCAGTTCATGTGCTCTAGTTCTGTCTAGGATCTGAACTTCATTTGAAATTTCTTATTAATTTGGCTCTGATGGCTCACTGGGTAAAGAAGCTGCCTGCAATGCAGAAGACACAGGGAAGATGTCCTGGAGGGGGAAATGGTAACCCACTCAAGTCTTCTTGCCTGAAAAATTCCATGGACAGAGGAGCCTGGCAGGCTATAGTCCACAGGGTCAAACAGAGTCAGACATGACTGAGCGACTAAGCACACACATTAATGGCTCTTCAGAAGTTGTCTGAAGCTTCCTTTAGGGGTTAATCATCTAAATCCAGATCTTTATTGGGGTTAATATCTCATTTATCAAACGACTAGTTCCTGACTTGGGTAGTGTTCCCGTGCCCAATGCTGGCCTGACCCAGACTGGTCCAAGCCCTGCTGCTGAGTCTCAGCAGTACCGTTCTCTTCCACTTGTTCCAGTTTCCCTCAGTCTACCTCGCACAGTTCTCATTATCTTATGTATGTGATTACTGAAATATGAATGTGTGATTTTGAATGATCAACACTTATAGGCTGTAAAGAGTAAAGGCATATCCTCGTATTAAGGGGAAAGCTGGTTGAGTCGCTCAGTCATGTCCGACTCTTTGTGACCCCGTGGACTGTAGCCTACTAGGCTCCTCCATCCATGGGATTCTCCAGGCAAGNATGTATGTGATTACTGAAATATGAATGTGTGATTTTGAATGATCAACACTTATAGGCTGTAAAGAGTAAAGGCATATCCTCGTATTAAGGGGAAAGCTGGTTGAGTCGCTCAGTCATGTCCGACTCTTTGTGACCCCGTGGACTGTAGCCTACTAGGCTCCTCCATCCATGGGATTCTCCAGGCAAGGATACTGGAGTGGGCAAAGTCTCAGCTAAAAGGTTAAGGCATTTGCAGTACCTATGGGTACGTGTTTTGGATAATGGAAGAGAATTTAAAGAGATTACCTTGGAGATGGAAGCACCTGTGTGTCAGAGGATGGGGGAGGTTGTCTTTTGGTTCTGAGCCTAATAGTGGCAAGAATCCAGCAGACAGCTTATCAATTGCAGGTATAAAGACAGGAAACATGGAGTCCACAAATGGTGCTGGTTCCAGCTTATTGGGGCTGAAGTAGATATTTCAAGATAGGGGGTTGGGAAAGACAGTCCCTGGGATCACATTGGCTACTATACCTTCACCTAGAACAAGACTGGCATTCAGTTCAGTTCAGTTCAGTCGCTCAGTCATGTCAGACTCTTTGCGACCTCGTGAATCGCAGCACGCCAGGCCTCCCAGTCCATCACCAACTCCCAGAGTTTACACAAACTCATATCCATCGAGTCAGTAATGCCATCCAGCTACATCGTCCTTTGTTGTCCCCTTCTCCTGCTCCCAATCCCTCCCAGCATCAGGGTCTTTTCAAAAGAGTCAACTCTTCGCATGAGATGGCCAAAGTACTGGAGTTTCAGCTTCAACATCAGTCCTTCCAATGAACACCCAGGACTAGTTTACTTTAGGATGGACTGGTTGGATCTTCTTGCAGTCCAAGGGACTCTCAAGAGTCTTCTCCAACACCACAGTTCAAAAGCAGCAATTCTTCGGCGCTCAGCCTTCTTCACAGTCCAACTCTCACATCCATACACGACCACAGGAAAAACTATAGCTTTGACTAGACAGACCTTTGTTGGCTAAGTAATATCTCTGTTTTTGAATATGCTATCTAGGTTGGTCATAACTTTCCTTCCAAGTAGTAAGTGTCTTTTAATTGCATGGTTGCAATCACAATCTGCAGTGATTTTGGAGCCCAAAAAAATAAAGTCTGACACTGTTTCCACTGTTTCCCAATCTATTTCCCATGAAGTGATGAGACCAGATGCCATGTTCTTCATTTTCTGAATGTTGAGCTTTAAACCGACTTTTTCACTCTCCTCTTTCCCTTTCATCAAGAGGCTTTTTACTTCCTATTCACTTTCTGCCATAAGGGTGGTGTCATCTGCATATCTGAGGTTATTGATATTTCTCCCAGCAATCTTGATTCCAGCTTGTNCCATCTATTTCCCATGAAGTGATGGGACCAGATGCCATGATCTTCGTTTTCTGAATGTTGAGCTGTAAGCCAAATTTTTCACTCTCCTCTTTCACTTTCAAGAGGCTTTTTAGTTCCTCTTCACTTTCTGCCATAAGGGTGGTGTCATCTGCATATCTGAGGTTATTGATATTTCTCCAAGCAGTCTTGATTCCAGCTTGTGCTTCATCCAGCCCAGCATTTCTCATGATGTACTCTGCATATAAGTTAAATAAGCAGGGTGACAGTATACAGCCTTGACATACTCCTTTTCCTATTTGGAACCAGTCTGTTGTTCCATGTCCAGTTCTAACTGTTGCTTCCTGACCTGCATACAGGTTTCTCAAGAGGCAGGTCAGGTGGTCTGGTATTCCCATCTCTTAAAGAATTTTCCACAGTTTATTTTGATCCACACAGTCAAAGGCTTTGGCGTAGTCAATAAAGCAGATACCAGTTCTCCCTAAATTGATGTATAGGCTTAAGTCAACTCCTAAAATCCTGGCAAAACTTTTTAAATTTATGTGGAAAGGCAAAGAAATTTGAACAGCTAAAATGACTTTGAAAAAGAAGGAAAATGGAAGGAACCGCTCTACCCGATTGCAAAACTTTCATGGCCACAATACTCAAAACTGGTATTAGCAGTAGGATATACACATAAATCAGTAACAGAATAGATAACCCAGAAATAGCCCCTCACAAGTATAGCCGGCTGATTTTTTATTTCAATGAAGGTATAAAGGCAATTCAATGGAGAATGGACTGTCTTTTTATCAAATAGTGCAGGAGCAGCATGGCACTAGTGGTAAAGAGTCTTCCTGTCTTATACAGGAGACACAAGAGAGGCGGGTTCATCCCTTGGTCAGAAAGATCTCCTTTAGTAGGAAATGGCACCTCACTCCAGTATTCGTGCCTAGAAAATTCCATTGGCAGAGGAGCCTTGTGGGCTACAGTCCATGGGGCTGCAAAGAGCTGGACATGACTGAGCAACTGAGCACAATTGAATATTCATAGAAAAGAAAAAAAAGCCTAATTCTCACCTAAATTCTCAGCCTAAATTCTCACCTTATACAAAAATTAAAGTAAATCATAGATTTAAATGTAAAACTAGAAAACTTTTTAGAAGTTTTATGTAGGAGAAAATCGTTTTTTGTTTTCTTATTTTTAATTGGGGGGAAATTGCTTTACAATGTTGTGTTGGTTTCTGCCATACAACACAAATCAGCTATAATTATGCATATATCTCCTCCCTCTTGAGTTTATCCCTCTCCTCCTCCATCCCACCCCTTTAGGTCATCACAGAGCACCAGGATGGGCTCCCTGTGAGAAAATCTTCAGGATCTGGAGGTTAGTGAAGAATAGTTAGGACAGCAAAGCATAACCGTAAAAGAAAGAAAAATGGATAAGTCAGACTTGATCAAAATTTAAAACTCTTGCTCTGTAGAAGACCTCGTTAAAAGGATGAGAAGACAGAAGAGTCATATGTAGAATACTTAAGAACCCTCAAAACTCAACAGTTAAAACAATCAATTCAAAAATGGGCAAAAGACATGAAGAACTACTTCACCAAAGAGGATATACTCTTAATAGTATTGGCAGAGAAGCGCATTGAAGATATTCAGTATCACTTGCTATTAGGGACATGAAAATTAATGCCATGATTAGTTATCACTGTATACCTGTTAGAATAGCCAAAATAATAACAGTGCTAAATACTGATGAGGATATAAAGAAACTAGATCTTTCATATATTACTGGTAGGAATATAAAACAGAACAGACACTGGAAAATAACTTGATATTTTCTTTTAAAACTAAATGTACACTTACCATATGACCCAGCAATCCCACTGTTGGGCATTATACCCAGTAAAATGAGAACTTAGGTTCACACAAAAACATGTACCTTATTGTTCATACCAGCTTTATTTGTAATAGCCATGGATTGTACCGAGCAACATGTCCTACAATAGGTAAATGGCTAAATAAACTGTGGTACATCCATACTATGGAGTACAGTAACAGCAATAAAAAGGAATGATCTACTGATATATAGCACAGCTTGGATGGATCTCAAGGACATAAGGCCACATGATGTGTGTGTGATTCCATTTATATGACACTCTCAAAATGACACAATTATGATGATGGAGAACAGACATTTGTTGCCAGGGATTTGGGAAGGTTGGGTGTGACTATAAAGAGATAGCACCAAGGGATATCTTTGCAATGATGGAATAGTTTGTATCTTGATTGTGATAGCTAGAGTAATCCACATGTGTCATGAAATGACATTGAATATACGTACATTGTACCTATGTCAGTTTCCTGGTCTTGATATTGTATTATATTTATATAAGACGTGACTATTGGGGCAAACTTTCAAGGGTGAATGGGGCTTCTCTGTACTATCTTTGCAACTTCCCGTAACTCTTCTGTTTCAAAATGAAAAGTTAAAAAAAAACCCTATTTTAATTAATACATACGGTCCAGAAAATTCAGTCCTGTAAAATGCAACGTTATGCTGCTGCTGCTGCTAAGTCACTTCAGTTGGCTGACTGTGTGCGACCCCATAGACGTTCTGCTTCTTGTGGATTAATGAAATGACTAGGTTGAGCTACCCTAGAACCTGGCTAGAAGCTCTGAGTGCCGCTTTGAGCTCCAAATCTACCCCACCCCCAACCTCTCCATCCCATCTGGTGGCAGTTGTCTGCTTTGGTTTTAATATTCCCAAGGGCATTTCTAGGTCTTATGGCTGGCTGGTGGACTCCCAGGACAATCCCATTGATTCAAAGAATCTCCCAGTTAACAACTGTTTCATGAGCCACATCTAGGGAGATTGATCCAAGAAAGTACTAGGGGTGCTGAGATCTACCCTCCTGCTTCCTTGGGTTCCTGGGAGGGATTGCTGGCTATTTTTTACCAAGTTCTCTCTCCCCTCCATTGTATCATACTATCCTTCTTCCACCATAGGAACTATAAACATCCTTATTTGAGAACAAGGGTTGAATCAACTGTTACAGCTAAGTGCATATTATCCAAACATGTATATGATAAAATGTTCCCCTTTTTGTAACAGTTTTCAGTCCAAGGTTTAGTGTATCTTATGTTTCTGAGATTCTGCTTATGAAGAGTGTTTTATGTCCTTTGTAAAAAGCTGTTGAGCCAAGCTTCCAATAATATGAGGAAAAGTAAAAAAAGAACCAGACAAGTTATGTCATCCTTGCTTTCTCAACTGAAGGGCATAAAATTCGAAATGATCTTGCAGGGTCTTTTGGAAAGAATAGTAAGCAATCATATATCTGACTGATGGAGTAATTTCATGCCATTTTACATACTGACTTCATTCATAATCATTTCATCACATATTGGGGAAAATAATATTTGTAATAGATAAAAAATTTTAATTTACTTTGTGCTAACATTAAGTTTAAGTGATTTGTGTCTATTATCTCTCTCTTGGCTGTGAGGGTACATGGGATACAAGAAGAGTAGATACAGGTGCCGGCATCTGTCTCTCTAACAGAGCAGATAAACATGTAAGTAGCAGTGTTCAGGAAATTAATGGGAATATGAGGACAGAGCTGTGACAGTGCTTCTTGTGTTTGGGAAGGGCGAGGAAAGACTTCCCAAAGCACAGATGAATCCTACTGCTGACTGTTTCTGGTTAATAGGATTTTACTGCCAGGGAACAAGCTAGAGGAAAAGAGTATTCCTGTTCTAGGCAAAAGGAATGAAATGTGCAGAGATTTACTTCCTTTAGAAGAAAAAAAGACATAGACTTTTAAAGTTGAAGAGGTTATCCAAGGTATTTTATTTTGACATCCTTACTTTATATAAAATTAAATGGAAGCTCTTGAAGGCAAATCTGTTTATCCAGTATTTCTCAGAAATTACAGTATCACTTGAAATGTTCTTTGAAATACAAGTGAACTGTGTAGTTCAAAATGCATTTTGGTCAGATATTACTCTATTCCACAAAAGAAGGTTCTTCCTTGTCTTTTCTTTGTTTAGAAATCTGCCTTACTTTCAAGCTAAAATGTAATTAGGTATTATTTTTATTTCTCTTAAAATTTTTTTATTATTAAAAATTCTAACAATTCAGAAAAATTCAGAATAATATTAAAAACATCATTATCTTACCACCAAGAATTAATTGAATGCTAACATTTTTCCTTTTTTTTTTTTTTTAAGAAATAAAACAATTTAGGAACAATTGAAATCTTCTTTGTATCTTTCTCCAATCTTATTCTTGTCATCCTTTTCTGGAGAAAATGCTGTGAGGTTGGTGAATATATATTCTTATGTATGTACCCATAAACAACATGAAGTGTAAATAATGATATAATAGATGTACTTTTTCCATCTTTCATGATGTGTGGTATTCATTTAAATGCATTTTTTCATATGAACTCAAAATAAAACATAGCACAGGTGAGTCGACAACATACTATAGTCAATAGTAGAGATTTCTCATGCCTCTCCTGCCTTCCAAGATGGCCTCCCACTCTGTCTATGGAGTGTGTTTAGATAAACCTTCTTTCACTTAAAAAAAAAAAAAAATAGTGGGGATTTGCTGTTGTGTTATGACTTTGTCCTCCTGTGTTCTCTTCTTGATACCTAAAATACCACTGTCTTCTAGTTAATTCTGCGTTGTGTTTTGGAAGAATGTAATTCTTTCATTCCGTAGGTTTTCAAATATATTTTCAAAGACTTTTGTGGGGAAACAGTTATTTCTGTGGGCTTATATCTCTCACATTAGCTCTTTTCATTCTTCACTACTGAGATCACTGTAGCAGAAATACTCTGTAGAAGAGTCAGATGACCAAGAAATGACTATACCATGTGGAAGGAAATCTCCCTTCACACATGTATTGCTGGCAAGACAAGAATATAGGTAGTAAGAAGTCAGTCATGATGTGTGGGAAGAGTTAGCCTCTGAAAATGCCATGACAAGATGATCCAGAAAGAGGATGTTTATCTGAACTTCTAAAAGAGCTTAGAATTCCTTTCACCAAGGACCTGGCCCTGGCATAAAGGATGACAGAGGAAGAGATAGAAATCTTATTGTGAAAGAAAGGATTGCTATGGGCGTTGAGAACACACTTTTTACCCTTTGATTCTTTGTACCAAGTGTAATTAGCAGTAAATGTTTCAAGTTCATGACAATCAGCTAGAATACCACTAAACATATGTGGCAATTGAAGGTGAAGTCGCTCAGTCGTGTGCGACTCTTTGCGACCCTGTGGACTGTAACCTACTAGGTTTCTCTGTCCACAGGATTCTCCAGGCAAGAATACTGGAGTGGATTGCCATTTCCTTCTCCAGGGGATCTTCCTGACCCAGGGATCGAACCCAGGTCTCCCGCATTGGAGGCAGATGCTTTAACCTCTGAGCCACCAGGGAAGATCTTTGTGGCAATTGAAGAGCATGATAAATACAAAGCATCTCTTTGTTTCTGTTACTCACCTTCTTATAAGGGTGAGAAACTAGAAGTCTGCACAAATGTTGTACTAGACAAGNTGAACCCAGGTCTCCCGCATTGGAGGCAGATGCTTTAACCTCTGAGCCACCAGGGAAGATCTTTGTGGCAATTGAAGAGCATGATAAATACAAAGCATCTCTTTGTTTCTGTTACTCACCTTCTTATAAGGGTGAGAAACTAGAAGTCTGCACAAATGTTGTACTAGACAAGCCGGTTAGTCCTAACCTCACTGGTGTTTTAATTCTGAATTAATGGTCCCCAAGCAGTAGCAACAGAATAATGGCTGGGGGTCGGGGGGTGGGGATTAGTTTTTATCATTCCAGCTTGTACATTTTGAAGATTAACAATTCTGGCACATGGTCACAGGAGAGCTCATCTAAAAATACCAAATTGTAGAAATGAAAGGAAACACTCATTCCCTAAGAAACTCATTCTTCTTGGAGTCAGGCCCAGCTTTTGTTTCCTTCTGTTGGCTTAACATATATAGGAAGGAAAACATGAAACATTCTGGTACTTTAGAATGCTCTGATGTTAAATAATGCACCATTGTATAACTAGTGCTAGAGTACAGGTGAGTTTCATTCACATGGGAAATGTTTAAAAGGAAACAAGATGCAGATGTTTTGTGTGTATGTGTGTGTGTGTACATATATGTGTGTGTATGTGTGTATATGATCAACTGATTTTTCACAAGGTTAAGAAGCAGTCCAATGAAGAAAGATTAATCTTTCCAATAAATGATACTGGAACAGTACAAACAAAGCTAAAAAAAAAACCCAAAAGCCCTTGCCTCATAACTAAACATAGGCCTTGAAGATAAATGAAAGAGAGGAGATAGATGGTAAGAGATTCACTGTATAGAAATGAAGTAATAAAACTCCCATGAGAATAGAAACATCTAATTGGTAGAAGGAATAACTGGAAGACAGTTTAATCTTTTGAGTGAGAAGCATTATGTATTGTAGGAAATGTGTATATGTTATAGCTAAATATTCATTTAACCCACTAGCTTATTAAGCANGAGTCAATCTTAAAGGAAATCAGTCCTGAATATTCATTGGAAGGACTAATGCTGAAGCTGAAATTCCAATACTTTGGCTTAAAGCTCAACATTCAGAAAACTAAGATCATGGCATCTGGTCCCATTACTTCATGGCAACAGATGGGGAAACAATGGAAACAGTGACAGACTTTATTTTCTTGTGCTCCAAAGTCACTGTGGATGGTGACTGCAGCCATGAAATTAAAAGATGCTTGCTCCTTGGAAGAAAAGCTATGACAAACCTAGACAGTGTATTATAAAGCAGAGGCATTACTTTTCCAGAAAAGGTCCATCTAGTCAAAGCTATGGTTTTTCCAGTAGTCATGTATGGATGTGAGAGTCACACTATAAAGAAAGCTAAGCACCAAAGAATTGATGCTTTTGAATTGTGGTGTGGTGTTGGAGTAGACTCTTGAGAGTCCCTTGGACTGCAAGGAGATCAAACGAGTCAATCTTAAAGGAAATCAGTCCTGAATATTCATTGGAAGGACTGATGCTGAAGCTGAAACTCCAATACTTTGGCTACCTGATGCAAAGAACTGACTCTTAGGAAAAGACCCTGATGCTGGGAAAGATTGAAGGCGAGAGGAAAAGGGGACAACAGAGGACAGCATCACTGACTCGATGGACATGAGTTTGAGCCAGCCCGGGGAGTTGGTGATGGATAGGGAAGCCTGGCATGCTGCAGTCCATGGGGTTGCAAAGAGTTAGATACAACTGAGCAACTGAACTGACTGACTGAAGATGCTCAAAGACACCAAAGAGGACAACCTGAAGAAAGACACACTGAGTTCAACATCTCAGCTAAAATGCTGAAACCAAAAATTACAAAAAAAGTTCTTGAAAGTATCAAGGGAAGAATAATATATCATACACAAGGAACAATGACATGATTAACAGGTTACTCTTCATCAGACACAAGAGGCTGCAAGATACTGTATTACATAATTAAAATGCTTCAGAACAAAACAAGTGTTTACCAGGAACTTGATATCCATTGAATATATCCTAGAAAGAGGAAGGTGAAATATAGATGTAAGAGAATCTGTCACTAGTAGACATATGTTGTAAGAAATGCTGAAGGGATTTCTCTAGAAAAAGGAAGTGACAACAGATTATAACTTAGATTCACAGGTAAAAATGAAGAACCACAAAAATGGGCTATGTGTGTATATATGTGTATGTATATATGTATATATGTATATGTATATTTCCATAGCATGTGTGTGTTATTTGCTTCTTTTAATTACTTTAAAAGATATATTGCTGTTTAAGCTAATAGTGGTTAACATTGTACTTTTGGGTTTACAACTTATAATGGTATAAAATAAAAAGACACAAAGTGAGAGAAAGAGCTATACTGATATACAGTTCCTATATTTTAACACAAGTCAGTTAATTTCAAGCAGATTGTAAGTGAAGGATGTAAATTGTCATCTCTCTAAGCAATTGTTAGGACAAATAGATGAAAAGTAAATAGAACTACAGAAGACTGACAAATTTATAACTCATCTGACATAACTGACATCTATAGAAAGCTCCAATAATAGATGCATTTTGTAAGTACTTATAAAAAATTCTATTCATTTTATGACCAGCATAAACCACATATTAGGTCATAAAATAAGCCTGAAAATATTTTTAAAATCTGGAATTACGTTCTCCAACAACAGAATTTAATCAGAAATTAATGACAGAAATAAATCTGGAAAATTTCCACACATTCCCACAATTCAAAATAACCCATGGGTCAAAGAAGAAATAAGAAACTATATTAAATTGACAGAAAACAAAATACCTAATCAAAATCTGTGGGATTCAGCTAAAGCAGTACCTATGGAGAAATTTATTACTTGAAATCTTTATATTAGAAAGTCTCAAGGAATCCAAAGAAACCTACTAGAATTACAAAATGAATTTATAAAGGTCATCATATTTCTATTTGGTAATAACATTTAAGAATACATTGATAATATGATCAAACAAAACACTTAGGAATAAATTTAACAAATGATATATAAGACCCAAACACTAAAATCTACTAATCATTGATGAGATAAATGAAAAGAAGACTTAAATAAATTAAAATATATACTAAGCTCATAGATGAGAAGATAGTATTGTTTGGATGGCAATCTTTGCTAAACTGTTCTATACATATAATGCACTCTCAGTATGAGTCCAATAGGCTTTTTATGTGTATGTAAAATGGAAAAGTTGACTATAAAATTAATATGGAGATTCAGAAGACTAGAACAGCCAAAATAATTTTTAAAATAAGAAGAACAGAGCCAGGGGACTTACACTTTCTGATTTAAAGGTTTATACCAAGTTACTATAATCAAGTCAGTGTGATTTTATAATAAGAGACTATCCATAGATCAATGGAACAAAAATTAAGGTTACAAAAATAGACTCACACTTGATTTGATATATGAAATGTTTCTTGAGAAAGGTGCCAAGTAATTTAATACTGATAGGATACTCTTTTTAATTAATGCTGCTGGCATAACTATATTTTTATATGGGGAAAAAAGTAAACTTCAATCTTCACCTCATACCATAAACATTAACTCGAAACGGATAAGAGGCCCAAACCCAACTGCTAAAATCATAAAACTTTCAAAGGACANAGAAAGGTGCCAAGTAATTTAATACTGATAGGATACTCTTTTTAATTAATGCTGCTGGCATAACTATATTTTTATATGGGGAAAAAAGTAAACTTCAATCTTCACCTCATACCATAAACATTAACTCGAAACGGATAAGAGGCCCAAACCCAACTGCTAAAATCATAAAACTTTCAAAGGACAGAAAAAAATCTCAGAGACTGAGTTAGGCAAAGATTTCTCAGGACACAAAACTAAACGAATCATAAAAGAAAAAAAAGACTTATATATTAGATATCAAACAGAAAATTTTGCTCATCAAAGCTATCATTAATAAAATGAAAAGGTAAACCACATATTGGAAGATAACACCTGCTGAATATATATATATATGACAAAGAATTATTTTCTAAAATATATAAAGAAATTTTACAGCTAAATAATAAAACACAAATACCCAATAAGAAAGGGGTTGGAAGACAGTTTTGAAAAAACAACTCGCCAAAGAAAATATACAAATGGCCAGTAAGCACAATGAGATATCAATACATATCTCCCAGAAAAACTCAAAGAAAATATACTTTTAGTGAGCACGTGATCAATTCAGAACTTTCATACTCTGTTGATGGAAATGAAAAATAGTGCATGCACCTTGGAAAAAAGTTTAGCAGTTCAACATAAAGTTAAACATGAACTTATCATAAAACCTAGCAATCTTACTCCTAGGTATTTATCCAAAAGAAATGAAAACATGCCTACATAAAGACCTGTACACAAATATGTAAAACAGTTTTATTAATCATAGTCCCAAATTGGAAACAGCATCACATATCCATGACTCAGATAGATTAACAAATACTGGTACAACCATGCAATGGAATAATACTCAGGAATTAAAAAAAAAAGAATGGATTATTGATACATGAAAGAACATAAATAGCCCTCAAAAATATGCAATGTCAAAGAAGTCAGACTTAGAAATAATGAAATAACAGAAATTATACAGCATCTGATTTGACTTATAATTCTACAAAAGGCAAATCTATAGTGACAGAATGATCAGTAGTTGCCTGAGGCTAGGGGTGGGAGACAGTTGCCAATGAAATAAGAGAATGTTTAGGGTGATGGACTCGTGAAACTTGATTGTGGTTGGTGGTAACTGGATGACTACATGTGTTTATCCAAACTCATAGAGCTGTACACTTAAATTGAATTAATTTTATTACTTGTAAATTATACATGACTAAAACTGCTAAATCAACGGGTGTAGAACTATGCAGAAGCACCATGAATAACAGTTTTTATAAATCACTATAAAGTAATGTGCATAATAATGGGAATAAGCAAACAAGCTCTCTTCGGGGGCGAGCGGGGGCGAGCGGGGGAGAAGACAACAATGAAGAAGAAATAATGAAAACAACTTTTGCTCATGGGAGGAAATTTTCTGTGCCAACTTCTAGTTCAGAATGATCTTTCATTGGCTACATTTCAAATTCCTCAAAGTACAGGCTTATAATGGAAGTGCTGACACAATCTCAAATGTAGCGCTGCGAACAGGATGATATAATAAATGGTGGGTAAATCCACTTACTATCTTTTACAATAGTCTCCTTCTTTTGCAACAATTCAACTCACTTTGGTTTCTGTTGTTACCATAGAATTATGTGAGAAAAGTGACTGAAGATCATGTCTTTTCCATACTTTATTTCATTGCACTTATATATAAAAATTAACCTTGGTGCTGAAAATTCTCTCTACATGGACATAATAAAATCTTTTATTGTTTGCATCAAGTACAAACTTTCTTTTCACAGTACCCACTCCTGTTGTCTTACCTAATAACTCAAACATCACAAGATTCTTTTTAAACTACTACTGCCCTCTATAAAGACATCATCAATTTCTGTCTGAAAAAAATTTAAATAGATTAATAACTTATTTATTTTGGGGAAAGAAATATTAGCTGAGTTTGCATATGTGTGCTTTTGTACTGTATATTTCCTGCTATATGAAGAATCACACAACAATGCTGCATTACCATATGTTAATCTGAAAAAAGTATAGATGGAAAGAGCACTAGATAGCATGCACATTTTTTAAAATGTCTCAAATAAACCATGTCTAGAAGGAGTGTTAATGATTCAGTTTTCTCCATAACATATTTGAAATTATTGGACTAAACTGCATGGAAGAGAGTTCATAGTTCTCACTTTGGCAATGCATGTGTGAGATTCTTAACCCTTTCATTTGAAGTTTCTTTTCCATGGTTTCTGGGATTCATCCTTCAAATTATTTAAGCCTAAATGTTAACTAGGACTTTCAAATTATGATCTGCATGTGTGCACCAAGGGGCATGACTTACATTGTTGTGAGAAGCATACATGAGAATTTCCTGAATTTAGTGCATATGGAAATCTCTAAGGGTCTTTCTGCACAGTTGACAATGATTAAGATTTGGTATGATAAATGCAGACATTTGATACTCAGCCGTGGAGGACTGATCGCTCACAACTGAGCAACAGGAGGCGGAGCCTTCACATTACATTTTGCCCATTGAGATCTAGGTCCCATCCAAGGAAGGGGATGGGGTTTACCACATGGCTGGCACTGTGGGTGGAATGAATCTGGTTTCAACTTTCAGGTGGGATCAACACACAAAACATGCCATCCTAATGGTACACAATTGACATTCTCACTGGTAGAATAAGAATGATGCCAAGAACGAAATTAGCTGAAAATACACTCTTAAATGTGGAAGATGACTGTAGCTAAGGGACCTGTATGGCCAAAATTGCCAGAGATGTCTGCACTGCACTTGATTAATTTTCTACTTCTCTGCTCATAAATAAATGTCTTAATTTTTGTGGGAAAGGCTCAGCGACTACTATATCATTTCTGAGATATAACACTAAAAATATTCTACTATGAAGGTCAATGTTACAATGAGGTACATATCCTGAACCCTTTCCCCACTATAAGCATCTTCCTAAAGGCAAAAACAAGTGTGTCTATTTTCAGTATCCTGTTTTTAAAATTACATTCTCCTCTCCTTCCTTTCAGAGAAGGCAGTGGCACCCCACTCCAGTACTCTTGCCTGGAAAATCCCATGGATGGAGGAGCCTGGTGGGCTGCAGTCCATAGGATCACTGAAGAGTCAGACACGACTGAGCAGCTTCACTTTCACTTTTCACTTTCACACATTGGAGAAGGAAATGGCAACCCACTCCAGTGTTCTTGCCTGGAGAATCCCAGGGACGGGGGAGCCTGTTGGGCTGCTGTCTATGGGGTCGCACAGAGTCAGACACGACTGAAGCAAAACGCAGCAGCAGCAGCAGCAGCAGCAGCAGCAGCAGCAGCAGCAGCTCCTTCCTTTACCTTTTAATTTAGGCAAATGATGCCTTTACTCATTTAAAAACATTGTAACAATGTGACTGCTCTCACTAGGAGAGCATATAAGACAGAACAAAGATTGGTACAGAGTTTAACTGCCGTGAGTTCAAAGAAAGGAGTGATACCTGTAGTGGTAAAAGAAAGCTTAATGGAGGAGATAGGAATTGAGTGGGAAATGGGTAGGAAAGAGACAAGTAGATTAAGGAGAGATAAAAGTCTAGGATGGCCTCAGTGATGTCTAGGAAAACCATTTTGGGGAAGGGGTGAATGGGAGCGCTCAGCATTCAGAGAATGTGTGTGCCTTTTCCATGTTTAAGTCCTACAGTATTAATACAACTCTTAAAGGATACCTTCATTGCACAAATCCTAAACTTAAGCATTAACAGAGAATGGGAACAAATCAGCCATTTTACAATGACCTTTGTTAGGGACATTTTTATTTATCTCCTGTATTTGTTAAACTGAGGCTAGATACTGGAACAGATAAACCATCAAAATTTCATTAACTTAACATGATAAACATTTCTGTCTTGCTTACAATACAGACTAATATAAAGGTTCCAAGTTGGGTGGCCTTCTTCCCACCAACCACCTGATTGTGCTAAAACTCAGGCTCCTTCCATCCTGTGGTCCCACTCCCTTCCAGGGTCTTAGACTGCGACAGAGGGTGAGGTGGTTGGATGATATCATTGACTCAATGGACATGAGTTTGAGCAAACCCCAGGAGTTAGTGAAGGACAGGGCAGACTGGTGTGCTGCAGTCCACGGGGTCGCAAAGAGTGGAACAAGACTTAGCCCCTGAACAACAACAAAAAAGAATGACCTGTCACTTCTACTCATATGTCCTTTGGCTATAACCAGTCACTGTGTCCTAATTAGACGCAAGGAGGCTGGAAAACAGAGTCCCTAGCTGGACAGGTACTTCCCCATGACAACTCAACATTGTGTAAAGCAAACACTCCTCCTGCAGCACTTCTAAAAACATATATATGTGTCATTATGTCTAAATGATCTTGCATTTTTGGATCAAAGGTCCAATAAAGCAATAGATCAGTTGGATTATGATAGAAATATTAATGAGATTTACATAGGAATCAATCTGCTGCTGCTGCTGCTAAGTCGCTTCAGTCATGTCCAACTCTGTGTGACCCCATAG
This sequence comes from Oreotragus oreotragus, assembly GCA_006410675.1. Classification (NCBI taxonomy): domain Eukaryota; kingdom Metazoa; phylum Chordata; class Mammalia; order Artiodactyla; family Bovidae; genus Oreotragus; species Oreotragus oreotragus. Next base: position 4,299 of record SJYX01021787.1, on the reverse strand, counting down.
AAGCAGCCCACCAGGCTCCCCCATCCCTGGGATTCCCCAGGCAAGAACACTGGAGTGGGGTGCCATTTCCTTCTCCAATGCCTGAAAGTGAAAAGTGAAAGTGAAGCCACTTACTCGTGTATGACTCCCAGTGACCCCATGGACTGTAGCCCACCAGGCTCCTCCATCCATGGGATTTTCCAGGCAACAGTACTGGAGTGGGTTGCCATTGCCTTCTAATTAATACTCATATTTCTCATCTGGCATTCATTCCACTCAATTATCATCCTAGAAAGAAATTATCAGAAATTCAGCTTCCAACAGAGGCTTTCTGGCTCTCAGGAAGGATAGTAAGATAATTCGGTTTTTGTAGATTTTGGTAATCCAGTTGAAGTAGCTCATTAGAAGTTTCTCTGGCCTTTTATGGAAAGTAGTCTCCTACAGACAACACTTGATTACAAATCTCCCAAAAGTTGCTTTTCCAAAATCCTGGTCCCTAAGATGTCACTGAACAGAGCTAGACACTCATCCATGAGAAAACAGGATAAATATAAATAAGCAGTAGGGATACACACACACACACACACACACAAGATGAAGAGGAAATAATCTCTCCATGGAGTTTCCCACATTGGTTTGTGGTAACGCTTAAATTTGTTTACAGTTCTGGGGAAAGTTTAGGGTATGGCTTTGAACAGCACCCAAACAAAACTGCAAGGGGCATGTCCATACTTTTTTCCAAGGAAATGACTCTTTATGGTTCATCATGTTTTCAAGTAGGTCAGTTATAAAATGAAGAGAGACATTTTTGCAAAAACCAATTAGTGTCCAAGATGATTATGCTCTAATTGTCCCTATATTTTAATGGAAATCCACTGCCAAATTTACCAATAATGAGACCACATCGATCTGTTCTTAGAAAACAATTACATATTCTCCTTTTGGAGAATGGCATGGTTTTTACTGGCACTCAACTGTCAGGTATTTTCATTTGATGTTTTATGTACTTTTGTAGATCTCAAGTTTGGGGTTTATTCAAAAGACCTATAGAAAGAAAGTGAAAGTCACTCAATCATATCCAACGCTTTGTGACCCCATGGACTGTAGTAGCCTGCCAGGCTCCTCTGTCCCTGCAATTCTTCTGGCCAGAATACTGGAGTGGGTTCCCTTCCCAACCCAGGGATTGAACCCAGGTCTCCCACATTGCAGGTGGATATTTTTTATTGTCTGAGCCATCAGGGAACCCAAGGATACTGGAGTGGGTAGTCTATCCTTTCTCCAGGGGATCATCCTGACCCAGGAATCAAACCAGGGTTCTCCTGCATTGCAGGCAGATTCTTTACCAACTGAGCTACCAGGGAAGCCTTACCTATAGAAGAAGGTCTCAAGAAGTCCACGTGGAAGGATCCTGCAGTGTTCTTCCTTCATTTGCAGATGCTTATCGAGCACTTATGACATAGAGACATTATGCTAAATATTTTAAATGGTACAAAAGTAAACTGGACCCTCCCCTCAAGGAGTTTAGAATGTAGCTGGAGAGAGAAGATATTTATACAAGCAACTATAAAGCAAGAGTGTACACACTTTATTGGGCATGATATCATATCACATTCCCTCATTCCATAGACTACTTTCCAGTATGAATCCAAAATGGATTATTATTTATTCTTCTATAAATTTTTACCAAAAAACATTTTAACACATATATGATTTTCTTCTTCTACAGCTATGTAACAGTATAGACTGACTAGGATATGTACAACATTTTATATAGCATCTCAGAACTCTACGAAATACCACTTTTTTTTTTTACAACAATCTTCTTTCTCTAGGATTCTTTGAAGTTTTAAATGGTACTGAAAGTTGAGCTTATTGAGGGATATATGTTTATTTCTGAAGGAGTTGGGTATTCAATTTTATATGCCATAGGAGAAAAAGAACATAAAAAAACCAATGAGGTATGACTCAATAGTCTTGTTTTCCAATGTCATGAATAGACAAAAGATCTTACTAGCAAAGGAATCACCATGTGCTCTATAGAAAGAACCTATTTCAGGTTTCCTTCTTTTAAAAGTACATAATGAAAATGAGCCAGTCTGTCAGCTGAAAAGGTATTTGATGATTTGAAAAGGATTCCACTGCCCTTTTCTCTTCCGCTTTCTCTCTAGCCAACCCACACTCCTGGAAGAAAGGAAAAACATATTCCCTACGGCTAGAGAAATGAATGGAAGCATTGTCAGCTCAGAGAGGATAGGAATGCTTGACACGTTTATCATCATTTTCTTGTTAATGTCCACTCCTCTCTCTTTCCCTACATATTTTTAAACGACTAATATCTGACCAAATGACATAAAAGCAATTCTGAAATCTTATCATGTGTATTTTTGTGGAGCTGCTGTGATCTGCAATTTAAAATGGATTAATTAAATCAAATTAGAAAGAAGCTAGCAAGTAGGGAAAATAAGCCACTGGTCTTGGGACTAATACCCAGGGGAGGTTATTCTGTTTATTTATAATGTTATAGTCAATACAGGAACCAGTGATTTCAACCCCAGACTCTAGAATATAGATGAAAGGGAAAAAAGAGAGATCAGAATAAACACAGTGAGCAAAAGCATCTAGAAAAAAGCATTCCAAATTTGAACCTAAGATTCAGCTTCCCAAGCTTCTGGTAAAAGACACATAATTTAATGTGGCAATTTAAACCAACAAAAGGTTCACATCTTCCTGGCTTTTAAAAAATTTAATAAAGAAGTATTTATTTCTTATTCAAATGAATTTTCAGTGCAATGCTTACATTTCAAAAATCTGACCATTTATTTTGTAAAATACAACTTAGAAATTGCTAGATCAAAATGTTTGAAAATAAAAGTGATTCTAGAGTTTACTTTGAGAAAAGTGAGTGAGATTATGAGAAACTAGAACTCAAGGTAAGAAGACTTCTAAGGAAACTTTCATTCAAAAAGAAATGTATGGGTCAAAGAGTCTACAAGAAAATACTTTGGCTTCTGGAATCAGTGTCCTACTTTTCTATGATTAAAACATTTTAAGGGATAGATAGCCCCTGAATAAATTGAGAAAAGTTTAAGTGTTTATGATTCATAAGCTAATTTCCTATGACTTTTCTAAAGTTAAAAAAATAATAAAGGTAGTTTTGGGATCGAGTTCTCTATATCTAGAACATTTACAGATTGAATAGACTGAATTCTGTCTATTCTTTCTTGACTTTTCACAGAGTATTGACCCCTTAACTAAGAACTCCTGTGGACTGAATGCAGTGGCAGGTTCCTTTCTGCAAGCCACGTGCTGAAGTCCTGGTAATGCACACATTTTACATTTCCTCCCATTTGTCCTCTCTTCTGGTGGCAAGAAAAACGTGTTTCTGATAAATTTCTGAGTAAGAACTAATCTGAATGCAATTTGGCCATTTGCAAGACTCAAGTCTCATGTTATACCAGCTCTCTTACCTGAAAGACCTATAAAAGATAAAAGCTCAAAACGTTACCTTTTAAATACCATCTGGAACTGAACTTGGCTGATACTCATACAGTGAGGTAAGAAATCACTGCATGACTGACTATATTGCCTCCAAAAAGAGTCCCCAAACGACACCGCACCTAACTTGGCCTTGGGAACCCAGACATGATTCAAAACAGCTCCAGTGCACCTGGGAGAATACTAGTATAAACTGATGCTTGCAGGGGCCCGCACTGCAGGCCCTTAAAGGTCATTGCAATTCTTCAGGCAAAGCGTAATGAAATCCGATCAAAACAAGCAGTGGCAAGATACTGCAGCCTGCAATCCATCCTGTGCCTGAGTAAGCTCAGCCTTGCTGTGTACAGTGTCTGCAGGTAGGAACGGAAGAGATTAGAGGCAATTCAATTCCAGTGGCGAGGAGGATTCATCTCAAGGACCCTGGGCCTGAAGTGTCATTGCAGTTTGGCAAGCCCAAGCCTCATTAACTGTATTTCAGTTGTCCAGAGAAAAGGACAAGATGAAACATAAGATACAAACATGGATTACTGTTGTGAGGCTCAAAATGGAAAAATTTCAGAGTCAGAGGTTAGTCATTTACTCAAGGGTGGTCAACATGGTTAATGACTATGGTCCCTAAAGTGAAACCACCAGCTTAGTGAAGAAGATGGATGCAATTCATCTTTCTGGAGGGTGACCCCTTAGAGACCCCTGGATTCCTCTGTTCTGGCTTTACATATATAAGCTCAGTAAACAAATACAACCTCTTATTCTAGTTTCAGCTTCCCCAGATAGAGGGAGAGTATGTCTCACTGTCACCCCATAGTTTGTATAACAGTAGAAACT